>WBNO01003849.1:0-71230 GCA_013400575.1 Peucedramus taeniatus
TATATATATATATATATATATCACTATATGTAGTGATGCTGCTGTTTTAGAGGGAACTCCAGGTCAAACCAGGGACTGCACTCACAATAGCAGACTGCATCGTTTTAATGTATTGTATATTTGAGATGGAATTGAACACAGCATGCACACTTTGTTGAGCATGTCTGAACAACATCAAAGTCGTTCATTATGTAAATACTGGAATGAACCTTTTAAATTTTAATTTATAACATTAGGTTTTCTCTCTGAACAAAATAACATTTCAAAAAAATTGCATTTTTAATCAAAATCTATGTTTTTTGGCTACTATAACTTCAAGTTCACAAATTTTGGGCAGCTCTTGATATAACTGTGATTTTTGTAACTCGAATGTGGCTGAAGTAATGGTACATTTGCACTTTCCAACAGCTTCACAGGAAATATATGATGTGCTTTCAGTCACAAGGAATAATTTATTATAGCTTATATGATAAAAAGCTTAGAAATCAAATCAGTTATTGAGAGTTCTATGCTGTCTATTTATTTCCAATCAGACAAAGAGGAATTTAATACCTAAAGAAAAAAAAAAAGGCCATTCATACAGCATTTTGGATGGAACATTTAAACTATAATGCATCCCTAGAATACTATTCCAGGGATGCATTATAATCATATGATTATATGATTATAAAGTGATTAAAAATCCATAAAGAATATATTTCTTTCCCAGGTATACACATAAAAAGACCTCTTATCCTTACAATTTGACTTTCATCCACTCAAACAATTTTGTTCATTAGGTACTGGTGTAGAAGGTAATGCATCTAAAAGAATGAACCCTATTTTCTGGTACAGGACAGTTCATTATCCTAAAAGCTCTTTCATTATATCCCTTAAATTGAGAAGGCAAGGCACGTCCTGCTTATGATCTAGCCTGAGAGCAATGTACATTCTCAAAATAAATGGTGGAAATGTCTGTAGGTGTGCACACATGCATGTGCACATGCATGTAGTGGTACTTCTGTTTGCCCTTTACTGAAGCAGGGAAGCACAAACAAGTTGAGAGTCAACAAAGTTAAAGCAGAGGAAATATCGTTGGAGTTCTTCTCCTCTCTAATTTTGTACTTTTGTGTAGTGGCTCACTAAAGAAATAGAGAAATTTAGATATTCAGTTCTCACTTTGAGATTTATGTGAAATACAAGGACTAGTTTCTAGACCCTGGAAGAAAGAGGCTGCTTGCTCACTCCAACAGTGAAGGAGATTGTGAAGCAATATGCTTGAAATGTGGTATGTTTTAAGAAGACCAAGAGAAGAGCTGGCATAATCAAGAGCTGATTTGATTTTGTTTCTCCAGCTGATATAGTTAACCCTGTAGAAGAAACTTCCTGCCTCTGCAAATTTTGTCTTTTTTCTGTCTGTTGACCATTATCACTAAAGTTATACTATTATTAAAGGTATTAAATCATATTATTACAGAATGACTTGAGAATGAAAGCAAGTGCCAGTAATACTCCTACACTTGACATCAGCATAATTTTTGTAATTTGTTCATAGATGACTTGATTATCTTTGTGGGTCACTTCCAACTCAGAATATTCTGGGATTTTGTGGCTTTTCTTTTCTTTGCACTCTCTGCAATTGCTAACAAATATTGCCTGTTATCACACATTAAATAAGGCTCCTGTATCCTGAGGAAAAGCATCCAGTCTGTTGTGCATTTGTTCCTTATTCTTAAAAAAACATGAAAAAATAACTGTATGAACAAACAAAAGATACATAGATGCATGTCATTACAAGTAAAAAGTAATAGCATGACACAAGTTCACTTGTATGAGCTGGTGTAGGTCCATTAATGTAAATGGAGTGGTCTTCATTAGACTGTGCTGATATGTAACTAAAGACACTGACAGGCTCTCATCACTGTGGAAGAATTTCCTTTCCATTACCTTTTTTGACCTCCTACTCACTTTTTACCTTGGTTTAACATGCACAGCATGAAGTCTCTAAATTATCTAAATAGATTTATAAAACTTTCCTAATAAACTGCAAATTAGGTGATTTCTTGCTGCTTCTTTTCTTTGTGACAAGAATTAGTGGTCTCACTAGTTCCACTGACAAATTTGTAAGAATGTGTGATGTAGCATAAGGGCCATGAGTGTGAGATATTCTAAGCCTCTCAGACACTCTTTACATCTGCATAATCTGCAGCACTGACCAGTCAGTGCATCTACAGACCAGTCTAGAACATAAAGAAATCTAGGGAAATTTACTGTTTACTGCCCACTAGTTGTTTCTCCTTTTATATTAAATAACTTTGTGGAAATCTGCAATTATCCATGACTGGAAATGCATAATGCATAGATTCTGGGTAATTACTTATAATCTTATATTGTATTGCCAAAGAGTGGAAGGGGGAAAGGGACAAGACCAGGCTGTCCAGTGGTGAACAATGGGATGGTGTGCCAAAACTGGAGGAAATGAGCACTAATGGGATCCCTCAATCTGCTTCACCAGGTGTTGTCTACAAAGTACCACACCTGAAATGTTTCTACAGTAATGCCTGCAGCATGAGGAACAAACAAGAGGAGCTGGACCCTTTGGCCCAATCCCAGAGATTTGACATCATTGGCATAAGTGAAAGCTGGTGGGATGAGTCCTGTGACTGGAATGCCCTGCCAGATGGTTGCAGGCTCTTCAGGAGGGATAGGCAGGGCACAAGAGCTGTTGAGGGGTTGGCATTGTATGGAATAGAAGGGTTAAAAATCAAGTTAATTCAGCCCATTTTCTGAATCACTTGTCTGTCTTCAGGTAACTCTTCTTCATGACTAGACTGTGACATATGCCTTGTTTAACCATACAGATTAGGCCTGTAAACTAAACTATGCTGCTTGCTGGTGAAAAGATTAGATGGCCAAGGTTTGGGATGTGGGATTTAAAATATACTATAATTAGACTAGATTAGGCATTTTGGATTTATGCAGCCTATGGCTGGTATTACATTTATTTTGTCCTCATTGTCCTCTTAATTTCCTAGTACACTGCATAGATATGTTAATTTTCTACTCATGCTGAATGTAAGGTCACAGTGTCTCACTTTTGTTTGCAGTTGATTGCTTATCACCTATTCAAGACTCCATCTCTATTTACCATGTGTATTTGATGATTGGGCCTCAGTAAGTCCCTACAAAGGAATACTGATCATGTTTTCTTTTCTCTCTAACAGCTGCTCAGTAATTTCACTAGATGTAATGTAAGTCTATTCATGAAGTAAAGTGAGACCCTCTCAGCTCATGTTGATTGTGCTCGTGGAGGTGCTCACCAGTCTGTTGAATACATTCTGCAATTATATTTTTTTTAAGCATGCAGAATGCACACTGAAGATCATATGAAGTAAAGGTTAAGCCTCTTTCTCTCTCATACAAAATACACATGCTGATTCCCATGGAAGATATGTAGGTAAATCCTCTCTACTATTTGGATATTTTAAGAACTGATTTTGTGAAACATCCATTTATGTTCAAGCCCAGTGCACTCTTCCTCCCTGACCATTATTGTCAGCAGGCACTCAGTAAGATGCTGAAACAGAGTCCAGATGCAGACCTCAGATGTAGTAGAGGAGGTTTTTTTCATAAATATTCTGTAAAAGTATTTGAGTTCTTATGTTCAGTACTTATGTGAGAAAATAAAACTGATGATCTAGAATTTTAAAATATACTGTATTTTTATAACTTAAAAAATGACAAGTGAGAGAAAATGCCAGATGGACTATTTGGCTTAAAGTTCTAACAAAAATGGAAACAGAAGATGACAATAATCAGGCAAATATCATTTCATGAGTGAAAGTTCCCAGAGCATCTTGGTTTAAAATTATTGAAATAGTTACATGGCCGGCTTGCAAGCATTTCAAATCAGTAAGCATTAACAATTTCTGCTATGAAATGTACAGAATATTTCTCTAAAACTTTGTCCAGTGAGGCTATCTCTATGTGTGTCATGCTTAACCTCTTCAGTTGGCAACTGTCTGCTTTGCATAAAATACTTACAAAATTTATTGGACTAGGGAGGCAGAATATGTAATTGTTCATGACTAGCATAATAGCACAGTGATAATGGTACTTACCTAGGAGGAAGGATTCTCTTAAGGGAGCAGGGGTGGGTGGTGGTGGTGGAGTGAAGGCACAAACTCCTCCTTGCTGTATGTGACAAATATGATATTGTAAAGCAGTAGAAGTTAATATGCTTGGCATCTGAGGCAATTTTTGGAAAAAGTAATTACCACAGGTTGTGCATTCTCAAAGAAATTCATGGAGATCCTTTTTCCATATATGAAATATTGTCAATAAAAATTCTGCTCAAAATTTCCATGCAAGGCCAAGGAAGCTTTTTGGAAAGTATAACACAAACTCCCAAATGTCAAAATATGTTACATAAATATTTCACTTAAGACTCAAATTTTGGGGAAAAAGATGCAGAAGACATAATATTTTCGAAATCCTACCTCTAACTGTCAGGAAGCCTCTCTATATCTTCAATATGATTTTCTTCATTTTCAATTTACATAATGGAGAGTGATAAAAATGAGTTGATTTGTGTGTCACATTGATCTTAGAACCAAATGAATTTCTTTTATGATAAGGACCATTTGAGAGATAAATGTTCTGTGTTGCTTGGTGAAATAGAAAGTAAGTATGGAAATTCTTTCTCCTTAATATGTATCTTCTATATTTTTAAATTAAGGTAGGGAACATGTATAGGTTCCTTTCTAATCACTCTTATAATGCATAAATTTATGTTTAAATTAGACACTTGCAGTGTATATCAAATACATTCTTGACCATTTGTCTACTATTTTCATACATCTCTAATCCATAGTACGTATTTGTTTGCTACAGTGTGATTGTAGGAGTCTCTTCTCTGCCAAGATGCTAAAATAAATGTTTGAAAATGTTATGATTCATGTTGCCAAGGTTTACTTCCAAGATCATGCTAGCAGCTTCCCAGTGGAAATACCTTTTCTTAAAAAAAAAAAGAAAATTAGTATCAAAGTCACTTTTATGTAACATTCAGTGAATAACATTAAAAAAATTAAAAATTTATTATCTATTTAGTAAATAATGATAGGGAAAGAAAGGGGTAGGATGTTGCAAGTAGGGGACAGAGATTTACACATAAGCGCTTTAAACTAGAATAGAAACATTACTGCTTTATCTTCAGATGCTTAGCATTTGCAAACTGTCATGTTAATGTTTTTACATGTGGAAAAATATCTGAAGTTAAATACTTTTCATGTGTGTAGGCTAAACTTTCAGAATAAATGCCCTAGGTGAGCAGTTCTGGAGTTAGTTAAAACTATTGCTATGTATCTTACAAATTAAATTTACAAAGGTGCAAATTTCTTCCAGCTCAGTCTGTCTCAGAGCTTAATATTTTAAGGACAGATCTAATAGGAACTTAAATGTTAGAGTACCCTAAGCCAAAATTTAAAAATGGATTCCTCCTTACATAGTTAAGAATTCTAAATTTTCTACAGATACATAGAATTATAGTCTCTGGTGATGTGGATGATCAGGGAGGCAGACCTTTAGTATGCAGTGCCTGACTTGGAGTCTAGTAGCTATGGATATAAGTGCAGAGAGCTGATTTCCATATTCCCAGGCCTGTTTATACATTTTACATGAAAAAAAAATTTCATTTAAATATTGAAGTAACTGGAAGAAAACAGAATTCACCTCTCCCGTTTCTGACCAGCTTCACAGAACTCTTTAAGCAGAAAATCATACCTGTTCTTGCAGGCTTGGGAAATTGCTGATCTTTGCTGCAGACTAAAAAACTTTGAACCACTTCAGATGGAAAGAAAAAGACCATAATTCTACCCAAACCAGGATACCTTGATGGCTGTGGCACTCTTGTGGAAAAGTTGGGTTTGCATGTTTCCAATAACAACATGAGAAAAAAAGGCATCTCTGCTACTAGAAAGGGGGAGTAGAGAGCCCTGTATTCAGATTAATAATTACTGTCTTGAGAGAATGCCATGTATTGATCTTGCCTATTGGAGATTAGTAACAAGACAATTCACTCCATTTACTCTTAATAGAAGAAATCACAATTTCCGAGAAATTGCAGAGAGTCAGTGCTTCCAGCATAAGAGCTTTCCTTACAACTCTCCTCTTTCCTATCAGTCCTGGACTCATTCCTTCTTGCTCTCAATTTACACTCTCCTTCTCTAATAAGACCCTAAGACCTCACAATCTACTTGAAACAGCAACCTGATGCTTGTTTCTGCCAGGAGTTTCAAGCACTTAAGTCAGAATCTGCAGCAGCTAGAAAGCTTAAGAAATTGAGTTCAGCAGGGGTTTTGGGCCAGCATCACTGGATTTAGGGCCTGGAAAGCTACCAGAGACCATTTTCACACCTATTTCCTATTTTGGTACTGAAAATATTTCCCTTTGATAATATATATAAAAGATAGCTAGCTTTAAAACAAAAATTCCCTATGCTTTCTTAATAATAACTTGTTAGGACAGACATTATTGCTATATGAGTGAGATTGGCTCTTGGACCTACTTTATGATGTTCAGCCTTCTATCTCTAAATTTCTTTTTTCTATTATAGCTTCTGACATTATGAGATAGGTAACATTTTATATATAAATTTGGAACTCATCAGCGTTCATTACTATGAAAGGGAATGAAAAAATTTATTGATCTCTGTATTAAAGAATAGTATGAAAAGAACACGACTGAAAGTATGTTGAAATAATTTTTAATTAATTTTGAATCCTGACATTACAGTATATTTTTTCTGAAATTTAAAACACTTCTGGAATAAATTGCTATCAGATCTTTCTCCCTTTGTTCTTTAGATTTCTATGTGCTATCTTTTACCTGGGAGATGTGTGTGTATACACTCATAAGTGAGAAATAGGAGAAATGAGTTGAAGGAGGTGGATTTAAAGCTGCAATCAATTAGTCTGTTGCTAGGGAACTGTCAGCTGCCCACTCACAAAATAGCAGTCAGCTGGCTGGAGTTAGGAGCATATAAAATGGAAGTACAAAACAATTCAGTTCTCTCTGTTATTATTGATTTTTTTTTTAAAGATATTTTACTAATGCTGTTTCATGAAGGAAAAAAGAGGGAAAGTTTGATAGCAAAGGTCCAAATGTCATACATATTTCACTCTTTGTTGAGATGCTTAATTGACTGCAGGAGTTTGGGTTCATGTTTGGCTACCTTTATGTTTATCACTCTTAACCAATATGGAGTGGTGCAGCATATGGAAATATATTACTGGAGAGCATATTTGACCACACCAGCCTAATGTGGTCTGATGGGCAATACTTTGAAAATCCTAGGCATTTAATGGAATGCCAGTTAATTAAAGCTTGATGAATTTCAAAGCGTGAGCTGTGGCTGGTAAAGATAAGAGATGACCCTGCCTGATATACATAGAAGGAGAAGATTTCATTTCACTCACTTGGAGCTCATTCAAGTGTGTGAGGGATTTCAGACTTGAAACAGAATTCCACATCTAAAGTTCAAGTGTGATTTTTGACTCTGGAAAAGCATCTGTCACAGGTGTTTCAGGCTTGTTTTGCTTTTTCTGTCAGAGAAGGCCTCATTTTGAAAAAACTTGCAGAGTATTTTTGAAACTTTTAGAGAAATGTTAGCGTAGAACCTGAGTTTTCTTACTAATGATAGTTTCCATTTTAATTCTTTAAACATACTTTTTCTGCAATCTTTGGTGTTCATGGTTTTCAATATTATTGTTAAAGACTAAAGTGAAGCACCATTAAAAGCTTTCCTATACCTGTCTTGGTACTTCCATGGTCATGTGAGGCAGAATACACTGATCCTCCCTGAACAATGTTCTTACATGGCTTCTACTGGCAGAGGATAAAAAGCTAGACCAAACTTTGAAATTTTCTACTGGTCTTACCATTTATGTTCTTGCTTCCATTTCTACATATGTTGATGTACGGGAGAGGCAAAAATTAGCTAAAGATAAGATGGAGGACTTGGCTTTGGTAATTCAATCATCCAACTACCTGTGGTCTCCTATGTATCAGCTGAAGGAAGCCCTGGTATTTAAAGCTCTGTGTCTGCAATGTTAATGCTTAATTCACATTGATAAATTAGAAATCATAAATATTGCTATGTGTGTTTGGCAGGAATTAACCAACTTATATATGAACCACTAGCCTGTGAACTCTGTGTATGCCTTATACACTACATCTTTTGATGATTACCTGTAAGTACCTGTGACATACAACACAAAATGGCTATATATAATTGTTTTCCAGTGTATATAAATAAGAGCTTTCAGAATTAAAAGCAAAAAGAAATAATTTTGCGACATACCAGAATTGTCTATGCTTCTTAATTTTCTAAACAGAAAGAGTTGTCTCTGTTATGGGAATGAAGACTGCATAATTTTGTTTATTTTTCATTATTTACTTGCTCTTTGTGGTAGTAGAACTCCATGTTGTGGAAGGAGTTAAAAAGTATCTTCTCTAACTGATCATAGAGCTGAGACAAGTATTTCAGCATCAGGAATAGCTGATCATGACCCCCCACAACTGTCTCCATCTCTGTTCATATCTTACTCTGCTCTTGTCAAGATAGCACTGCTGCAATCAGGCTCCTAAGTGCAGTAGCACAATGTGGCACTGCTGCTGCAATGAAGATACAAGGCAAGAGCACTCATCTTGTGGCCTCAGGTCTCTTGCTTTGCTGGTGAGGTGTTCTGCATGTGTTTTCTGGGTGGAGACAGGCACAAACCAGGGCAGAGAGTGCAGGAATGGTCTTGTGGCTGCTCAGCTCCAGTACATTGCAGTGTGTGGCTTCACTGAAGAAAGAAGGGAACAAATTTGTCACTGTGCCAGTGCAGGCTGGACTCTGCATTTCTAAACTGCAACTGCATTTCTGAAACAATTAAATTTACTTAATGCTTGGAATTTAAAATATTAATCAGTTTGTGCTCTATGTAACTGTCTGTTCTGCTTCTGCCCCAAGTCACTGGGAACCAGCTGAGATGAAGTACAGTGACTTGGTACACCCACTGTTACAGAATTCAGAGCAAGCAAGAATAAAGTTTTAACCTGGAAGTTATTGCTTATACAGTTTGTGGACCTTTGAAACAGTTTCAGTATTGTAAATTTAATCTGTCAGCTCAAGTCTGCAGAACAGGTAAATTTTTGAAATTTCTGGGTCAAATATTAATTTAAGATATTCATAATGTATTTAATATGCAGATTTATAAAGTCAGAATAGTGTGAAATTTAACTTTTAAAATTCATCTTAGAATAAGAGTTGCTGAAAGGATGACCTCTGGGTGGGTTTTTTTTTCTGCCATCTATCTGTTGATTGTACCTCTTGCAGCTAGGTTTTCATGAAATGTCATAGGGGTATGCAAATGACTAGTAATAATATTTTATTGATTTCTCATATTCAGGTAATTTTTATTCCATGCTTCAAGTCCATGTAATAAAAAAATATTGTAGGCAAAACATATGCATATTAATCACAAACTAATCCGAGTTTTGTTTTATATTCTGATGAAGTATTTTTATGAGAAATTTGGACGTTGAATCCACATATTCACTGGAGCAAATATCTTTTAAGGTGTAACAAAGAAAAAGGCCACAAATATGAAGGATATTTTTTCTTTTGGTGCATAGAATATTGGGGTCAGATGAGAAATCAGTTATGTTTTGTTACAGATTGTCTTGGAAGGACTTTAGTTACTAAATATTAGAATGCTTGTGAGTGAATCAGCCTCCTGCTGCAGATTTAACCTGTTCCTAGGGCTGGGTTTATATGAGCATTGTTGCCAACAGGGCAGGGGAGGTGATTCTGCCCCTCAGGGTTGGTGGGATTGCACATGAAGTGCTGTGTTCAGCAATAGGCACAAACTGAAATACAGAAAATCCTGTTTTAATCTAAGAAAAAACTTTTTAATTCTGAAGGTAGTCGAAGACTTGAACAGTTTGATGAAAGAGGAGGTGGAGTCTGTCAACATCTCTAGAAATATTTGAAAACTGACTGGCTGTGTTCCTGAGCAGTCAGCTGTAATTGATCCTGTTTTGAACAGGGAACTAAGACTAGATGATCTCCAGAGGTCACTTCCAACCTCAGTGATTATTTGGAAATAATTAAGACCACAAGTGACTCTCTGATCATATACAGAATCTTTTATTTTGGTTGGATACCAAGGGAAAGTTTAAATGCACCACCTTTTCTTATTCAGTCAAGCTGAATTTTCATTGTCTGTATTAAATGCAATTCATGCTGGGAGGCATTATGAAGAATTAGAATTTTCCATCATTTTGGCTTTCTTTTCCAACATTGCACAGTTATAAGGCAAGTACTCCCCAGATACATGAATAGCTGCAAACATCAACTTCACTGCTATAGGAAAAGAACTTGTGTAGCAAGGAGGCAAATATTAATGTTGTCAGGCATATTGGGGGAACCCTTATCTGCAGTGATGCTTGTGTAGTTGTTTTCTACTTCTATCCCTCTTTTTTTCTAGGATTATTTTACTGAGATACTGTCTAAAATCTGACCCTTCTTTGCACATCAACATTCCTCAATGGAATCAATTACATTCACTACTATCAAATATTGGAGAAAGTTTATTATTAAGAGACAGTTGCAGCAACCAGTTTGATGAAATAGGAAATTCAAAGGTGCTCAGGAAGCGCTGAACCACAGTATTTTTAGAAAGATTGGAACTTATATAATTCCCCTAGCTGCTACAAAATAACTTCTGAACAAAATAAATAAGAGTATTATTGAAAATCTGAGGATCTGTGAACTTCGAGGGCTACAGGGATTTCATGGTACCTGAATATGAATGCTGAATCACTTATGTATCTATTCAAAATCACTGACTTGGGAACTTACACAACATGATGGCAAGTAATTATCAATCACCTTCTACATCCAGTATAATGTACTGCATTTATTATTTTATGGCATTACAGAGTAACTGACACTTTTAGCTCTATCAGCAAATTCTCAGTTGGCTGCAACATAAAAATATCAAGGTATCTGCAAATGAATTTTTTTATATTATATTAAATCTACAGTTCTGACAGAGAAAGTTAAATATTAGGTTGGGTTTTTTTTTAAAGTGTAAGAGTAAGCACTGTACAAATTTGTTTGAAGAACAGTTCAACTGATGGTGGCTTCTTTTTATAAATCTGAATACTTTCCATCCTCACTGCTGTAATGCTAATATTTGTGGACATGAGGTATAATAAGACAGTTAATATTGAGCTATGTACATGCTAAATGACCAGCAACTAGGTTCACACTACTTGACCAGGCAGCTGATGTTGTGTGAAATATCAGAGTTCTGTCAGTCTTTTTCAGTGTGAAAGCATTAATTTGATACTCTTCCTTCCTATTCATAAAATTTTCAAGAAAACAACTGAGTGAAAGGAAAAATAATTTACAATATTCTCTACTCCTTAAGATTTCATCTGAGAAATGGTTACTAAAAACTCCAGTTCCGAAAGTGGGCAGCTGTTAAATAAATTTATTTGTGTGTTTGGTATTTGAGTAATTTATCTGGATTACTGTGTTGACTGATGAAATGGTAAAAAATATCCCAGCACCCAAAACTTCAGAAAAGTCTCCTTAAAGGGTGAACAAAAAAATACCAGCTTGAAGTTGTGTTGTTTACTAGTACCTGTCAATTTAATGCCTAAACCATTAAAAAAAAAAAAGGCAAAAGACAAGCAAGACAGCTAGATGCATTTTCTTCTCTCTTGTTAAGAAAATGTGTTGCTGAAAGGACATGTGATAATCGTAAACAATTCCAGTGTTCATTGTTAGAAAAATGTGGCAAAAAAACCTTTGATCAAGGTACATTATTTGTGTTACAATGTGCCTCCACGGTGTCCCAAATTGTGTTTTTGATCTTTAATGTCTGTGTAGTGTCCATGAAGAACATAGGCATGTAAGAAACGAAAATAAATTTAATATTTTTGAATAGGAAAAAATAAAAACTTTTCCAGAAACTGTGTCTAATCTTTAAATGAACACTGGGTTGAAAACCTGGGGCACACAGCTTAGCAACCTGGGGCAGGGGTGGTGGCTGAACTGGGACTTTAAATAAGGTTTGTCTTCAATATAATGCAATTGTTCTTACTGAGCATTGTTCAAATGATGTTTTTTTTTCCTCTGGCTGTAGTCAGTCTTTCTTCACAATCTGGAAAAGTTTTGTTTAGAAATCACCTCAATCTTATCTAAGTTTGTAAGCTACTGTTCTCAAACATACTATTTAACAAAGGGTGCATTTTTAGTGGCAGCTGCTAGAATTAGTTTTGATAATACATTTGCACTAAAATAATTGCTAGGACTTCAGTTGTGAATTGTACTGATTGTCTCTGTGTAAATATACTTCAGGATTTGGATTTTTCTGTAAATATAGAAAAATAAATGAACAGTTCACCTCACCTATTATTTAAGGAAAAGTTGCAAGGTTTAGGGTTTTTTAAAGAAAAATGACAAGGTTAAATACTAGTATATTCAGTAGATTAAATAAACATATAACAAATTTGAGATCAAGCAAAAGAAGTTAAATACCAAATATTGCTAATTTTTTTAACATTGAATACATCAGTAACTATAAGTTCTTCTGTGAAACTACAGTAGAGCAGAAGAATGTGTGTGTCTTATCACAACTAAAAATGAGTTTAAATATAGGAAAGAAATAAAACCTATTGAATACATGAAGGTTATATTAGTATTCCATGATATTTTGTCTTGCTATAAATGGCATGATTATATGTTGAAGAAAATAAATTTAAAATTTATTGAGAAATATATACTCTTGTAAATTTTCTTTCTCTTTAATGTTTTTGGTGAAAAGCAACAAAAATGTAAGACAGGATAATTTAGTATAATTGTAATGTATTTGCATCTTGCATCACCATTATGTTGCCCTGTCAGTACTAAGAATTTTATTATGCTGACCCATTTATTATTGCTGATGCATACATCTTGTACCTTTATGAGTTCATCAGTATGAAAAACTCATCTGGGTATTCCAGGAAAAATGTGCTGTATGCTTCACACTTGATAAGGGAAGTGTCAGACCCGACAAACTTTGACACAACTGATTATTATCTTGAGCTTTCAGATCATCTAGGCTACTGCTTGTTATCACCTTTGCTGATGAGGGCACCAAGCATGACCAACCCCTGCAGGATCTGATCCTCTCTCACACTTGTGGTTTAATGGTATTCCCCAGTTCAGGGCTACCACAAACACTCCCAACTCAGCATGTTCCTTCTCCCCCTTCCCCTCCACCTTCCTGCTGTGGTGGCTCAGAGGTGAGAATTGGAGGCAAAAACCATGCAGAACACAAGTCGAGATAAGAACAAATTACTGAAAACAGCAATGAGATAAGAGAACAAATAGAATAACAAAAGAGTACAAGAGAGAGTGATTCACATGCAAAAATGCTCAGCACGTTCTGGTATCCCAGGACAAAGGACAATAAGGGATGGCTCCCTGACTCTGCCCCATTTATTCAACCAGAAGGAACACTTTTGGAAGGGAGAGAGAGATTCCCTTTCTGCCAACACTGGCAATGACTTGAGGTGGTACTGAATAATATTAGGGTCCCAGCTACTACAAAAAATTAACCCTGTCCTGGCTGGAATCAGTACAGACAAAAAGGCAAAATCATAGTTTCCCATCAAAGCTTCTTATGAAATGTGTGCATGTGCTGAGGTCCATTTCATTTCCTCCTTGCTTCAGGGAGACTACACCACTGCTTCTGCCTTTGAGGAATAAGAATTACAGCTGTCAGTCCTGACTGAGGTGAAAAATACTCTTGCCAAGGAACAAAATTTTCAAAATGCTTCACCTTTCCTAGAATCTGAAAGGCTTTTTTGAGCAGTTGAACTGTTTCTGTATTAGTAGCAGGTACTGCATAATGAATTGTTAAAACTTGGTGCTGGATGAATTCATCCACATACACAACTTTAACAAATTTTCAGTGTTAGTAGCTGTAGTAATGATGGAATCTAGCAGTTACAGAGCTTCCACTTTGAAAATGATAGCAAAGATGCCTGTGGTTTTTTTCCAAGTGTATGATCACACTGTTATGCTTCTTTTAATGACAGCAGAACATTAACCAGCCTACTTCAACAAACTGCTGTCCCTCTTTGTCTGATGGACACAAAAAGGCAGAAAAAAGGCTATTATGTGTAATCTACTCTATTTTTAATGGGAAATTTTTCTACTCCACCTAGAAGAAAAGAACTTCAACCACATTGGGTGTTTTTAGTAAGGGATTATTTGTAAACTCTTTTTCCGCTCCTCCCCTTTCCCCAAGTCACTGTTGAGGTGGAATTAAATATTCTTGGAATGTAATGTGGCAGGAATGTAACATGGCAAGGCTAGCTGAACTCTAGAAACAACACAGACAGGTGGCATAGCAACTCTTGAATGATGGTGTGTGTTTTATTAAGATTTATCTGTGGGGGAATTATAATGGATGCTGTGCACAGTTACACATGGGCGTGATGCACTGATGCTTCTCATTTCCTGAACACAAATGGGTGAAATATGATATTTGAGCTTTATGTTTCCTATCAGGATATGAAGGCATATTAATTTCTTGTATCTGTTGCAGCATTTTCTTGCAAGCTAGTGCTCAAGAATATGCTAACACTGGTGCAGTTATAAGAATTTCTCATACTGGAAGCTGATGGCTTATTCGAAAGCCTTGATTACCAAAGCTGTTGTTCTAGGCTATGAACCCAAAGAGAAGAGGAGGAATAAAGGTAATTAAATCATAACTGGAGGCACTTAAAAAGTGCTGGATAAAGAGAGTCATCTTTATAATCTGCCTGTCAAATGTGAAGGAATGCAGTTTCCAGTATAAAGCCTAGGGATAAAGAAATATAAATATAAATGACAAAAGATTTTGACCAGTAGCACCTGAGGTTAAAGGGTGTTTGGTACATGCGCTTGATTATTTCCATTTATTTGTTTATTACACTATTTTAAATTAGGATAAGAGAAGGAAATACTGACCAGCAAAATCCCCCACAATTTGGGGATTATGGCAGAGATGCATTTCCTGTTATAATGTATAAATGTTTCTGGCTCTATTAATTTATAAAGTACTTTAAAAAGTGCACTCCTGAAAAGTTTTAATATTAAGTTTGCAGGCATGCTTACAAATCGCCATAATTATACCCTCACTAACAAATCCATTGTAGTTAAGTATGTGTCTTTTAAACAAAAATATAATACAAACCTCCCATGTAACTTAATACATGTGTGACTTGAAGAGCTGAGATATGACAGCCTTTGTAATACAGAAATGACTCCCACTGGGTACAGGTGGCTGCATAAAATGCATTTCACACAGAGGAGGTTTGCATAGAGACCTTAAATGACCAAAACACCCATGTGGATTTCTTCTTCAGCTAAAGCAGCTGCTCACATCTCATCTACCATGGCTCTTCTAGCTGCCCATAAAGGGGGATATTATACACACTTATGTTTCCCTTTTTACATCAGTAACCCCCCAAAAGAGTACCACTGAATCAGACTTGGCAGAATTTTCCACATGCTCATCTGTTGTTCTGGCTAGCCAAAGGTTGTGTAGATTGGGGTCAGTGCTACAGGGACAAAGAGGAAGGGATTATTCTGGCAGAGTTCTATTATGAAAGTCTTTAACCAACACAAATAGAAACAGGGAAAGCATAACACAAGTAGCTCTGAAAGTGCAACTGACTGCTAGGATTCATTGTTCTAATTAGACAGAAATATGTAAACTCAGAAGGTACAACAAACACACATTTCTACACACAGGGAATTTAAGAAACATAATGAAATGTTAAGGCTCAATTTTAATTTAGTTTCTACTGTGAGTAAGGCAAGACATAATTATTCTTTTCATTCACTAATGCAAACTACAGACAAGATCAAAATGAAAATATAGTGGCAAAACTAGTGGCAAAAAAAAGTTTTTCTTGGTTTTTGAAGTTTTTGAACTACTTCTACTTTGGTAATTCTTGGGAATTTTTTTAGGAATGCAGCTAGTTTATTGTTTACAACTTCTCTCTACATGAATGCTGAAGTTCATACACTAATGAATCACATACACTTTTAGATTGTCCAATAAAAGAAATTAATTCTGTGCGTGGAACATTATAAACTGTGTTTTTTTAAATTTGAAATTTCAATGGAAAAGGAAGATGATGAATTAAACTGCTATGACTTACACAGGTTTATTTTTTCAATACCATTAGAAAGGCTCTTTCTCAAAAAAAAAAAAAAGAAAAAAATTAGCTGAGGTCCCTTATTCCTAAATTCTCTGAGAAGCAGGGGATTTGGACATGCAATTTCATTATTCTGAGGGTTGAGTGACTAAATCCAATTCAACTCTAAGAAATTAACTCTGCTACATTGATTTATCATCATCTCTGTCTATTAGTCAATTCTAAACCCCTAGACCTTGTGACAAATAAAGTATTCCAGTAAGTGCAGCATTTTAAATTCCATTAAATTGCATTCTGCTTTTTAAACTCAATTATCATGAAATCAATTGTAAAAATTCTTCCTACTAAGAAGTATGAAGAAAATCATAGTTCTAACTTACAGCAAATGCTAGAGTTTTATGCTGTTTTATGATTTATGGTATTTTGCTTCATCTACTTAAAGCAGGGTGAAAGATTCTAAAGGTCAGCTAAAATACTCTAAGAACGGCATGTATTGAAATGAACAGATTTAGAAACAGTTTCCATTGTAATTTAAACAGTTAGCCTTGTAAAACATATGAGACTTTTCAATGCTTGAGAAATACTAACTATGGGAGAAATAACATGGTGCAAAAGAAGCCTGTAAAATCTTACTTGGTCGTCTGTGGTTGGAGATTGAATTGCACAAATGAGCTCTGGAAACTGAGGAACTAGGATCCTATTGCTACCTGAATTTTTTGGGTGTATTTTCTTATGCAAGATTCTACAAAGCATATGGTGTGTAGTTAATTCTTAACCCTTGTTGAAGTTTCCCAGAGAAAAACTGTACTCCGTGGGAACCTCTGCTGGTTTATTCATGATGAAGCAACTAGGACACTTCATATTACAACCAGTGCTTAAATGATTCACAGTTTTGTGAATTTTTAGAGTATATTAGAAAAATAAAGTACTGCACTGGAATGTGTTACAGTGGAAAGAAAACCCCACTGTAACCACCTGTAAGTAATGTATTTAATTTCATTAGATGATACATTAGCAGAAAGAAAAACATTGCATTTTGCCTATTAAAAATCATGCGTACTAAGAGAAGCTGCAGAAGATTCAAACTAGAGACAAAGAGATGTTTCTCCTCTCAAAATAAAATGTACCTTCAGTGTATTTATGACTATCATTGGTAAATAATGCACCTTTTTGTGTCAGGGAGTAACTAGATTATTACTAAGAGCGCCTCCTGTACTTTCCTGTAGAGGAAATGAACATTACTGAAACTTCAATCAACTAAACCCAGCATCACTTGAAATAACATAGGCTGACATTGACTGGGGTGGTATTTTTCTAGGGGCCTGACAAGTCAGGTATATCTACATGGCCAGAGAATAAACTATTTATTACTGCCAGCCTAAAAACTCTACATTAGATTTATTTTCCTTCTGATGTCTCTTGTCCAAGGCATTTTAAAGTCAATATTCTTTCTGCACTGTGGCACTTATAAAACAGTTCTTTTGTTAAATTTCTCATTGGGGAAGTTTAGAACTGAAGAAAGTGTGCATGTTTGTGTATCTCTCTAGGCTTTGTCATTATCTTCAGAAAACTTAAGAACTTTGAAGCCCCTATCAAATATTTCTTTTGCACCTTTGCAACTCTGCATCACATCACAATCACCTTTGATTATCTGAAAAGGGCCAGTCATTAAACAAAATTATTTCTTTTCTTGTGAGGGCTTCTTCATTCTCTTTTCAATTTTGTGGGGTTTTTGCTAAATTAAAGGGCAGAGAGAAGTTCTGTGACCACAGCTGAGAAAGGTGTGACCTTGCTGATTTTGGAAGTTTCTTTGACCTGTGTTTTCAAGTCTGCCATATGAATCAAATGCCCTCATCATCCTGATTCTGCACTTATAAGCTTCCAACATGATGATTTTGTAAAAAAGGGTGCTAGTTATGCCTTTCTTACTATACTCTCTCCAGAAGAAAGCTCTTCCTCATAGTTCAAGGCCTTTTTGTAGTCTGTGTGCTTTGCTTGCTCCTTGAATGGATTTCTGAGCATTTGATTGAGTGGAATAGACACTGCATGCCTGTTGAATAGAGTCAGAGAAAGTCCTCTGCAAATTTCTCTGCTTCCATGAAAGCTAAGATAGCTAAATTTTTATCTCTTTTGTTGATTTTATTTTCTTTGAGGGGTGCCTTTTGAGTCTTTGCTGTGATATGTTCTTTAGTTCAAATCCTTTGAATTCTCTAGAAACGCGATCAAAGCTTTTGGGAATAAATTGGTTTTGTAGGACATTTTTGTAACAGGGAACTTTATTAATGGACAAACACTTCTAATTTAACCTATATATGAGTGTCATAAATTGAGCATTATTTAGGTATATATGTTCATTTAAGCCCCTTCATACACTCCCATTTTGTTTGTAAGCAGTTGCTTAGAGACCACCTGATTCCACAGGATGGAAAGGTATACCTGTACAATATTTTGAATATGAACTGTCAGGTTTTTAGAAACATTTGTTTCTAACGTCAATGAACAGGTCATTCAGAAAATGAATGACCTGTTTGTCCTTTCTTCAGAAAAGACAAATAAAAATAATTAACAGAACCCCATAACATAAATTTTATTTATATATTGACCCTGAAATAATCCCTACTTATCACAGTACTGCATATATATTTTCTTTACCATATATAATTTTCTTTACCATTCTCCAGGGCACTGGAAACGTCACTGTTTTTCAGTATTTAAAAAAATTATTCTAATGCCTTAATTTATTAGGTTTTTAAAACATCTGAGTATATGATTAAGGATTTATCTCAAAGTCACCAGTAAGCAACTACTTATTTTAGTCTTAGTGTTATTAATTGATTTTAATGGAAATTAGGTGTCAAAAGTTCTTTGAAGATCTGGAAGTAAATTACTTGTTTCTAATTCTGCAAAGACTAGAGTGAAGTAATCTCTCTATATACATGAGTTTGGTAATTAAATGTTTCTAGGGATCCAGTCTGTAGTAATTAAAGATTTGACTATAAAATTCTGGAGCATTTGGTCAAGAATTCATGCAGGATATTGGCAGTAAAAATAAGAAAAGAATTCTTGATACAGTTCATCCTTTCATCTTCCAGAAAAACCAAAAAGTCTCCCACTTCTCTCACGGGGTATTCATTCTTTGCAGCTAAACTACTTACAGTCCAGGTATTGGCTACTTGAACTGTGATGAACAAAACATTCAAAGAAATATTTTTCTGTATGTTCAGAAGGACACTCCCATATTTCATGGAAACTTACAGAATACTAATACAGACTAAAATTTACAAGTTTATTTAAAAAAATGAATATGCATAAGCTACTATGTAAAGAAGAATCAGAACCAATAGTATTTTCAACATTATATCTTTCAGTCTGGTAAAATGAATACTTAAATTACTTCATCCCTTTATAAAATTGAATTGGAAGTAAGCTGCACCTGAAAGCTCATCAGTGATCTTCATCTTCCTCTTGCTTCACAAGATTTGTTGCCTTACTGAAATTATTTTTAACAAAAATAGTTCTTATTAATTCCTTGCAAAGAATAAGATAGTTAAAGAAATTTGTTCTAGACTTGTTTATATTTAAAATGGCATTTTGTCTTTAAAAAAAAAAGCAAGCTTTTCTCTCTTAAAGGCGTACAGGTTCAGAAAATACTTGTGAACTTAACTCAGTCAGCTGTTAACAAAGAATCTTTTCATAAACTTGTTGAGCTCCCCTGACTCTGAGATCACTTTAGAAAAAATTAAGCATTTGCTTCCACAGACTGTTACAGAATCTCACTTGTCTCAACTTCTGATTTTCTCAGGTTCCTTTATACATTTTCTCATGGACACCTTATGCAAAGTTTGTCCAAAACACAATTTGGTTTAAATAACATGTTTTCAACCAGTTACTCTTTGCAATAAAAATGAAAATGAATTTGTTTGACTTCACCAGTGAGCATTGATCTGAAAAAGTAAAAAAAAAAAAAAAAAAAAAGCAAATCCATTTAAGTTAAGCATTCTGGACACACACTCTTATGAAAACAAGGCCACAGTGAGGAACACTTCATGATACCATGTCCAGAATTTTAAATCTTTGAAAACTCACATTCAGGAGATCAGAGAGAGCCTTTGGAGTTTGATGCTGGTTCTGTGCTGCTCCAATTGAAGGGACCCTGGAAATGCCAATGGAGGCACCTGTCCAGGGGAGGATCCTGGCCAGAGCAGCTCTTACTAACATTTCTGACAGACACTTGTGCTAACCAGAGGCCCCTTGCAGGGAGCACAGGAGATAAAATAAACAGTCTTTTGGGTTGTGAAGGAAATGAGAGAAATAAGTGGCCATTGTAAGTGAAATGTTGAACCAACTTGGAAGATTTAACTTAGACTGTCAAACCAACAAATGCTTACATATTGTGCCTTTTTTTTTTCTTTGCATTCATCTCAATATATCTTTTGTTTTTGATAGTATTTATGCTTCTCTTAAGTCTCCCCAAGGGAATATAACCATATAATGACATATTCCATAGTAAAATACACTACCATCTTAAATTATGAGATCATTAAAAAACACTCTGCACTTCTGAACCTTATCTGCTCAGCAGCTTTTTGCCTTCTGAAATAACAGTAGTTTGTGGATAGTGGTACTTTTCACTCCTAGTGATACAGAAAGCAAGTACTTGTGCTGAAAATGTGCATGGTGACCAAAAGGTGAAAAACACCATCTGTGACCTAAACTGCATCTGTTCATTGGCCACTGAAAGAGGAGGACAGTTTTGATTTACTAGCCAGACAGCTTTTTCAATTTTCTTGTCAAGAAATATCTTTAAACTGCAATACAGTTATGACAGCTTGGATAACAGCATTTAGCTATACTCCAGCAGCTTTTAGATTTTACATGCTATATGCCTAGACCTGTCAGAGGGACCTGTGTCAGACACAACACTTCTAAAATTTTTTAAATCTTTTTCTTGCACTTACTGAATGTGAATTCTCCTAGTCACTTGGTTTGAAGTTTAGAATTTTTACCCCACAGATGTGGACTTAATTATAATTTAAATATTAATGGAGACTGAACCACTAGGTCTTCATTATTATTTAAAGAAAAGTTGAAAAGGCATATTCCTCATGCAATAAATATATTGCCAATATGTATGTATTGACAGAGGTTGAAAGACAGATAAGCAGCTTGTTTTTTGGAGTTGTGGAGGTTTTATGTAGTGGTGTGTGTTTTGTTTGATTTTGCCTCTCTCACTGTTGTATTTTGGGAGGGTTGTAAAGTTATGGTTTGCCCCGTGTTACCCCTGTCCCTTCCCCTTATANGTCCCTGTTGTGACTGCCCATTGCCTGCTGTACCCACCTCCCTGAGTCAGAGGTTTGATAAGCTCTTGCTGAGCCCTGGGTGTGTCCACTTTGTCCTGTCCCTTCAAGGAGATAAAAACTCTTTGGAATACCTTGATGGAGTGCCCGGCTCCTGGCTTTCTTTATCTCGGGACTCTGGTGGCTTTTCTCTGCAGCTGAACCCACGCAGCTGCCCTGACCCCACCGCAGCCTCAGGGGAGGTTTTGGTGCGGCCTCTGATGTGGCTCCCACCGCCACAAAGGGGTGGGCTAGCCGGATTCCTGCCTCGTGGCGGCGAGGAGAAGCCGCAGTTTTATTCCTGTGGACTTCCTCTGTGCGTGTGTTTTGGTTTTTTTTTTTTTTTAAATAAGTTTAGTGTTTTTTAACAACACCTATTAGATAATAGATCTTAAAGCAGTTAAGAAATAAACAATAGTACCTGTTTGTCTTAATGAACATTAGGTCTTCATGTGATTTTACTTGTACACCCAGATTGTAGATAGTTAATTATGTTTTTAATCTAATGGGATCAATTTCAATAGAATACCCAATGTTCTTCAAATGCTATGAGCTGTCAAATAAACTTCTGTTTACATTCTTGTCATGTTTTCTAATATGCTTGTACAGAGAACCATTCAATTAGCCCAGGTCCTGTTTCTATTTCGTCTTAATATTGTTCTTCATGCCTTTTGGGAAGTTAAGCTTGTTGGCAGAAGGATAGGTACATCAACAGTAGTGACTTATCACTGTCTTTCTGCTTCTCTTTTTCTACTGCTGTCTATGAGTGTCATGATAGGTGTTGACTGAATTTGCAGTGTTGCTATAAAGCACAGTTTCCATTGATGGAAACACCTTTTTTAGCCCAAATGTCCCGTAAACTTTGTGTTGCTGTACAAAGTAAAGATTGCCATATATGTATGCACAGTAATTTATCATACAGGAAATGCACTTCAAGGAAATAAATATTGTTTTTAAAATATCACATCATGAGCCACTCCTGTGGCTGTGTCCATATGTGTCCATAATGCACAACTCTGCATTATACTTTATTTTCTATAGGCTTTTGATTATGGCCAGAATTTACCATACCTATCACAAGCAGACCAGAACTGAGGCTTGCCATCTAAACTTTCTTCCAAACTCTGAAGAATAGTTTGCTCTTCCCATCTTTAGGTAAGTATTCAGGCCTTGATGAGATAAATTACCTTCTGATGGAATTGTGGAGTTTCCACGTCATCTCTATTTTCATTAATCTTACCAATTATTATACAAATGAAATTTATTGTTCAAGAAAACTTGTATGTTTTACCTCAACTATCAACTTGCATGCCACTCTTATGTGCCTTTCAGATTTTGAAAAGTCCAAAGATGTCTCTTTGGAGGTTTTTCATGGCATTGCTTGCTACAATAAAAGCTGAAGGTTTCTTTTGAAAAGATTTGGAAAAAAAGTTTTTCCTCAGTGTCTAGGAACGAGTTCAACTTATTATTACTTACTGTATGATAAGGAATGCCTTCAATTAATTTGATAGTCCCCAAACCCCTTGCTGGAAGAGGAAGGGATGCTGGTTCATGGCTTTGTCTATCTCATCATATACCCCTTAGTTATCTCGCTGTATCTAAGGACACCTACTCTGTGCAGCTGTTTTTCTTACAGAAGCTTCCATTCAGACTCTCTCTGCTTGGGACTAGACTCACACATAATGGTTAAAATAGGGGTGAGTTGAGTTATGGTTTAGTAACATGACCATGTTTCATTTCATTGCAAACTTTGGTATTTTTTAATCTTAATATATGATCAATTTTCTGATCACTGTTGTGTGTGGAACTGTCGCTTTAGTAGTCTTGTCAATTACTACTCTGAAATCAGATACCTAAGTGATGGCATTTCTTTTTGGATAGAGTTCAGATTGTTTTATAATAATTTTAAATTTACCTGCATTGAATTTCATCTATTATTTAGCATCCATTCAGAAGGGTCCTCTGTAGTTCTTTACATTTGACCTTTGTCTTATCTGTCTTGAATAACTTCAGCAACATTTGTTTTTAATTTATAGTTCATCCCTTGTTTAGAGAACTCATTAAAGGGCTGAACAACCAGTCACCAATTTTTATCTTTCTTATTCTGTGTGGGTCACAGTAGGTGACTGATTCTTTCTGCTGTACATCTAGACAGCTTTTAGTTTATGCTTTCTTAAGTAAAAAAAATTTTTATTTTTTTCAGTATTTTAAGATCTATCTCAGATGCCTTTGCTTGCAATAGTGATATGAAAGTTGTCATCTGTGCTAGACTGTCTGATGCCTAGTCAAGTCTATTTTGGAGAAAGTTTAGTAAGATTTGAACAATACTGTTGGGGAAATTCCACTTGTAATGAAAATCTTCCAGTAGAGAATCAATATGTGAGTTTACTTTGCAAAGAACATTACAGACATAGTCTATAATTCTCCCTTGTACATACAGTCAGTCTTCTGGGTTCCTTATTATCAACTGCTTCCATGTGTCCTCTCTTTCTTTTTATTATGAAGGCAAGTCAGTTTATTACTTCAATTAAAAAAAAAAACCCAGAACACAAAAACCAACCATGTAGTAATTTTGAGATGTCAGAAGGTGAATTGGTAACATTTAATACTTTTGGAGTCATTGTCATCAGTGAGTAAAAAGTTTAAAATATATATATAATTTCTTCATGTAGAGAAGGAACCCAGAACAAAGAAGTCCCTGGGCAATTATACCCTTATGACTTATGCACTTGACCCTCATGCTCCTTGCACATACCTCATGGTCCGATGATGATTTTTGGTCCAGACCAAAATCCTTCCACCTTATTGGTTCTTTCCCTATGTATGTGCAGGTAGGTTGTTCTTATCTTGAGGAGCTGCAGCTTCTGCTGGCTCCTGAGTCTCCTGTAGTCTCTCTTTTCTGTCTGCATTTCTGATGGCCCTGATCTCTGGCAGAGCACAGGAAACTAAAAAAACCCTAGATTTAGGATAACCATTACCTAACAACAATCAAAACATCAGTGTGTTATCAATGTTCTTGTGCTAAAGAAAAAACACAGCATTGTACCAGCTGCTAGGAAAATTACTCAGAAAATTAACTCCATTCCAGAAGAAAACATCTCTAGATGTATGTTCAGAGCTACAGGGCCAAGGCTTTACCTAAACCAGCTACTCATGCTGAGCCAGCAAAGCTGGGCAAACAACATACTAACAACAGATATTATAACTACATGTAACTCACCCCACTGAAAATGTAGCTGTTTATGTTAAACAACTAATATCTCTCAACATCTATTAAAACTTCCACCAGGGGATTCCACTGTTACTTCTTTTAGTCTCTCCTCAGACCTCTTTTCAGACTCTTTCTCACTTTATAACATTGCTGTAGACTTTCCCCTATTTAAGTTCCAGCTGGCTTTCTAAAAAGGAAACTATTTAAATCTGTTTTGCCAAGATCTGATTTAACCATTTAACTTCCTTGGACAGATATGTGCAGCCAAATGAATGCAAGAAACACTCTTCTTGTCTAACAAATCAGCCAGAAAGTAAACTCTTAGAGATTCCTCTGATCATCATGCTTAAAACCAGTAATATTGTTCCATCTTAACAGGGATTTTCCAGTAATTTGTAATAATCCCTTTTTAGACTTGAAATTTCACGATCTTGCACCTATCATATTTGCTGGAAAGATGATGAAGGCTTTCTACAAGCTTAATTGTAACTCTTAAAAAAAAAAACCCAAAACCAAACCAAAACAAAAAACCAAACCAAAACAAAAAATTCCAAAACCAAAGATACACTGACCAATTTAATTTTTTTTTTCCTTTTTTGTTTCACCTTCCTTCAACCAGAAGGAAATTATTATCTTTGTTACTTAACTTTATAATCTTATCAGAAGACACAGCTATTTTCATGAATGAAAGGGACCATGGGACAATCCATGGTGGATCAGAAAAAGCAGCTTTACTTGGATCCATAGGTGCAACTTTGTTAAAATGATAGCCAGGGATCAAATCCCAACTATGGAAATATTTGTGTCTGATACCTACTATGTGAAACTGGGGAGCTGTTCTGAACTCTCTGCAAATTAAAGCTCTCATAGCCACAACTCTCCACTGGGCATTTTTTACAAATGTAATTGAAGATGCCCAAGGTGATTATTTAATCAGCCTCTTTTCTGGCACATTAAAATTCACCAGGACTCGCACAGCTACCCGAGTCATTGGGGGAAATCTGATGTAGGATTGTCTCACAGAAATACTGCCTGGTCTCAGCACAATCCGATGTCTCACTTGATCACATCTGTGAAAATACTCCTCATCTCTGGAGAGCATGTTAGCACAGTATAAGACCATATATTACTTTTTCTCTTTGCCTTTAGGGCTGCTCCTGTTATGTCAAGTGAGTGTGTGATTCAGTTTCTAACCTCTCTTCTCCTCAGAGGCTCTGAGACAACATGGAGGCAGCTTCCAGCATAGCTAATCTAACTTTTCCACCAGATTCTTTTCCTACTAAGTGCCTTTAATTGATCTTACCTACTCAGTCTTTGGTCCTCACTGAAACAGGATTCTGATAAACATAAATGGCTCCTGGGATATTTATGGTATCATACATCCTTTTACTGTTAGAAGTTCCAATTGCATGGTGACATATGCCATCACAGTGTTTGAAGCTGCCATAGGAAACAACTCATGCAGAGATCATAGTCTTCTAGAATTTCCTTTAAGATATATATTCAGCAGAAAATCCTAGTAGAATAAGCCTTTTTCTGTGTAATATTAGTATTTTAATGATGTCCCCAAATTAGTGCATTCCTAGAGGCAGTGGTTATTGTAACTTAATTAATATGTAGGAGGACCACACACTGTGATAGCTGGATTTTTAATACTTTCAAAGTACTGTGTTTCATATCCTGCACTAAAAATTCTCACTCTCCTTTTCAGTACTTGTCTTTGGCAGTATGAAAGACTACTTTCATGTCTCCAGCAGTTTTTTAGCTGTCAGTGTCAGCTTATGACAAACCTTTCCATAGCTTTTCATATCCATCATTCATGTCATCATCAGTGGTGTCCACATGGTACTATTCACTCCTAATTTTTTTTGATGTTTTGCCTGGGTTACTCTTCCAGTAGTCCTTCCTCAGCTTTGTTTACAGCTATCAATTGATATTGGGCATGGCAGCAGGGACCTCATCTTTCTTATGTAACACTGGCAGCTTATTTCCACCATAGACAAGTGGAGTTTTATTTATTCATTTAAGCTAAGGTGAGCTAAGCTCACCTTTTTTGAAGTATTTTATTTGGAGGAGAGCAGTAACCTTGAGGTTGTAAACTAAACTTTAAGGCTAGTACCTTATAGATAACTCTTGATTTCATCTTTCTCATCAGCTAATATTATTGTGTCCTATAGGCTTATGCAGTATGTTTTCCTGCTTTCCCACCTGGTAATAAGATTTCCTTGTTAAACCACTTCCAGAGGAATATGTGTGGCAGAATTCACTCATCACCGGTCACTAGTCAGAGACCTTGCATGACGTGGGTTCATAATTTACAAAGAGTATCCCTGGTAAACAAAACTGCATACATTGCCATTCCTGCCACTAACCCATGTACCAATCTGCATGAGACAGTAGGTCTAGTCTCACTTGCATTTCTCCACATAGAGTAGAAAGCATTTTTGCTTTCTTGAAACTTCTGAGTGATGGTGATGAAAGATGGCTGGGTCTTGGCACACGTTGTCGTTCCCCCACCCCCTCAATCACCTCTAGTGGGCAATTTGTCCCAAAATGAGAACACCAGGTGGGAATTGCAGGAGGAGCCTCTGGATGCTCACATAATGGATGCATTTCAGAGATGGGGGACCAGTGATGGTTGGCTTTGTTACCCTTCAGCCTACAGCAGGTTATAAAGTGCTGCTGGACACTGGGCTAACTAGTCTCTTGAGGTGTCAAGCAGCTTTTGAATGTCTCATGCCACCCCCTCTCCCAGCAGGGACTCCTTCAGGGCATGTCCAGCCTGAAGATGGGGAATACTCACTTTTAGACAGGTGAGTAAAAGTGCTGAGGTCTGGTCACATACAGAGATAAAATCCTAAAGTAGCTACGTAGGGGCTTTCTTGCTTTGTAACTCTGCATCCTGCAAGGCCAAAAGCTGTAAACCTATGTGTTTCCAGCTGAACCTGCTTATAACCCTTCAGACATACATGCTATACCTCAATGGCAGTATTTAGATTCTGTGTTAGTGATAAATCTAAACATAATCATCCACATAATCAGTGTTGCATTTCTCGTGCCTGAGTCTTTTCTGTCACCTTCTCTGCTACTCTTTATCACTGTATTGATAGTAGTCAAATAATGGACTGGAGCCCAACACAAATTGGCAACCTGGCTTTCCTTTCCCTCTTGTAAGATACACAGGTGCTCATGTACCCTTTCCAGAGACAAATACGACATCAAAGTGAGAATGTAACTTAGACCCATTATCAATATTTTCTAGCATTTACAGCATAGTTAGAACTAATGTCACTGATTCTTGCAGTATGTTTGGAGGCACTGACTGTCCTGGGCAAGTTTAACATGTAAATATAGCAAACTAAACCACTAGAATGCAGGAAAACTTTAGTATTGAGCAAACATTTTTTAAAAGCAAATCTTGTATTTTGGTGATGAGACTATTATTTTTGAAGCTGTCAAATTTGATTCTATAATAGCAAAAAATCCATAGTGTTTACATGTGTGTCTCTTTGTCTATTCTGTTCTACATTACCTGGTGTTCAAAGATTTTTGCAACAATCAAAATGACATTTATGGTGCGCAATAAGTGTCAGGTCCATGGAAAATCTTAAATAATTTTCTGACTCTGAGTTTCTGAAATGCTTTTAGTTTCTAGTTTTTAATCTTAGTAACTGACATATTTGTCACTTGGAGACTTTACTCATACAGACTTTCTAAGAACAAATTAAACCTTTCTAATAGTGCATGAAAACAATTCATCAATCATAGGAATCTAATGTTATTTACGTATTTTTAAAAATATTTTATTTTTCAAAAATAAAATACAAAATTAATTATACAAAAAATCCCACAATTTTTATTGTGACTTAACTGCTAATTAGAGCCTTTCACAACTCTCTTAATAAAAATACTGCAGTAGATTTGAGGACCTACAGAGAAATCTATTATCAACATCATATAGCTTTAAGTCCTTAAAAAAATAAATTTTAATCAGATCTATTATTCAGATGAAAATACATATTGATTAATTATCAAACTGTTAATTATCATGATCTTTCTAGTAGCATCAAGTTTAAAACTATGCCCCAGTATAGTCCAAATTCCTCCAAAGTCTAATTCAGTGGATACTTTTGTTAACTATATTGAAATGTACACAATAGACCAATAAAAACAATCTGATTTATCTATCTTGTTATAGTTTTGATGGCTTCTGAACCACTAGCTATAAAATAACTGGAAAATCAAAGTTTTAGTGACGTCTGAGTATTCTTCATTAAGCAGGTTGATCTAAATTAGGTTATTTTAAATTTAGATAGTACATTCACAGCACATTTTATGCCCCAAATGGCATCTATTTGGGAACAGCCTCCCTTTCCTGATGGGACCTATAAAGGAGAAGTCCCCAAGTATAAGTAGTGTGTTTGGATATTAAAAATCTTCAGAGAGGCTACCCACCTGCAAACCCTAAGTTTGAAAATATTCCAAGTTTTCCACAACTACATGTTTCCCCATGTCTCTTATTTTGATGATTTCTCAGTTATTGGTTTATATAGTGAAAACCTACACCTGCAGAGTTGAAAAGACCACCTCATGTAGTCAAGTCATCTAAAAGGATTACTCTGGGAAGAAAACAACAATTTTGGTTATTTCTGTTTAGAGGAAAATTAATCTACACGTTTGCTTTACCTCACACATCTTTTATATATTTAGAAATAAGGCTTCTGATTCAGAACCTTAAACTTGTATTAAAGTCATTAATAGCAAATGTAACTATTTAAATTCCTTAAGTGTTTATTTTCAAATTATCTGACAACCCCTATGAGTGCTTTGGTTGCAAGTACTTGAAATCAGCTCTGATACTGACAAGTCACGAGCCAGTCCAGGCTCCACCATTGCAAGACTCCCTATGTGCCTGCTTCAGCTTGTTCCTCTTTCCATGTCTTACATCTTCTGGGCTCTGCACTTTGAGATTGCCATAAAGATCTTGTTATTTCCTGTTTATCCCACCCACCAGGGTAGCCTGGACTCCCTGAAAGCCATGCTGCTCTGCACTACAGTGTGGGGTACAGGAGAGCCCTGAGACCTCAGGCTGAACAGACAAATCCTGACATGGATGAGGGTTGAAGTCTTCAACCTTTGAGTCATTCCAGACAGGGCCAGAGACTTGTGGGGCCACCTTTGTACTCCCAGCTCTATCAGTAAAATGCAGCCCTGAGCAAAGCCTCTGGGACACCACATGCATCTACACTGCCAAGGAAGAGCTGCCTGCAAAAGCTGCTGGTAGTGCTCTGATTGCCAGCACTCCTCTGGAGTTAGCTGAACAGGAAGGAATATCAATCTCTACTTGATAATTGTTTTTGCTTGCTTCAATATAATTGCTTCAATATTGCTTAAAAAACAGTGCACTATACTCTACTAGTAGTTATATCTACCTATACTGTGTACTGAATAATTCTGATTAAGATCTTTCAGTCCAACCCTTTTTCATAACAAATCATTTAGAGGAAGCTGAATGCAACCTTGCTGTTCCCCCAGGAATCTCCTTGCTTGTGGCTCCAGCTGCTCTTCACGCCTTGTACATGCCTGACACCCACTTCTCCCTTTGCTTTGTGCTCCAAGCAGAATGCCATACCTGGGCCTGAGATGCTCAGTTGCTAATAGCCAGTGTTTAGCATGTGCTACTTTCCTTAAAAAAAACCTGTTTTGAATAGGTGGCTTCTTTTTTTTCAGTTATCCTTTAATAACATGCATATCCCTGGTAAATAATGCACATACTAAACCACTAACTAAAACCATGTGATATCAAAGAGTCCCAAGAATATCCCAAAAAATGTGGCAAAGGATGCTAACTGTTGGATTTACAGATGTTAGGTTGGCATCTGTAGGATACAGGCAGGCCTTTGGGCCCAGCCCATTCTGCTGAATGCCTTTGTTGCAAGAGTAGCTGTTCTAACTTTGACAACTTAGGATTTAAAAAAAAGTTGTAACCATATCTCACCCTTAAAGAATTTACTTTTTGAATACCCTTCCACTTTTTTCTTTCTTCTTGCTTTTTTTTTGTTTTCCTGGTGACCTCCATCTGAAAGGATTTTTGAATTAAACCAGTAGAATGGAGCCATCTCTTTCAAAAGGTAGTCAGCTTCCCCATTTCCTCAAAATGTGCAAAAAGGACAATTATTATTTTTTTTCTCTATTTCCTACAGCTGAAAACAATTGAGAGCAACTGACAATGATTATGCTAGAGAAAGTTTAGTCTTATTGGATGCAATGAAAGGAAAAAAGTCTGAAGAAAGGAGCACCACACAGAAGAAAGCATGTATTTCAACCTCACTAAAATAAAGAAATATGGAAATCATATGTTTCAGACCTTTCAATGTGGAATTGCCTGATGAAAGTGGTACTCTTCAGCCTAATTTGAAAGAATTTTTTTATTATAAAGAATATCAAAAGCAAGTGTTGTTATGCAACAGTTATCTGATTATTTAATCAAATCTTTCCCTTATCCCCTCTTCAAAAGAAGCATGCCATTTCAGCAATATTTCAATAATTAAATCTGTGTTAAGAAAACCATACTGGTTAACTTGGGCTACACTAAAGTGTTCATCTTATTCCAGTTCTCCAGCTCTAGCAGAAGTCACTATGGAGCCTGTGAATACAGGACAAGAACAGACTGAAACTTTACTTCCAGCTTCTAGTAATCCAGGACTTTTTATACCGGATATAATTGCACAGTTCTTGATAGACTTATTTGATAGTTGGTTATTTGGTGGATATTTTACAGAAAATTTTTGCATGAATTTTTTTTCATCCTTTTTGAGGACTTCTACTCCTTAGAGCAGGTAAAATGTCCTGTAGCAATGAGCTTCATGTGATAGTTGCAGCTTATACAAGGAAGTATCACATTCTGTTTTAATTCAGCTACTTTTGGACTGAATCCCCTATCTCTTGTGTTTGAGGAAACAATGAGTTCCTGGTTATCTTCTGCTTTGATACATGTATTTTGGATAAGTGCGCATCAAAGTGTATATGTCTATCTATATTCTTCTATCCAAAACCACTGTAATATTGCTATCTGGTTGAAAAACAAAAAATACCAACCCAAAAAAACCCCCAAAAAACCCAAAAAAAACCGAAACCAAAACCAAACAAACAAACAAAAAAAAAAAAACCAAAAAAACGCCACCAAAAAAAAAAACCAAACAAACAATGAACAGTGCAGCTACTAAAAAAACCTCACTGAATTTTTGCAAGGAGACAAATTTTATCAGTACTATGATGTTAAATTAGCTACCAATTTACTTGTAAAACCTCATCAAATTCAATTTCATCTATGAAAAATAAATGCTGTAATTTGGAAAGGATTGCTTTTTTTCTCACCCACATCTGTGAAATTGGATCTATTGAGTCTGCGCTTTAAGTGCCAAACTGGTGCTTAACTGCATGGGATATGTCCATAATTCTACCTGATTGATAAAAGTCATAAATTTATAATGTCTCTACTTGAGCTAAATAATTTAAAATTCAATATATTAATGAAAAATATGGAATTAAAATGATTTGATCAATGCATCATCCCTACACCTCACTTCCCCTGTGCAGATGTAAGACGGAGATAAAATGCAGCTCTACTGGACTCGTTGGGTAATATTGCTTTTCTCCTCTCCTTGAAAAAGCAAGTTCTACTAGTTGGTGATTTTTTAAACAGCCCCAAAGCTGACTATAGGGGAAATCCTCTCTCAGGCTAGGATTTCTCAGCTGTGATGAATCTGGTTGTGCTCATTTCTGATGTACTGTTTCACACTGTCCCATCATTTAAGACCAGTCGTCTTCTAGACCTTTTATGCTTTGGAAATTACCTGTGAAAGGAAAGATGAATTTTCCAGCTGTCTGCATCTACATAAAGAGGTGATGAATGGAGGCAGCAGAGATGCAGCTGAGGTTTACCTATTTTACCTGAAGAAGACTAGATCAAGTGCAAAGACTGCTTGCAAAAATAAAAATACATAGAACAAAACAAAAGAAATTACTGAAAGTCAAACCCATACATATGCAGTATCAAGAATAATTATTGTTGCATAAAGCCAAGATACGCTTCTATCTTACAAGTTTTTGTCTTGATTGCAGTCAACATGAAAACTAAGTATATAAATGTAAATACCAAAGCCCTTAATTTCCATAACAGTTTAAAAATGGCATACTTTCTTAGGAAATTAAACAAGTCATAATCCAATAGGGTGACCTAAGCTGGTTTCTAAATATAATCATCCTGAAAGAAATGGACTTTGGGAATTGAATAATGTTTTCAATCAATGTGCCATTTAACAGTTTTCATAAAAAACAGTAAAAACAAAGCACTAAACTAATTAAAATACAGAATGGAGATAAACATTTACTTGGGGCATTTATAATTACTTTTAGTATGCATAGGTTTCCCATGCTGGAATCAAATATTCACAGCACAATAAAAAGGTCCATTTTGAATCTTATAATAAACATGTAATTTAAATATTAAATACAAAACAGTTTCTGAAACAGGCCTTTCTCCTGTTTTCTTTTTTATTTTTTTCCTTTGGTCAGCAATAAGAACTACCTCCATTTTGGTTTTATGGGTTTATAACTTCCAATAACTACAAGGTGACATGGTTACAGTGTGCTGTTCAATGTCATTTTTCTGTGTAAATCCCCAAAGCTAGAGCTGAATGCATGCGTGTATATTTGTCTCTGTGAGTTTAATTTGTAAATCTCTCCTTCAAATCTGGCTGAAAATTCATAAACATGGTAATCTTGCAAGAGTGAAAATAAAGATTATACAGGGTTATATATTCTCTGCTGGATCATTTCACACTGCTGGAGTTTGTCTGTTCAATTAATTTAATTCACCTTTTTAAAACACCTCCAATAGAAAGAGGCACATTACTGAAACTGTTACATTTCAGAGAATGCTGCTGGCAGAGATTTATTTGTGGAAACTTGTTTTAAACTACAGCTTCACTTTTTTTTTTTTTCATTTGGCTTTCTCTCCAGATAATCTGTGAAGTCATATAGGAGATGCCAGATGTTTAGAAATATTAATATTGCAAAGGCATGCAACACTCCTGCTGTGGCACAAAGGCACACAGAGAAAAAAAACAATGAACAGTGCAGCTAAAAGCTTTAGGCTCATTTAAATTTAATAAGCTCAGAATATGTAGATGTTATAAAAGAAGCAGCAGACAGAGGTGTTTTATTGGTTAATTTTTCACATCTATAGATATTTTAGATTTCTGAGCTTTAATGCATTAAATTAAGCCACTGACATGAGTCTTACTAAAGCCAGTGGAACAACTTATGGTAGAAAGGAATATTCTCATCAATGAATATGGGTCAACATGTTGGTCTATATCTACACTTGTGTTGCAGGAATCAGAACTTCATATTTCTAGTATCATATTGGTACTCCAAATGTCCAGTCCTTGAGATACCACTCATCAATGTTACAAGATTTTGCATCTTCAGGAGAAAATCAGTGATCAGAAGGACTCAAACATTATGTATTCAGAGTCTATAATGTGACATATTCATCAGAGAATACTAATGCTCTTACACACAGGAGTTGTCCATATTATATAAAACTGTTCTAACTTTTTGGACCATTTCTGAGATTTCTTTTCCCTGAAAATAGACACTGAAGCAAAACATCTTTTTCATGCCTACTTTTTTCCTGCACTGCATGTCAGCTTTTCCTAGGTTTTCCTGAAGCGACTTTTCTCTCTTCTACTCTTCCACTTTCTGAACATGCTGAGGTTAGTAATTTTAGAACTGCTAATAGAATTGGCCTGAACTTGAGAATTCTATTTCTCAAAAACATTGAGATGTCAAAACCTGGACTCCTTCTAAATCAAAACCAAGTGACAAAAAATCCTACAAGCAAGGCAGGATGAGAAACATTGTGTAGCTATCATTGAAACAAGTATTTCTGCTCTGGAATTATGTTTCCTGGAATTGTGATTGCCTGAGTCTGCTATTTTTTTTTTATTTTTTTTTTTAAAGAAGCAATGACTTTTTAACTTCCAGATTACACTATTGGAACTGCTGGGAGTTCTGGTTCAAGATATAGAATGGAGAGTTTAGGCTTCTGCCTCTGTGGGAGGGAACTTAAAGCACCTTAAACCTGCTATGTAGCTGGGCTTATTTGATGTTGCTGGAACCAGCTATTTTACAAGGGAGAGAGTTCAATTTTAACCAGCATGCATTCTAAAACAAAACAAAACAAAAAACCCCCCAAACACCAAAAACCAAACAAACCAAAACCAAACCCCAAACTCCCACAATCTTTAATTTAAAAAAAAATTCACTGTTAGGACATAGCTTTGAAAAAAAGTTCTCCTATAAAAAATACCATGGGATTAATATACTCTTTTAATACAAATTAATATTTTCTGTAGGAAAAATCAGGAATCCAGCACATTTTCCATCAAAGTCTGCATAGAGGTATTTACTGAAGATGCCACCATTTCTCTGTGTTAATTAGTGTACTCCAGCTTCAAAACAATTTCACCTTTGGGCACACAAAGGAATGACAATGTTAGCGGCATAAAACATTTTCAGTAACAACTGTTCCAAATGAAATATGTTAAATTTCAGTCCTTCTGCTCTGCAGAAGTTGAAATAGAATAAAAAGGAATCTGGGTAAAGCTAATTGCCCTGAAGCTGTATAGTCAGGAGCTCTTGAAGGAGATTATTCTGATACATAAACACTAGGAAGGAATGATTAATTTATCCAGCACTGGGGATGGATTGAGTTGTGAGAATATTAATAAAGGATCAATCTCTACTAAATAAGCTTTTTAATGATTACTTTTAATATTTATTATATGGATTAAAACTACTAAAATGACTAACTGAAATAATCTCCCTTCCAAAGCAGATGTGAATAATGACAGATGCCATTGCTATACAATAGAAATTAGTCAGATCACTGCTGCTCTGATGTCATAGTATTGAAACATCAAAACCATTTATAGGGAAGGACAAAGCTTCCATATGGATCATATACCAGACAAATGGCCAAATGTTTCTTCCACTAATAACAGTTCTTATTTGAATCAATATAAGGAAAATGAAAAGTCTTTTTTTCCCCCTGCTTAAAAGATGTGATTTTTTCAAGGATGTTATAAAAAAATACACAGTCTCTTAATCTTCTCAGGTTCAATATCTACCAATTCTTGACAACTTCCTGAAGTTTTACAAATGACTTCTTAGAATTATGCATGTTTTTGATTTCCATGATACCCTGTAGCTTTAAGATTCATAGACCAAACATACGATTTTTTGGGGGTTTAACTTCATGTGTGTTATCTGAGTGTCTAAAGGGGCACTCTTTAGTTCTTATTTCATGACAAAAATTAGACCATTCTGTCTTCCACACTGGCTGACCCTTTTTGTTAAGTAGCAGAGAACTTAACAAGACCCGAGATGATAAAATTGAAGCAGCAGAGTGAGACCACCAGCTGAGACTGACTTCTCAGGATGGTGAGCTCTGGAGGTGCTGCTAACTTCTCAGGCACCTTAAAGGCTTTGTGCCTGATTTCTTGAAACTGGGATATGCCAAAATGAAAGGCTGTGCTGGATAATATGAACCTTTGAATTTTCCAGCAAACAACAAACTCTTGCCACAAGCAGAAAAATATATATTCTCAAATACGGAATAAACCCTCAAAAGAGCCAAAATTTGTCAAATGCAGCCAATTTTTAATAAGGATAAGAGTGCTAATCTAAAGCTCATATCCTCTCAATTTTTAGCAAGTTCAAAGGCAGGAAAATCTCATTGGCAGTTCAAGTTTAGTTTGCTTTATCAAAAAAAACACCTCCAAATACTAAAGAAGTAAAACCAAAAAGTCTTTGTGGTTGGTAATAAATGATCAGTGATAAAGTGAATCAATTGGACAAGATGTTTCTGTGTACATGTAATTATCAAGCAGATATGTGCAAAAATAATCAAAATCCTGTCATTTATGGCCAGTACATCTGCCCCTCCAAACACCTATAATCTTGACACAGGAAAATTTCACAGAGCTATTTTCCTAGAAAAAAATGCAGGGAAATTATGAAATTTGACACACTTGTAGTAATTTTACTATTGATTGCTAGAAAATCTCTCTTTTATTTTTTCCTCATATTTTCAGCTTCTTCTAAGGAAATAATTCTCCAATAAAGGAGAACTTAGGAGCAGAAAATATATTTTTCTTTTAACTTTTGCCCTTTACTCCAAAATATAGTGCATAATGTCCCCTTTCTGTATAGGTGGTTCCCCCTATAAGAGAGTTTTATATGATATTTCAGAGAGAAATTATGATTTCCCTTTTTCTTCTTGGGAAAACAAAGAAATAATCATATACTTGAGGGTCATGGAAGGTCATCCATTCATTAATACATGTAAATTACTGTATCTGGATGTACTATAAGAGCACTAAAATTGCAATTTTAATCTTGCTATAATTCATCATCTAAGCATGCTATCATGATGGCAAATTCTGATGAACTCCTAGCCATATTAGTCTCTTCCAAGGAAGACTAAATAAAGGCAAAAAAGCAAGAGGATTTGGAGGTTTTATTTGCTGTTTCTCTTAGAGATAATTTTAGGAATATCCTACAGCAAACATTAAATGTACTATGCAGTTGAGTTTAAAATGTGTTATTTCTGCATTTTCTCAGGAAAATGGGGTATTTTAAGTGATTTCCTATTAGAACATACTCTAAACTTGTTGTCTTGGACACTATAAGTACTTGAGAATAAATACAGGGAAAAGATTTACCTTATTTATAAAAAGGCTAAACTTTGCCCAAACATAAACCAGTAATATATTCCTGCTCAAAATTTGCCTATTAAAAAAACCCAAAAATTATAGAAAGAAATTTTATTTCTCTTACTTGTCATGTCACTTACAGCTATTTTCCACATAATTTTTCCCTCAATTCTTAGCCATTTTGAGATACTGAAACCAGGCTGTCCCATTGCAAGGAATTGTGCACAAATACAATAAAAAGAATTGTGCAGAAAAGTGTGTCTCTAAGAACAATCATAAAGTAAACCGATGTTGTATCCTACTTCATTGTTTCTGTAAACAAGACTTTTGTTAAGATATTAATTTATATTTTTCTGAGGAAAAGTGTCTGGAAATGTGTCCGTAGCTGGAAATGTGTATAAATTAAGTTTTAGATCAGTTTAAAATGCTGGGTTTATTATGTGTTCGGAAGATCTTTGTTCTTATTGTAAACTCAGTTTATGGATTTCAAGTGATGATTTCTCAGGAAACAGTTTTCCTTCTCTTAAATTCCACTTCCAGGCACAAAGTTTCCCAATTACACTATCTCTTATTTTTGTATTTTTCTTTTTGTGCTTTGAGAAACCTGAAAACCATTTTCAATTTTTCCTAAAACAAAATAACAGGCAAAAGGTCTCCCAGTGAAGCAGGTATCCTGGAAACAGACCAGCAAACTGTCGTAACAGCTCAGAGTTCTTTACTCCCTTGCGCACTCAGGAGAAGAAGAAAGCCCAAGGCTCTCTAACAGCATTGTAAAGTGTAGCCAAAGTACGAGTTCATGCTTTAAATCCTTTTTAATGTAGTAAAGAGCTGTGACATTAGAGTTTTAAATCTGTGCATCTGTAAACCATGAAAATCCCACTAGATGGTGCTCAAGAATACAGGGTCCCTTGGACTGGCAAACCCCGCGGACTAAATGACACAGGTGATTGCACTGGTCACGATGCTAAATGGTTTAAAGCTTTTAGAGGTTTATTCTCCATGGTAAAAATCTAGAAATTACTCTAAAGTTCCTGGGATCCTGGTAGGGGAGGAGAATTAGGTATTTCAGAACTGTGTTTCAAAGTATCTGCAATATTCAGAGAGTTTCCCATTGTTAACTGTACACATAGGAGTAATCTTGATGACAGGGGGTCCCTTAAAATTCGGAGAAGGTTGATCTTATGGTCTTGGTCAGAAAAGATTTTTTACACTCTTCCCTATAAAGACTTGGTGCTGTTAAAGCACATCTGCAAGATCTATAGTTTTTGAAACAACGGGCAAGATACATGGGATTTTCTAGTATGAAGATTAAGAGAAGTCCAGGAGAAGTCTGACATGGTCTTTGTTTTCAGACCTCATCAGTCTTTTAAACGGGGACAACAACTATTGTGATATTCCTGTAAAACAACAGAGTCCCTCCTAGCTGGGAGTCATCTTCAGATAGTTTTGGGCAATGGGAAGTGAGTGGGGATTCAATTTCAATATAGTGTGTCACCTGGTCAATAAGTTGTTACTATACGTTCCAATCATCAAAGTTTAAGAAGAAAACAGCAGCACCACCTTCATACTGTAAAGGACTCGACTGATTAGGCTTCCTCTGAGAGCAGCAGGCTAAAGCAGAGGAAACTCCAAACTGTAGATTCATAGGTAAGACTTTAGTTTGACCAAAAGTGACCTATTTTTTGCTCATGCACTGTTAGGAAAATGGAGAGTGGTAAGGTTAAATCCAAGGTGCTGATCAGTCAGAATCTAAGGTTGTGGTTTTAGGTGACTGCTTGTATTTTAGTACAACCTAGCCACTCAGGTGCTGGTTTTGACATTCATCAGACAAAGGGTACAGTGAAATGTCTATATTGAACAATTCTTTCTACAAATTAAATGAGAATTTCTGGCTATGTGTAGTAATTCACCATAATAAAAATAACTAATGGAAAACATAGCTATTATTTTTAATATTATCTGTGAAGAGTGATGGAAGGTATTATTCTTCCTTTTTGTAGAAAGCTATTATTGAATGCCTGTAAGGAAGCAGAGTTCATTGCTCCTCAGAGCAAAACTATGTCCATTCTCCATAAAAAAACCAAAAAACAAAAGAAGTTTCCCATGAACAAAGAGTAGCCTATTAAATAAAGGAAAAACAAAAGAGACTGAACCTGTCTTTGTTTGCTTGTGGAGAATGTCTCTGACTTAAGAAAAAGGAAAATAATGGAAAGCTTCTTTGATTGATTTTACAACTAATAGAATAGCACAAAAGCATGCTAATTGCTTTAAAATAGAAAAGGAGAACTTAATTCAAAATTGGCATAAACATGTTCCGCTTCCATTAAATTAGCACTAAGTGAAAACTATGACTCTTCAGAGTGCCCCCCAACAAAAGTCTGTACATGGAAAAGCATAAACCATGAATTATATGGTACTCATGTTTCTATACTAAAAGCAAGTGTTAGTTACATTGCACTCTGTATTTCTTTATTACTCTGTACTATAGATTTCTCAGTATGGTGGTACTAAATATACTATTGCACTAAATCTAAATTAGACTTTAGTAGATCCAGAATAATTCAGGATTGTTAGGCCAGGGAAGATGACTGAATGAAATGTCCATTTGAATGAGATTTGGTCTTGCCCTCTTCCCATGTGCATTACAAGTTGTCATGCTAATTTCTTCAGAAGCAGTAGTAATGCTTGCCTTAGTAAATTATTGTGAAACCTCCTTGTAATTGAAAATGCAAAGTATATCAAAATGTTCACGACATGAAGATATTAAGTTTGCTTTAAAGTTGCAGTGGAGCACTTCTAGCTGGAGTGAGGAAATGTCTTTTCTTCTGTTGTCAAAAATTTCAAGTACATTCTCAGTAAAAGGCAACCTTTTTTCATAATCATGGCACACAAATCAATATTGTTGCTCTATACAACATGCCAAAATGAATAGTAGTAACACCAGCTTCCTATCAGTAGTGCAATTTCTTCAGGGCTATTTCCAAGCTCCAGTGCTCTTCAGTACAGGAAGGTGAATAAGATGTCAATGGGATAGATTTAGAACATTTGGGGTCTATGTTGTTTATAATATTTGCCAATTCTTGATTAAGCAGATCGACCTGCCCAGGCTTTCAAGGTCAGTGCAATTAGATAAGGATGTGAACAAAGGTGAAGGAGCTGTTCTTGGAGATAATGCATAAGCAGTTGAAAAATGTTTCACCTGAATTTTAGAAGTACAGATCTCTGGAGTAGTGGATGAAACAGGGTATTTATTGAATCTAAGCAAGATGGATTAGTTTAAAGAAAATGGAAAGATACAGAAAACAATTGACTCAGTTATTGAGTAGTAAAGTCAACAAGCTACTGCTGCAGTATAGCCATATACTGTAGTCTCTTCAGCTTTTATAAATTAGAAAGGCCATGGCTGGGCCAGTACTTCACTTTGAGTTTAGAAATTTGAGTAACAACTCAAATTAGCAGCTGGAAGTAGATTTGGTAACATGGTAAGTAGCACCTTCCCTGAGTCAGTGTAGTCATACCACAAAAAAGGTATGTAACTTGTGGTGGGGTACAGCCTCATCTCTCTCTGTCAGGGGAAGGTATTAAATTCATTTCTGGATAAATTTCATCTCTGGCTCATTATTTTGCTCCATTATTCTGCATTTTGCCTACACAGATTCCTGCTGAGTGCTATAAAGCAGTTACTGTATTTTATCCTGAAAGGATAACTGCTTCTTTAGCTGTGACTTGAGAATGCTTCATTTGGATACTCACTTCACCAGGGAATGCTGGAATGAAGATGCTTAACTTTAAGCTTTCAGAGTTAAAGAATTGCAACTAAGCAGCCATTGTGAGGGCAGTAATAATAACAGTAACAGCATGGAGTATTGAGTATTTTTTTCCACATGATAATGTAGTCCCTATAAATTACAGGCTATGTGATTCAACCCTTTAGCATTATGATTGGGCATTCTGTAATCACTGGAAACTACTTAGATAGTAAAGCATGTAAAAAGAAGGGTGATTGCTGTGAAATATTGTGTTAATTTCACATAAAAGGATGTTTAAACAACTAAAATGCTTGTATGTGTGAGATCAGTTTATGAATACAAGTGACTATGGAAGGAGAAACACAACAAATCAGGAAGAAGCAAGGGAAGTGCTGGCATAAGCTGGAATAATATGGGGCTGTAATACATACTTTACACTTTATTACAATTTTCCAATTAGCTGACTGCTGGAAAACACCCTGGTTTAGTGTGGAAGCAGCACAGTTTACTGCTGCTGCTGGGTGTTAGAATGCAGAGACAATTACACCATATTGAGGGTGTTATGGACAAACAGACCAGAACCACCCATGTAACCTTTCAATAATTAAAATTTTCTGCTTTTCTAAAATGCTTTCCAAGTGTTGCAGCAGGTTCAGGACCCTGTTCGTGTCTTGTGTGCTGAAAAAGTGTTAATGTTTCGCATACTGTATATGGAAAATCTTAATTAAAAAAATACTGTGAAAATGACATTGGTATCTTTCCTTCTCAGTCCCCACATGGGTCTGTAAGGCATCTCTTTATGAATGGCTTAAGAATGATAAATATATTGTGTAAATCAAAGAAAAACAAATCCTTTTTAGCCATTGTTTATATCTCCAGAATTTACAAAGACTGAATCTTTGTGAGTCGGCCAAATACTTTTCAGTCTTTCTCTTTCACACTGTGGTTTTTGATTCTCTCCTGTTTTCTATTTCTTATGTCTAGTATAACTGAGACATAGCCCAAGGACAGCAAAAACCTCAGGTTGTTTAGATCACCGTGTTTCCATAAAACCTGATGCTGATTTACACCCAATAAACATCTGGCTCCAGAATGACTAATAACTGCTGTTGTCTGGAGACAGAAATCAAAACAGAGCAGAGGGTTTTGTTTACATAATAAAATACTACAGGAGAGAAAATACCAACCTAATACTCTGAAATTTCTTCTTTAGGTGACAACAGGAATAGAAAATCTTGATTCAGCTGATCCATTAGATATCTAAAGTGTTATATAAGGTAGTTAGAAACTCATTCCTCTTCTGTCCAGTTATCATCCTCGAGTATTACCTAACACAGGAAGCATGTGCCTGTGTTTTGCTAGAAAGGTCCAAGTGATATCCATGCTGATAATGCTAATAGTGCAGAGTCAGTTATGTACTGTACATGCAAAGATGCCTGCTCATGTTAAAATGTATATCTTATTACAATGACATAAGCCATCAAAATTTTGGAAGCTATGATTTCAGTTTATCAGGCAGCAGAATTTTATATTAAATACTACTGCAAAAAAGTAAGTTAGATGAAAATATCAAAATTGATAAGGAAGATCGACATAGCCATGCATAGCACAAGCATTAATTATTTACAGTATTTCATACTTCATTATTTTGTTCACTTATGAAAGCCATCATGCTATCATTTACAGTGCTCTGACAGCTTTTAGAGTGAGGTTTTATCCAATATGAATTGGATAAATTTTGAATTGAATTGGATTTAGAAATAATTTTTGAATTGTGACCATAGTATAACATAATATATCATAACCATCACAAAGTCTGATTCTAACTCAATAAAAGCCATCATGTAGGAAAATTCTTAGCATCTAGGTAACTTCTTCCATCCTTATTCATAAAATCTTATATAAAGGTTCTAAAATTACCTTACTTGAAACTTCATTAAGATAAAAAGCAGTATTCATATATGTGTAAGGGAATGATAAAATAAAAATTCCAATACTTTCATATATGATAAGTATGTAATTCCATGTCTGTAGTCATACTGAATATATCTGCAAGTTTGAAATACTGGATTTATGTAAAATCAGACCTGTAATTCTACATTTGTATTTTTAAAAAAGAAGTATATCCTAAAAATCCAGAAATTATTTAAAACTGGTTTGAAATACAAATCTGTTAAAAAGAAAAATAAATTTGTTTTAACCCCAAAGGTAAATATATTCAATCACACATAAACTACATATTTATGTATTCACTTCATCATTAAAATATATTCTAACTAGCAACATATAAAATTATATATGTAATATTTTAAAGATATACAAAGTCATGTTCAATTGTAAACTTGACCTGACAAATATATACATGATTGAGCATTTTCTTTCTTCAACCATTGGTGTTTATTGGCTCTTAATCTATTTTTTTGTATTCTATCAATCACATAGAGTTACCACCCTCACCAAAAAGAAATATTTTAGAGGCAAGTATTCAAAAATAACAGTTGTATTATTAGAAGAAAACCAAGCTCATTGATTTAACTTGTGTTTCCTTTGGTTTACTTGCATAAGGGTGCAAGAGCAATGTTGAGTTTCTATCTACATTACCAGATGGTTACCATAAATTCCTGTTCATGTATTTCTTCTCTAGCATTGATCTCTTTCTGGCATCTGTAAAACTTCTAGTCAAATTCTGTTACAAGCTGTCAAAGAAGACATAGAATAAAAGAGAAAAGCCATGGAACTTCCAACAGGATGGCAAAATAAAGCTTTGGTCCCCAACTCAAACCTGAGGACACCAAGCTGAGTGCTGTGGTTCATACACCTGGGGGATGGGATTACATCAAGAGGGACTTGGACAAGCTTGAGAAGTGTGCACATAGGAACCTCCTGAGGTTTAACAAGACCAGGTGCTGGTGCTGCACCTAGGTTGGGGTAACCCCCAGTACAGCCCAGGCTGGGGATGAACAGACCCAGAGCAGCCCTGCCCAGAGGGACTTGGGGGTGCTGGTGGCTGAGAGGCTGGACATGAGCCAGCCATGGGCACTCCCAGCCCAGAGAGCCAAACGTGCCCTGGGCTGCAACCAAAGCAGCATGGGCAGCAGGGCCAGGGAGGGGATTCTGCCCCTCTGCTCTGGTGAGAGCCCACCTGCAGTGCTGCATCAGCTCTGGGGTGCCAGCACAGGAAGGACATGGAGCCGCTGGAGTGAGTCCAGAGGAAGGCCTTGAGGATGATCAGAGGGATGGAGAACCTCTCCTACAAGGAAAGGCAGAGAGAGTCAGTGTTCAGGCTGAGAAGAGAAGGCTTAGGGTGGTCTCATTGCATCCCTCCAGTACCTGAAGGAGGCCTTATAGGAAAGTCTGGGACAAATTTTTTTGCAGGATCTATTGTGATATGATGAGGGATAACAATTTTAAACAAAAAGAGGGTAGGTTAAATATTAGATATTAGATATAAGAAAGAAGCTTTTTTCAATGAGGGTGGTGAGACACAGGCATAGGGTGCCCAGAGAGTTGGAAGATGTCCCACCTAGGAAACATTCAAGGTCAGGTTTGACTGGGCTCTGAGCAACCTGATCCAGTTGGAGATGTCCCTGCTTGCTGCAGTAGGGCTGGACTACGTGATCTTTAAAGGTCTCTTCCAAGCCAAACTACTATCTGATTCTGTTATTGTACTCTGTTCTGTGTTGCTGGTGGATTCCATTAGTCAGGACAGCCTCAGAAGGTCATGAGACACCCTTTACTGGCTGTCTTCCTTGTCACACAGGAATCACTTAACTCTTCCTAAAGAGGATTGAGATGTGTTGGGATGTTTTCTTGAGGACAATATGTGTGAGCATATCTTTTCCATAGAACTCACTCCTTTAACAGAAGTTAGGCTTGCATCTCTATATTTTCAATAATAGTAGTAACTTTACAGACCCTGAAAATCACAGTATGGAAACACTATCATTTCAATAAGTTGTCAGTTTAGGTATAGCAGAAACACAATCCTCTTTTTACAAACACCCAGAAATTTGTAGATTTAATTGAAAATTCTGTTTCAATATATCACAGAGCTATATAACTTCTTTTTTTTCTTCAGAAGTCTTTCTCTTTCCAATTTAGCATGCATAATGCTTGTAAGTTGTATTCAGTGAAAATGAAAAGCTTTATGTCTCTGAGACTCATTTCTATGTAAATGAACTAACAGGCATGTGCACAGCAAAGCAGAGGCTATAAAAAGTAAAATGGAGTTTAGTTTACCAATATTTTGCAAGTGTTTTAACAGCTTGCACAATTAAGTTTGGAACTATGGCGAATTGGATTTGTGTGTGTATTTTTATCAGTTTGATTGACAAAATTTTTCTTTTGTTTAACTCTAATTACCTTTTCAAATTACTTTCAAGTTGGAGATTTGGATGTACTAGGCATCATGTATCATTGCCATCCTATATTGCATGAGGATATATCCATATGTCCAGTTGCTTGGCTGTCAGGAGCTGGGGAACAGAGAGAAAATATATGACACTATCAAAATCCAAAATACTGTCCAAGAAATGTAAGTCTGGAAGAAATGGCAATTCTCAGCTGCCTTCATTTTGGAGGGAAAATTCTTAGATATAAAGAGATATAACTCCTGTCAGACTGAGGATGGGACTGAAACAACTTCACATGCTTCTGTGAGTGTAGTCCTCTAGATTATGAGCTAATATCAAAAGCAGATATGAGAATCTTCTTTAAATAAATATTTTCATTCCCCTATGGTAAACACACTGAGAATATAAGAATTACATCACAGCTCTCAAGGATTTAGGCTATGTAGCAGCTAAAGATGGATTCCTCATAACCAAATGTAGACGCCTATGTATGACAGAATAATCCAGACTCTTCATTATTGAGCAGAAAAGAAAAACATCTCATCCTATGTACAGACTTCTGAAGTAAACTGGAAAACTCTTTTCTAAACTTTTCTATTTTTCTTTTGAAACAGCGAGTGACTAGCTTGGATCAAACATCTGTACAACAGATGTCTGAAGTCCAGTGAGGTTAATCCACACTTATTCCTACATCTCACAGAGGCTTAGGTATGAGAAATACTCAGCTGTTTATACTGGCACAATATTAGGCTGGTTCCAATAGTGGAATTTATAGAGAGAGTATTAGGCACCTCTGTGCTCACATGGCTAAGCAGGTGTTTGCTTGCCCCATAAGCAAGCAGCAGTTTTTCACTGCAGCCCTTTTAATCCATTCCATGCTTTGCTGTAGGCACTGAAGGCCTCTTCTGGATACAATTCTGAATCTCCTGTGAAGTTTTTAATTATGTTTTTATCATCTCATCATTAATATGAAGAAAGAGCACTTTTCTTATGGTATCACTGTATTAGTAAATTAAAAACAGTTGAACAGATTTAGAATTAGCTGATAGATACAAAAATTGTATCTTTCCAAATGCAACCAAAATGTGTTTCTGCAAAAAACTCAATGATAACTTCTTTGACTGACTTAAGGATTGACTCCATGGCAAGTATGGAAATGAAAAAAAACATGGCATACAAAATTAAATGAAAAAAAAGTGTGGACTAAAATAATTTAAAAAAATGTTTAACAAAAAAAAAATCTAAAATTATATACCTATAATATACCTTTATACCTATATTCTTATATAATTATAAGAAATATAAGCCACCTTTACTGCAGCCTTAAACAGTGGCTCAAAAAGTGTTCAAATTCATAATAGATAGATAATTCAACAACAGCTCTCAAAATAAGGCCATAACACAGAACAATAATATAATAGTGGATGTGTAAATAGAGACTAGTGAGTAGGGATAGGAACATTTATCCCTGCAGCTTGGTAAGATTGCAATAAAATGCTTTATGTAGTACTAGTGTTTGCATTTCAAAGTGGACAGCAGTAGAAATACAGAGAATTAAAAAAAAATATTGCACAGCAAGAAATAAAAATAAATGATTCAGTGTAGTTTATTGAAGAGTTTTGAGAGTTGGCATGATTACACTGTATAAGTGTAGAGGGAGAAAGATGAATACCAAAGGACCCTGTGGTCTAACAGGAGAAAACATAAAAATTTTTGATAAGTCATGCTGGACATATTGAAATGAAAAATGAGTAGAGAAGGGTTAATTAACTCCTGGAACAAACTAGTAAAGAGAATGCTGAATTCAGTGTCTCTTGAGGGTTTCATTTCAAGACAATCTTTGTAGAAGATAGGTGTTAGTGAAGTGCTAGTGAAGGTAGAGTGGAGAAATTTAGAGATCTCTGCTATGTATATTGTCAGATGGGATGGTGAAAAAAGTTCCTTCTGATTTTTACCTAATCAAATCTATGAATCTAATTAAACACACCTAAAGCAAGGGATAAGAATGTTCTCCTGAGAGAAACACATCTACATTTCTACACTGACATGATTCCTTTCACATGCATTGTGTCACAACAGGCCTAATCTATCACAAAAGCTGAGACAATAAACCTTTAGAGTTGTGTAAGGGACTGCAGATGCTTGCAACTGGAAAATGACATGTTTTAAAACTCAAAGGCCTTCTGAACGGAATTTCATGGCTTGCAACTCTGGCTTTGAGCCACAAAGGGAAAAGATGTCTAGCCAAAAAAGTTGCTCCTGATACTGAATTCTGCAGTGCCATCTTTTGGAAACAGGAAGAGAGTGTATAAGGCCTAGGGAAGAGTTTGCTATTCAGAATGCCCATCACCTAAAACTTGTATAGTCAGTTTTTACAGCAACCAGCTGGAGCACTTTTATCTATGGTAATTTAATGTTATGGTACAAAACAGGAGGGGAAGAGATCAGAGGTAGCTAGATGTCAGCAGGGCAAATTGAAGAGTCTTACTGTATTGATAGCAAATGGAAAGTCTGGGAGGGTGCAGTGACAGAGGAGACTTTGTGTTTTGCAGAAGGCTTATGAATTTTCAAAGCTTGAAATGAAACAAAATGCTTGACAGGGACACTTGCCATGGTGAAACTGGGCAAACATGATTTAAAGACGAAGTAAAACTACAGAGTTTGGTGTGATGCATTTGGAGCCAGATATGTTTCTTTCCAGCTACAGGATCAAAGTCCTTGCTCCAGTATGTGTGGTGTAAGTAGTGCATTGCTTCTGGGAGGAACTGACTCTTCAGGAATCTGCCTCTCCCTTGGGAAAAAAGAAAAAAAGAGAAAACATCTCAGTTTGTTGATGGTGGAGCTTAGTTCAGGAAGGAAGAGATAATGGTATTTTTTAGATTCATCTGCTGTGTGACTTTTTAATTTGTCCTGAAATAAGTCTGCAGTCTTGCTATAATGTACATATAAGTGATTCAATGACCATTATATTTGTACTTAGCAGAATATGGCATAATATCTTTAACTGAAAAATTGATCCAAGTTCCAGGGAGAATGTCTTTGAGGAACTGATAGCAGCATAGAATTCTTTAGTTTATTCATGTATGTCCAATTGCATATATATAATAAATACATGTAAATAAGCACATAGAACATTTTAGTATTTTCTTAAAAATAATTCCACAATAGAAATTGTCATCATTTTAATTACATAGGACACTATATATAAATAACTGAAAAGTGTGTAAGAGATATGTGAACAACATCTGCTGGGTACACAACTATGTAAGCAAAAAAAATCAAAGCCCATTTAAATTCTGTTTCTTATTTAAAAAAGTGGTTGGCATACTTTTTGTTGAATCTGTCACTAAATGATGTTTAAAAATTTAGTGTGAATAAATACTTTGCTAGAGCTCCTGAGAAATATTAGTTGCTAAATTGATGAAAAAATTCCATAACAGACTTATTAAATACATCTAAAACTACATATTGTTTCAGGGAAGGTAAATACCAATTCTAATTGCTTTTTATGGTGTTTTCAAACATAGATTAAAGGCGAATAAACATATTTCATGCTGATAAAGCTTCAAAGGAATTTACAGTTCCTTAAAATGGGAAATCTTTAGCTTTTTTAGTTAGTCTTTTGTGCTTCCATGTTAGAATCATACCTCACTCAAAAGTGCATAGGGCCCTTTACCTGAAATTTAATCTACAAGCAATGCAGATTTTTTTTTGTATTAGAAATTTACCTTTACTTTAAGAGATGCTAGAATGTACTTTGAAAAGACATTTTCTATCTTAGTTCAAATTCCCTGGGAAACAGGAAAGCTAGATTGAAAGATGCAATACTGAAAATAACTCAAAGCCTACTGAAACCCAAGGAATACTAATAAAAGTTTCTTCTACTGCTTCATCTACAGAATAAAGTTAGAAAATTATTACAGAGAAAAATAGATTAATAGATAATATTCTGAAGTAAATATAGGCCTTAAATCTGATAAGCAGTTTAAGATAAGCACTATTTCATATCATTGTAAAACAGATATTTTGCTGAAGCTTGAAAGTCATTTTACAATAGGGTTTTGATACTAAGCAATTCAATGAACAGAGTCCCAGTAAATTTTAATATTGCTCAATAAAATTTGGATTTTATTCTGAGTTCTGAGAACCGTCGTTTAAAAGATACATTCAAGATATAGGCAAACACATTAAACTCGACTGTGGTGTTGTCAGTAGTCTTTATTTTATCTTAAAAGTTGTTTACCAGAATAGCTGTGACCATGTTTCCTAATTTCCATGCTTAATCTGCAGCAACTTTAAGTACAACCAAAGGGTACAGCTAAAGTATATTTGTGTACTTGCATAAATGCTGAACAATGTCCATTCTGCTGCTAGTCCACAAAGGACATGTACATTTTGATATGCCCCTCTTGAATCATATGGCAAAACCTGCTCTATTTAAATATTGACTGAATTCTGCTATGGTAAATCATCATAAAATATAAATTTCCTTTTATTTGGTACTAATAATTTACTTCTGGTGGTTAGTTTTTAGCTGGATCACCTTCCTAAAAGAGCTCACTCCCTAGTGTCAAAAATGTGAATGTTAGCAGAGTGGAGAGAGACAAAGAAAAGAGGCTGAGAGTAATGAAGGATAATTGTATCACAGAGTGTTGGATGCAGGTGACATTAAGCTGAGGTGGAATTACATGCTTTATTTCCTGTACTTAATAGAACTCATCTCTGATTCCATGTCAACACCCAGCATGTGAGAACAGCTTGCTTTTGCATAGTGTAGATTATACATGACAATGACTTTAGATTAGGTGTTTTGTCATACAGTTCTTTTTCCTCATATTAGAAAAACAAATATTTACAACAGTAGGAGAAGTTCTTCAGCCCCCTATATCTGTTAGCTGAGAAAAAAGGGGAGAGGAAGTTACTTCTTTATTTTCTTTTATTTCTTATAAGAGTGCATATTTTTGAGTAAAACATAATTGGCTTCAATGAAATACTTCAAGTCATGGAAAATGGAATACTTCACATCTCATAAATGACTTCTCTGATCTGAAATAATTATATAATTATTTCTTTAAAAAGAATGAATGTAGTAGGCTCTTGGATATGGGGCCAAGCAGAGATGATAATAATTCTAAGATCTTTATATAGCCAGATAAAGAGTAATTAAGAAAGCATTCTCTGCTTCATGATTAAAGAAATGATTTGTACATTGATAGAATATTATTCTAATAATTTTCACTTTGGACAGCCAAAATAGGTAATGGGATTTTAAAATTTCTACTTTCTATCAGAGTGAATGAGTTGTATGTTATCAGTACAACATCACATCATTTTGTAAAGCTAATAATATGAGCAAATTACTTCAGTAGAATAAAGCGTGCAAGACATTGCTTTTCTGCTTCATAGGATTATACAGTACCAAAATATAATGTATAATTAGATCAGAGCTTTTCAAGCAGCAAAAAAGCACATTTGTCCATTGACCCTGAGACTTATTCAGTTGGTTAGAGCTGGGAGCTAATAACACCAGGGTTTTGTGTTCAATCCCAGTACTAACTTTTCACTTAGGATCTGGACTTGATGATCCTTGGGGGTCATTTGCGACACAGAATATTTTTTGATTCTGTAATTTATTCTGCAATTTCAGGATATATTAAACTTTCCCAGAAGTAACTCAGTTTTATGGTCTTATTTTACAATAATTTTACAATGCAATATTTTAATATAAATATCAAAATAGAAACAATAGTACTGGCACCATTTGGCTTTGATGGAAAGAATTCATAAAAGTCCTTTTGTTTATTTTGCTTGACCTTACAACAGATGACCATCTGGATAACTACTGTGCACGGTGCCAAAAAAGCTGTTAACCCCTAAAATAAATAAATAAATGTAATTAAAATGAAAATCTGCCAAGAGTGTGTAATCATAGGTCTCAGAATCAAACCTACAAATACAGGTCAAATATTGATTGTCCAGAAGTTTATCTTGCATAATTGTCTTGTGCTAGGAGGGAGAACACCCTTACTGCTTGATGCTCCTCACTCACTTTATGCTCAGTGCACTTTATGCTCAGTTTTATCTAACTTTTGCCTGACTGAGGGGGTGGGGTGGATTCTTTTCTGTCAGTGCTATATTATGGACAGATGATATAAACAGTAATTCAATCTCTGGTCTCATTTTGTTCATCAAGACAGTTCAATTCTCATGATTTCAGTTGGAATTGCAAGTCCTTGAAACCATAGAAAACCAGGCCATAATCCATCTGAACCTTGTCTGCTTTTCTGAAAGAATAAAACAAGTTAAAGTCAATTGGGTTGGTTCAGGGACAAGCTGCAGCTCTACAAATCTCCAGTACCATAGCTGAAGGACTAGATGGACTTGATGATCTCAAAGGTTTTTTCCAATCCAGGTGATTCTGTGATTTTGTGAAGTGCTGTAAAACTGTAAAATGTATTAAAGTGCATTTGTCTTGCTGTCTTTTGCAATTTTATTTGTACTATCCAGTTTTTCCTGTTCATTCTTTTCTAGGAATGGAAACAGCAATTTCTGTCCTCTTTGAACACTGTTTTTTCCTGCAATTTTTTGCAATTGGGTTGGAAAATGGAGTTTTTCAGTAAAAAATCTAGTTGTTCCCTCATATTTAATAGAGTAATCTCCAAAAAGTAAAGATGTATGAAATAAACTTGTGTTTATTTTACTTTCACTATCTAATAATCACAGAATACCTGGCTGGAAGGAACCTCAAGGATCCTTTATTCCAGCCTTTCTCCCTGAAAGGATGGTGTAGACAAGGTGGTCCAGCACCCTGTCTGGCTGAGTCTTAAAAGTGCCCAATGTCAGGGAACTCATCACTCCCTTGGGAGATTATTCTGACTGATTGTTGTCTTCGTGAAAAATTTCCCTTTCGTGACCAACCACAATCTCCCCAGGGATAACTCTCAGGGCTCCCTCTCAGGCCATCAAGTGGGTGCCTCAGTGCTCCTTAAGAGTCACTTTTTGCCCTGTTCTGTGCTACTGCTACAGTTTCCCCTTGCACACCTTGCTTATGGGTGTCTACAGCTGCTAAAGCTTCATATCTGTTTTTGGTTGCAATGCTGGAGGGCGTGGACAGAAGCAGAGTCCTACTTCTGTGGGTAACATATTTCTCTGCCCCTTCTAACTTAACAAAAAAAAAACAAGACTAAGAAAAACCCTCGTAAGGCATTAGATATTGGTTGTCATGAAAACTGTTGTCCCTGCTTCAGTGGCAGGGATTACTTCATGACACAGATTACTTAGTGACAGTACAGTGGAGCTTTTGAAAGGTATTTGATTTCACTGAATGCACCTCTGAATTTTCTTAAAATCAGTTTCCTTTGTGAAGTCTTAAGTTGGTCCAAACCAATACCAAATGAGTTAGCCAGTGTATTTAGTCACCTTAAGACTGGGGGAAGATCAGAATATTGAATCTTAGTGGTTTTATTGCTTGTTAAAAGAATAAAGGCTTTAGACTGCATTCAACTAGGCTTTAATCTCCCTTACTCAACTGTTACAATGTGTTCAATATTGATTAAAGCAATTTTTATTTCATATTCAAATTTTTTCTTCATGTGAAAACTGTTTTGAAAATGAGCAGTGAAACCAAGCAGTTAGAAAGAAACCTGCATTTTCCAGCAAATCTGTGAGAAGAGGAAGATTTTGTGAAAATCTTACTCCCTGAAAAGCAAATTCTTTTGGTTCACAAGCTTGAAGTTATTCCTGATATTTCTCCTGACAATACCTCATATTGTTACTTCTGAATATACATTTTATCATTTGGATATTTCTAATGCAGAACTGGAGGGTGGTGGTAAAAAATCCCAACAGTTTTAATCAAGGTAGGATTATAATTTTCTGCAACACCTGTTCCAACCAATGCCTCTGACTGTTGAATGAGATTCTCTGAGTTCTCACAAACTGCACCATGAAATAATTTTGAAATGAATGGCACATCCATTGTAGTTTTGCCAGAGTAAGTGCTGAATAACAAAACTGTAAAAATTTTGAAATACACACTCAGGCTACTGCAGAAAAAAAAGAGGAAAATCTTGATAATGAAAAATAAAGCACTCATTTTGGAAGTCTGAAAATCTTGTTTGCTCTAAGACACTACAGTGGCTATTCTCACTGACGAGGAGTCTCTAGAGAAAAGATTATATTTATAACTGAATCCTGCTAGTACCTGATTTTTTTTTTGTGATTTTTAATTCTTTCTTCCTGAAACTTTCTTCCTAGACGTATGAGTTCCATTGTTTTTGTATCTCCATAAACAAAGGCTCTGTATCTGGAGAGCAGAAATAGCATATCTGGGTAAAAGTAAGGATGAAAAGCAGCAGCCAATGGAGAGAGCAGGGTGTAGGGTGGATTCTTCTAAAATCTTAAATTTGTGTGACAAAATAATCTCATTCTGTTTTTGTGCCCCCTGTGTAGTTCCAGATAGAATACTCCCTCTTAATTTTTTTTCCCTCTCATGGGTCCCCAGGTTTCAGTTTTCCTTTGAGAGACACAATAAAATACCATAGTAGATTTGCCATGGCATTCTGAAGTAATTACAAAGTGCTGCAGGAGAATAGCTACAGAGATTGCTTATTTGCTTCAGATAGTGGAAAGTTCAGGCACTTCAATCTAGTGATTTGAAGTCCCAAAAAAAAGCTCCAGTGTTATTTTTTGATATAGAAAGCATCTAGGAGAATGTTCTTGGTCTCACAGAGAAAAATTTTGCCTGACTTGTCTGAACCTCCTCTGTAAAAGCCTGAAAGGGCCAAGAAATTTTAAAGGCTCGGTGTGATACTTTTCTGAATGTTGCAATACACGTTTTTTTAATCAGAGAGCTTCTGAACTGCATCCTGGAGAATAATTCCTCTTAGAATGGTGTGAATTTGCTAAATGTAAGACTTATTTAACATTTAAAGCTCCACTGTCTCAATCTGTGTATGCAGTTTGCTTGTTGCCCAAATTATTCTAAACAACGCTCAGCTCTTCTCCAAACAAGGGACAGAGCACTGCAAAATCAGTTTCAAGGGTATTTTAAAATAAATCAAATTTTACCGTTTCAACTGTTGTTTAAGTTTATTCAAACCGTAGCAAAATTTATCCATAAAGTTGTGCAAGAAATGAGGCAAACTGTAGTACATCTGTATATGGTCAATATAGCAAATCCTACATAAATACAGTTTATACAGACTAAATTTTATATCCAATTAAAAGTTCCTTTATAACCTTTCAGTCCCTATTATAATAATAAATGTGTTAAATCCATGCAAACCATCTTCTTTTTTTTAACTTTTGCAGTTTTGCATTCTAATTGCTTGAGTTGAAGTAGCAACACAACCAGACAACGGAAAACAGCTCTGAAGGATTCAATCCTTCTGACAAAAATAAAAAAAACCTTCCTTAGATCAAATATTGAAAATTATTTATAAAAGAGAACGACAAGCATCAAAAGTGATGACAAACACAGCCAAACTATATGTTTCAAACTTTATTTATAATGAGTTATAGATTTCTAGTTATGCTGTTCTAATTTAATTTGATATTTTTATTTTGAGACATTTGGAATTAGTGTGTTTAAAAACATAAGTATCATTCTGGACACAATAAAAAGTGAAATAGGAATTATCAGTTGACAAGAGAAAGATTATTAATATTTTGGAAGTCTCAGGGTAAATATTTTTGTCTCTGGTACCTGCTATGCAGAGATGACACTGTGCAGCCTGAATAAAAGCAGAGATTTTAAAAGAGAAAGCTAGACTTAATCTTATGTAAATCTGATGGAGATAGCACAGGGTGCTAAGTCAAGTGACTGCAGCATGAATATTGTGGACACCTTTCAATAGATCTTGATGGCAAATGTTTTCATTTACCAATACACTTGTAATTTGCCTGGCAGTTCTTTTGCCAAATGTAAAGATGTCTGAAATAAGTGGGATAATAATACCATCCTCTGAGACTTGTAATGGAAGAAAGATCTCAGGCACTGTATTGAAATTCTGAGCAGTAGCAAGGCACTTCTCACACAGGAGTCGCTTAGTCGTAAAGAGAAATTGCAGCAGGGAGGAATGAAATGAAGGCAAACAGACAGCTAGTACCTGATGCTCTGAGCAAATACAGTGGATGAGCAGGAGCCTGGCTCTGCAGTGGTACAGCTCAGGAGGCAGGGAAAGCATGGCTGAGCTTTCTGCAGGAAGCCGGAGCGCAGCGCTTTGTTACTCTTGTCACAACCTACTCAGGTGAAGTGAGCTGAGGGGAGCAGGTGCAGCAGGGTGATGGGCCAAGCAAGGAGGCTGTGCCTGGAATACATCATGAGGCATTGAGCAGCTGCCTTTGAGAAACAGCCCTTTCAACAGAAACTTTGAAAGCATTTCTTTCAGAGGCTGCACTGCACAGCTGCCCTTACTCCCATTTTCTGCAACACAATCAAGAACACATCTTACTGTTGACAGTAGAAATGCCTAAAAACTCTAAAAATGGCTCCTATATATATATATATACAGTCACTGTAAGCCCTGTAAATGTATGTACTGTACATTGCATCTATCCCTCTACCATAAAAAGTGTTTTTTTCTCCTCAGTTTTTTAAATTTACCAGAGGAATATTTGATGATCAATAATGTCGTAGTTTCCCACAGTTTGTGCAAGTTTCTTACTCTACAAAATTAGTAAGCAATAAAACCAGATTGTGAATCTCCTTTCACTGAGAATCATTTTTTTATTAAGGGTCTGTCTCTGTTCAGGGAAATCCTGCTGGGCATCCTTAAGCTGACTTCAAACTCAGCACATACTCAAATGTTTTCTTGAACAGGAGCCAACACTGGCTCTAACACGACATCTAATTGCTTACTAATATGAAAAAAATAGTTCACAATCCGTCTGAAGTTTTCAGTGGTGATTATTTGACTTTTTGCACTTCTTACAGCACAGCTTAGAGAGCTTGCAAGATCAAGCCCCTTTAGCTATACCATTCTTCTTAGGTCTCTGCTCCTCACAGAGATCAAGGAAGCCGGCTTTAAAGAGACTTTGAAAGGTACAGCTGCAGTGACATATCTTCTGATATGAAGATATGTTTTCCTACCTAATCTCTTATTACTGTGAAAATTGAAAATACAATACACATTTTCTCCAGCCTAGGAAGGTATGATTTTATTGGTTTAAACCCACTGAAAGTGAAATGTTTCATGTGAAGGTAGTAATTTACGTGATTTAATAGTTTTGACTTAATGGTTAATAATGCATTTTGGTTTGTAGCTCTGCCTTTTATAAATGAGAGACAGATCCTTTTCTTTTACAGATGCAATTTATTCTGTATATTATACAAAGTAATTTTGGGGAGCAAAATTTTCTCTATATGTTATTTTCTAGTCTCATTTTGTAAATTAATATGAGGTTAACAAAGATGCTCACAAATTCCCATTTCTAATTATACAGTTACTAGAATCATTAACTTCCTGTGAGACTAATGAGCTAACAATGCATTGAATTTTCTTCCAATGAATATTTGTGTTGGTGTTTCTGTAGTTTGAGTAAATTCTATTTGGCATCTGTACAAAACAGACTTACTACAAAGTATAAATTATATAGGGCTTTGTTTTGTTTTAAGGACTACTTTTCTTTTTTTCTTCTGGCTGTTAATCCTGTCTGATTTGCAGAAGATTAATGAAATTTAAGAGTTTAGTTTTAATATTCTGCCTTCTTTTATCATTGTTATAGCCTGGGAATGTCTATTCAGTGAAGGATTACAGTATATTTTCTTTTTCTTAATCAGAAACAGTTAAATATGTCTTTTATGGCACTATTAGGAATCTGAAAGATCAAGGTGATGTGTGCAATGAGCAAGGTGAAAATTCAGTTTACCTCCAAAGCAGAGCTCACTCTTTATGCTGAGATTTCTATTTGATAGTATTTAAAACTGTGGTTTTTGAAACATATTAGTCCAAAACCTTTAGAAAAACTACACAACTCTTTGACTGAAAGACTAACAGAGCTAGGATTTCCATTAATCCCCTTTGTATGAATGACAGGTTTTGCACACATTGAAGTGACACAGAAACAGATCACAAAGTATGAATGGCTAGTGGCACCTTCTCTTTATGCTTGGTTTATCTGTTGGCAAGCACAGCCAAGGAGGTGTTTCACAGAAGGGCTAATGTGACTGAAAATGTGTCTTTTTCCAACACCAATGGCTTGCCAATTAAAATACTTTCTCCCTACATATTTTGATACTTTTGTATAATTTCATTGTCACAGCTACAAAGCTTTTGTGTGTTTAGGTATGTGTTAATTCCCTTTGATTTCTGTAAGGAGATGATCAAATTAGAGCAGAAAGTACTTTTGAAAATTCCTCATTATTTTGTAACTTGACTTCTTGTGGAAACTATACAAAGACAAACTCACTTTTTCCATGGATGAGTCCTTTCCTTTTGAATTTAACAAAGGATTTTCTATATTTTTTAGCAAGGTGATTATAGAGTCAAAGGTAATGATGATCTTATTAATTTTGTTAATATGTGGCCAAACAGATTAGGCAGACCATGTTAGTTTCCTGTCTGAAAAACAGTTTTCAGACACCCTAGCAAAAAGAAGCACAGATACCATGAAAAAAGTTTCAATCAGACCTAGCCCCTTGAATAGGTAATTCACTCAAAGTCAAGTTACTAATGCATGTAAAGTGTTGTTTCATTTGTTCTAGAGTTGATGAATAGTTTGATTTGCTTTTTCAAGGGGATATATTATACAAGAGTGATTTTTATAAATATTTTCTCTGCAGAACTATAGCAGAATTCATAGCACTCAGGACCTACTGAAAGAGCAGAAGAAAAAATGATGTTCATAAAAAACCAAATAAATACAAATGACAGTATATTTGCAAATATGTCCTTACTGCTTATGAATTCAGAACATATCCAAATTCTGACTATTTGTTGATTTTATACAATTTTGCATAGGTTCAAAATGGCATTACACTGACTAATTATCTTTAATCAGTACTCTAGCTTTAGTTCTGTCATTTGCCATGTAAATATCATTAATCTTGTCATCAACCTAACACTTTTTTCTTCAGCTACGGAAGGTCACAACTTCAGTTGAAATTGATTCTAATCTTGATTTGGAAATCTGATATTTAATATGTGTAGAATGATGTTAGACAAAAAAGATCTCTAGTCTTTTCTTTTACTACACACCATTTTGACATTTTGATTCAGGAATTCTAAAATGAATGCTTTTCCTAAATTTCTTGAAAGAAATCTTTCTAAATAGATGTTTGACTTGATGGTTCAGCTCCCTGCAAACTACTATAGCAACTATGTTTTCATTTAAATATACAGTGAAGAAGAAAGTAATCCTCCTTACATCTTTTCAGCTGCCAACAGTAACAACTCAGCTACCACCTGGGAAATTGCAAATGCAAAATTCTCTCTTTAGTCTGCCTGAAGATGCTTTATTACCAGATGGCCAAGAAAGCACTGGGTGAAATCCCACAAATTTTGATAAGAAAATGGTGGCAGGAAAAAGATCTGTGTTAATGCTATTGTGTACAATACATTTCAGCAGTCATTGTGTTAATTTTTGGTAGGTCACTTTCCTGTCACATTTGCTTGATTTTACAGAAAAAATAATTACAGTATTTGAAGAAAGGAAAGACCTAATGAAGTTGTTGCTCCACTGCAGCTTTGCCAAAGTACTAAGTAGATTAAATTACATTGCCATACGTAGTATTAAACTGACATTAGCTTTAATCTTGGCTAAAAGGCCAAGGAGAATAGGATGCTTGAAGTGAAACTCCAAATAAAGAAATATATTATTCTCATTTTAATAAAATTAATTTTATTCCTTCTGTCTTTATATAGAAATATGTAACTATGCAACAGCGAGCACAACTGCAGCTAATATTTGTGTGACCTTCAATATTATGGTAATTTATTTAAATGTTCTTTGTTAATTAAAATATTTCACATAAAAGGCAACTAACTTACTTTTACCAATTAATTATATCTTTGAAATTTTGGAGTGATCAATTATCATAATCAACAAACATTACAGAAATAAAATAACAAATGAGTTTGAAATGCCAAGTGGTCTGTTTTTGGCTTGTTTTTTACTTCTAATTAAAAGGAATAACTATTTTTAAAATGAAAACAAATTTATGTGTTGTTCAGTTCTACATAAAATAGTAATAGAATCTTCAATAATAAGGAAAGTAATATTTTCAAAAATCTTGCTCATTACAAACATCATAAAGTGTGTGCAATGCTGTCATGGTTAGGAATGGTATCTCCAGTTTAGCACTCCCACTAAAAGGACCACCTGTGTCTCCCATCTCTACCTCCAACAGGAGACACAAAAAGCATGGATCAGGGCTTGAGATAAGAATGATTTACTTGAAATAGCAATGACATATGAAAAAGAAAAGTAACAGCAGCAATATTAATAACAAGAGGTATAAAGCAAAGAAAAAAATTAACACATAAAATAAAATCCCAGGCCGTCCCACCCAGAAGGAACGCCCTTTCCTGTGGAAGCCCGAATCCTTTCCCTGCCACACCTGCAATGATGTAAAGGGGTATGGAATAATATCTGGACTCTGGCCATGCCCATTCAGCTGTGCCCCTGCCCAGCTACTGCAAAAAATTAACCCTGTCCAGGCTGAAATCAGACAGGTGCATATCTAATGATTAGGTGAATGTTCCACCTTTACAGCTGTCAAGGAACACTCTGGGATTACTATTAGGTAACTCAAATGCAGATGAAGCTTCTTGAATGAAGCTTCTTGATTGTTTGACTCAAACAAGGAAAAAAATCCAGAAATATTTGTCTATTCAATATGTTCTTCAAGAGTGAACAACTGCTGCAAGTTAAAGATAACAATATATGATCAAAATATGAAAAAGATCAGAAAATATTGTGTTGCCTTAAGATATTCAGTGTTTTCCAATAGTTAGACAACTTGATGGATAGTTTTTAGTGTATTATTTGCATAAGAACATCCCAAATACTTCAAAACCGAGTTTTGAAGGAATATAAGAGTCTCAAATTTTTATTGGCAATGGTGTTTTCAACAGCAAAATAAATTTTTTTTAGTTATATTCAGCAGGCACAGGATAAAATCCAGTAGCTATTTTTTTTTTCATTGTCCACGCTGTCGCAGTCACGGAGCACATTCCAGAACAAGAGAAGAGGGCAATAATAGTCCAGTGATGAACATCTACAACATACCTGGTTAGGAGTTTGCAAATGGGTTCAAACATTTGGAAGTTGTGGTTAATATTATGAAAAACCTAACCATGAGGTGCTGAACCATGTGCTCTAGTTAATACGAAGTAAGAAAATGAACTATAACTTCCTTCCTTCCTTCCTTCCTTCCTTCCTTCCTTCCTTCCTTCCTTCCTTCCNTCTTGGAACTCAAAATTTGGAACTCAAAATTTGGAACTCAAAATTTAATGCATAACAGATTCTCTACTTTTTTTTCCCTCTGTAGTGCCAGCCATCAGCATATTTCTGACTGCTTTCCAGGTGGAAGAGACAATGTAAACATAATCCCTCTGAGGAATTAAATTTTCTAAGTGAAAATGTTTGGGAGATCTTGCATTTATACTTGGAAACTGTAGATGTTGATGAAGATTGCAAAGTCAATACTGAGAGTGGTGAAGTAATATAATGTGTTTGAGTTTCTTTTCAAGTATGTGTGGAGTGAAGCATTTAAAGAAAAATATATATAAAATTGAATTTACTCAGTATTTTAAGTGTGCTTTTCTTTTTGAAAAGTTGTAATGTTAAATTTTTAACTAAGAATAGAACAGTCATGCAGGTCCCACTGTGTATGAAGCATATAACTTTTTGTGTTTATAGTTAGATGATGACAAGGAAGCAGAGCTGACATGACCATGACTGATGAAATTAAATATATTCTTCAAACACCTCCAAAATTAGAAAAAAAAAATTTAAATGGCAAGAATTTTAGAATTAAAAGGAGGTATGCAAAGAGGTCACAGAGAGCATGACGTTGCAGTTACTTAATGGTCAAGAGGTTCTAGCTGGTAACCATTGTGGGTTAATCCTTACATTAATCAAGAAAAAAGTAAAATGTTCTTGTCAAATAAGCAAAAGTACCAAAGAGATGGCTGCCTTACACTCAGCTTGATTCTCGAAATTAAATATTGTGGCTCAGGATCCCTTTTTTTAAACACAGATTTCTGTGGGTGATCAATGAGGGCTGAATGCTTTGATCATGTCCTCTTCACTGCGCCCACTCTTCATGTCAGAGATGAAGGGCAGGGAATTGTTATGTTTTGGCAGTTCTGTGTCACCCCAAGTTGCTCCTATTCAGGAGAATGCCCTGACTGGATGTTTAAGCTGACTTCCACCCTCATTTACATCAACATAAAAAATACCAGTGATTCTGGTGCCAGAGTCTTTTTCTCCTTCAAAAGGAAAATCAAACAGCATGACTGAACTTGGAAGACTGAGCAAGCAGCTCCACCTGAATAAAGAAGGACAAAAAGGGAAGAGAAAGTAGTCGATGCAAGAGCATGTTTTTGTATTTGTGCTTTGCACTTTGACTCCAGTGGATCCAGATATCCCTCTGAGCCTGGGTTGGGAAAAATAGCCTCTGTGTCATGTGTCCTATAAAAGGCTCAGCAAAGCCTTCCATCGCTCTGAAAAAGAAGTGTAGCATTTTAAATTAAGTAACTGCTTTTCAAGTGAAAGGAGGGCCAAAGCATCCAGACACTTCTCTGGTTCTCAAATATTATTTGTGGATAGTTATTTTTAGATATATATATTTAAATAGATTACACATATTTAGTGTTTTTTTTTAATGTAAGGATATGGGATTTTATATGTTCATTATTATATTGTTTATTTTTTTAATTTATATACATAATTTAATGTATCTCTTTATGTATTTACATTTATATTTATTTCTCCCTTTACATAAAAACAACAATAAAAATAGCACTCTAATTGGATTGTAGTCAGAACTTACAATGTTCAAATACCAATGAAAAGGTTATTGCTTGTGCCCTGCTCCTGCAGACATTAAACCTTATCTTCTTAAGGTGAAAACACTTAGAATCTTTCCAGATCATCCAAAAAAGTTTAACTGAATAAAAGAGAAAAATATCTGAAAGAAAAGGGGTATTAAAAGAGCTGATTTTGGCTGGTTTGATTTTATTTTTATCTTTAGATAAAAATATCTGCATGATACACTTTTTTTGTTCTTTTTATCTGCTGACTGAAAGTGACAGAAAACTTTTCAAGTAATTAGAAAATTTTGATTTTTCAAACTGAATAAATATACATTACCATGTTTTACTTTCAGGAGGTTATTACTGGTTTGATAATACTTGGTATATTTGGAAGACCAACGTAAAATGTAACACATGTGCAACCATTCATGTGTTTTCCCTAAGGTGACCAAAATGACAACTGGACCCTCCTGTTGCAGAAGGGCTGAGTTCCTCAGCTACCTGCTTCTTCTCAATGTACCCATTTCACAACTGTTAAAAAGGGGTAGAGGATACACCAGCTTTCATTTTCAGTGCCAGTTTACTCAATCTGACATCCAATACCAAACATATATCAATTAGAAGGATTCAAAGTCTGGACTTTCACCAGTGCTGCTGCTGTTGTCATGCAGAACTCATGCTGTCAGCTCTTTAGCTCATGTCTTTTCTGAAACTGCTCCTCTTTCTCCTTCAAAAGGTTTCTTCTGTAAATGAGGGGAAAAAGACAAATTGCCCTTGGAATGGTGCAGACAACAAAGTCCAGCTTCCTTGAAGACTTTTTCAGGATGCCAAGTCTATGTTTGAAAATAATGCATTGTAAGAGTTGTTTCATCCTAGGATGAGAGCATCCCAACAAGGAATTTGTGGTTGTCATAGCTCATCTTGGTTGCAGTTATTGGGAATAAGTTTGGAAATAAAGAACCAGTCAAGGTTTTCTCAACTCCTTCAATAAAACTGCTAAAAGCAGTCTACATTTCAGCCAAAGGGAAAGAAAAACAAATTAAAGAAGGGCAGAGAGAGTGGAACAGGTTAGTTACTAAAGAACTACTAGTAATAGTAAGTGATGGCTTCTCCCTTAGAATTGTTGACCCGCCTCGGTGGATGCCTGGCACTCTCCACATTGTGTTCCTCATTCTGGCTGCGCCTGAGACAGGCAGTACTGCTGCTCAGCCTCATAGATATATACACCTTCTTTTATGGGCTGGCTTTTTGTTCCCCCTGTCTAGCTTTAGAAATGGAGGGGATCTGTATAATTAGGTCAAGTACCTTAACTAAGCTTTTGCAATCCTTTGCACTGTCTAGAAGTGAATGTAACCAGGTCTACTTGGGTATAGGTTATATTTTCTTCATCTCCTCAGTTCTTTTGACACTCTTCTCATCAAATGCTGACAGTTCTGTGATTCTGCTGTTCTAATCAGATCTACAAATTTTACATTTAGTGATAACACTTGTATTTTACTCTAAGGCTAAGTCAAGAGGTTTCACTAATAAAGATAAATGGAGAACATCTCTGAACTTGAATGAACTATTGACCAGGCTGGCCAGTCATGACCACAAAGGAGAAAAGTAAGAATGAGAAGAAAATCTCGTAGCATAAAGTAACCTCACAGTATTATTATCTTTTCAACCTACTTAAAAAACTAGCAAAGTAATTAAAAAACAGTTGAATTGTGATTAATAGCCAGAATTTTCCAACTGGCGTGCAGTAGAAGATGAATTTGAATCTGTAGGGTTTACGATCACAATTTCAAATGTAGCATGAACAAGGATACACACCAATACAAGAGTATCTTTGTTTTTATGAGCCATATCCCTGAGACTCTCCCATGTGGAAAAAGCTACACAGGTGCTAAAATAGTTTGTAGAAGCAGTCAGTAGCCACCATAGGACTGTAACAGACGTCCAAAATGTGAGGTCCAAAATAGATACCAAATGCCAAGCTTAATAATTGTTATTTTTCTTGAAACAGTGTTTTTGGATGTTATGTTACTGGTGACTAGTTGTAAAATTTTTATGGACAAGAGAAAGTTGTCTTCTCATGTTTTCAAACTATTTTGATTGTTGACTAATAACCATATAAATTTGATGGATTAAAGTGCCACTAATAAAATAATAAAATAAATGCTTTGTTTGTTGCTTATTTATAAGGAAGTGTATATTTATCTTTAGCTTATGAAAAGATGTAATTGTGAGCACACATTGTTTACCTTCCAGGCATTTGGAAAGCAAGTGAATAGTGAGAGGATGTTAGAGAAATGCTATGCTGCTTTATGACAGCCTTTATGAGGACAGGCAGATGTGATGGACAGATGGGTGGACTAACAGAACTAAATGCGTTATTAGCTGCTCAGACATTTGTTGAATGTCAGCCAAAACTACTGAATCATAGTAATTGACCATTGTTAAACATATCCCATGGGGAGAACAACTACATGCATAATAAAAATGCGTAACATTTTGGTTGAGATACAGAGACAGGAAAATGATTGTACCAACTCATATAAACCACATCATAAAGAGCTGAAAAAGTTTGTTTGCTTTTAAGATGTCTGTGTGAGTTTCAATCTGCCTACTTAATATAATATTGTTTTAGAAGTATTTATATGCTGAGTTCCTCCACATCAAGAAAAACAATATCTGGCATTTTTATTATGCCTTTCAATCAAATAGTTTAGAAACTTTCAAAATAAGGCTCTTATCATCTCTAACATTTATTTTATTCCTCACTGAAATGCAGCCACCACAAATGGAATGCTGTATATGTCTAACAGTACTCAGCATGGGGCTGTTCCTTGTAAAGTGTTAAATCCTACTGATTTGTTCTCTGCTATCTACTGATGGATGAATTCAATCACAAACTATATTTACGGAATAAATAAAAATGTATTTTTGTCCTGACCCCCTTAAGATTAAACTGCACCTCACTAATATGCAGAGACTAATTGGAAAAGGACTGTAGCAGCTCTGAAGGAGGTTATAATGTGAATCACACCACAACAGTGAGTAATACTTGGGAAGAAAAAAATGATCTGCCTTCTAACATGACAAGAATGATTTGCAGATAATAATAGAGGGAGTAAGGGCCAGTCTTTTCAGTTACCCTTGGTTTCACCTAGGACGAAATAAAAAATCACTTCAGTTGCTGTGAGCTACTTGCCTTTTCCCCAATCATTATTGCTTAGTTATAACTTAGTGATAAAATCTGTCATTACTGACTTTATTGACATTAAAGTTGATTTATTTGCATGCCTGGTGAATAAGAACTGCATTATGCTGGCTTTCAGATTGCTTGCATACTCAAGATAGTAAGTGCATCACTGACTTAATTGTCTTTTGCTGGTTCACTTGCTCTCTAATCTCAGTTTGAAAATAATATTGGGTCAAATTCAACCTTGGCATAAGTCCACTGACTTCAATGGTAGTTCTCTAGAGAAGAATTTGATCCAGAAGAATCTGAACTGTCTAGATTATAAAGCTTTTATTTCCTGCTATTATATAATGTTTTAGTCAGAAAACAAGACTTTTTCCTTCTAAAAATTTTCATTTATTCAGTTGGTTGAGTATGAACTCATCTTCCTAGGGTCTTTATATTAAAAATTTTTAGCATTTCCACCTAATTTTCCTGTGGTATATGTTTATGGTAGAAGAAAAAAAGAAACTAAACACCAATTGAGAAAATACAGTTTCACTGTAAAACAAATAAATTACAAACAAGCAAGATTTAATTCCTCACATAACCAAACATTTCTGTAATGAGCTATTCCAGGAAAAAAAATAAGTTGTTTTTTTTCTTTAAACTGTTTTTCCAACAGTTTCCTTTTGCATTCTGGAGAGTTCTTTAAAAATATATTTCGGTTCATAGTAATCTATTCAGCTATTTACTACACCCATTTTCAATATATCTTACCAAGACAAAAACTGGGAAAAATTATTTGTATTTCAAGATTTGGTTTGGTATCCCAGTTTTGGACTTTCAGCCAGCCATTCTGAGATGCAACTATTCAAACTGCTCACCTTTACTTGGACTTTAGTGTTAACACAGATGACATTGACTATAAGTACTCAAAATAACTGAACTCTCATGAGTAGCTGAAAGAACATCCAGAAAACAAAACCTATGAGTTATCTATATTAAGAATACCCAGAAATCCTTCAGGCAAACATGCAAATAGAAATTCAAGCTGAATCATAGCAGGTCTTTGAAAATAACTTGAGATTTCAGATCCAAAAATATCTACTACAGTGTGTTCAGTGATGGAAATGGTAACATTTTGACCTTAATTAAAATTCATAATTTCTTGAGTATTTGTAAAGACTAAATGTGAAATTTCACATAGAAGTATGTTTAAAATGGAACACTGTTGACTGCATGTGTGGAATGTTTGTGTAAAGATTTTCAGTCTTAAAAAAAAAAAAAATTGTCCAATGATCAAAAATAAAAATACCTCTGCATTGCAGGGACATTTAATTCATTCTATTTGCCAAACAAATTTTCATTGAATTTCACTAGAATTTTTTCTCTTTTTAAAACTATTTTCTGTCTCTTTAGTGAATATAATAAGATGAAGCTTACTGAGAGTGGAAAACATTTCATTAAACACTTTTGCAATAATTCATCAATAAACATAGGAAGTGACTTCTCTCCTGAAACATCTATTTCTCAAATTTTCTAGTCAAATACAGTTAATCACCTAACCCCCAAGGACTTTAATCTTTTCTTGGTGAGTTTTAATAAACTATTATATGATTATTTTAAGAGTGCTCCCTGTGTGCCTAGACTCTACTACACTAGAAGACTCTGTGATTGTTGACTCTAAGAGATTTTTGTTTTCTTGTTTTGTTTGGTTTCTGGTGCCAAAAGAGCAGACCAAATTAATTGTAAGGTACAGCTGCAGGACAACTCAGAATGTCATTTAATTTTCTTACACCTGCAGAGAACAGCAGTGGGATATTTTTGACAGATGCTTGTACAACGCCCAGTGATGGAGATTCCACAGTCTCCACAGCAGTTCCACGAGTTAATTATCCTCTTAGAAAGATTTTTTACTGCTTTGTGAGAACCTTTCCTGTTTAACTGGAAGAGTTTATAATTGTTTTTATGACCTAATCACGATTACCAGTGCAATGTAACAATAGGCCATTTAGATGTATGTATGTTAGTGTGTGAATAAACAAATAATTTCTTGATATGACTTTTAAATTTGTTGTATTTTTTGCTTTGTTGGGTGAAATTTGCCCTAGTAATATGAGCGATTATGAGTCGTTCCACTTATCCATTATTTACAATAATTTGAAAACAAAATTTCTGTATAATTTACATCACAAGACTATGGTTCTAACTGTTAAGTCTTCCCCCATATCTTATCTTCATGTCCTTTTGAATCATCTCTAGAGCTTTTCTAATGGCCAGAAAATCCACAAAAATTTAGTAACACACTTTCAATATTCTATTGTTTTTCAATAGAAATTAGCATTTTATTTCCTTTATTTCCTTTATTTCCTTTTATAATCCTTTTTCCTAGATACATTGAATAATTAAATACATTGCACATTAAATGTTCCTTAAATAAATCACCCATCATGAAACTATTTTTTTCTTAGCAATCAGTGTTGATTTAGGAGGTGTCAATGTGGATAAATTAATTTAAAGTAGCCAAATCTGACATTCCCCTTTGCTTATGCTTTAGGAATTTTCTTTATTGTTATGACAGCTAATTCTCTGTCTTGTTTATGCATGAGATTCTTTGTTGATTTTTTCATTCTTGACCTACATAATTTTCAGAAAGAGATTTCAGTCCATCTTTCTATTTATCCTTTTCTTGAGGACATTAATAAGTGTGTAATAAATGTGTCAAGTACCACTACTGTCTAGAAAGAATACAGGGGCATCTCTTTATTAACCTTCTTCCATGTTGAAAATGAATATCTATTCTTTGTTTTCCTATCTCTGAGCCATTTTCTAATATGAAACAGAACTTTTATAATTTGTTCTGTGGCTCCTGTTTCCTTAATAATCTCCTGTGAAGTATTTTTTCAAAGACATCTTAAAAGTCCAATTAAATTATTTTCATTAATGGGCAATTTTTTTTCTATTAACTCTTTACTGTGTTTTCTATATCAATACAAAGCAGTTGGATGTATTCCAGAGTAAGTGAGAAAGCTGGTGCTTTCTTAGTTATTTGCAGTTTAAATAGTCCTAGTTTAGTCAGGTGGGAAGGTTCAGATTGTGGTGTCCTTCATTATTTTGAGAAAGATGGGTATTGGAAGCATTTTTATTGTACAAGTTAACCAGCCCATTTTCTTAAACAGCAGAGGACTTTTTGCCCATTTCAGGTGTTAATATAATGGAAGGTATACTATTGCCCAGGACAATTTGATCTCAGTATCCAAACTTTTGCCATGTTTTGTCATACAAGCTTTTGTCAACCAAACTTTTCAAATTAAGTGTGATACTGAATATATTGTTAATAACAATCTTAATCAATGCAATGAATTTTACTTGTTACAGGAAAGAATCCCCTTAAAAATTGTTTTAGTTTGCTTGTAGAGTTTTAAATATGTGGCCATTCTTACTCTTGCAGGATCATTATAGTACTCACAAACTATTGTCTAGAATTTCCTCTAACTCAGTGGTCTATCTGATTAATTATTAGTCAGTATGTCTTCAAAAGTATTTACTTTGCTGTGAACAGGAAATATTCTGCACTGTTGTGCTTCAAAAGTTTTTGAAGTTCCTTAAATGGATGATAAATAGCTTGCTAAGTACTCTGATTTCAAGAGACAGTGAGCAGAGTCAGTATGCATCTACATCAGATGAAATTATAGCTACTTAGTAGAGGCAGGAATTCATACCTGTCAGTTCCATGAAACCCAAAATAAGATATGTCTAAGGCAGCAGCTTAGCAGTTGAAAGGTGGCTTTCCAAGGTCTCTTCAAAACACAGCATAATTTTCCTCAAGGCACCCTTTTTGGAATCTATCCAATGGAATAGCATTTTACACTCAATATGATCAGTCCTTTCAATGTTAATTTAGGAAATAGGGTGTACTTTAAGAAGGATTTTTGCTCAGCAATCCAAGTATATAAAAGACTATATAACTATATAAGAAAAAAGAAGGAAAAAAAGATATTTTTCTATGTTGAGAAATTATGTCAAAGATCAGAATGTTCTCAACATATTTTCTTTTTAAAAACTACAACAAAAATTAAAAGTTATTGTGCTGATATATATAGCTATCACATTTGTACTGACAATGACTGGGCACAGATATAATATTTCCCTATGGTTGCTCTCATGGAAAAAAATCTCAATGAAAAAGAAGGAAATATTTTATCCAATGGGAAGGAAGAACCTGCTTCTTGTGTGACAATGTGCCATGTGTCCTGTGTTTGTCCCTCAACTTACAAATACATTACAAAGATTCCCACTTATTGGTGTTGGAAGACAACAGGAGAACAGGAAAGCAAGGATGCTACTGCAATGACAGCTGTATTCTTCCTCCTGCTCCAGAGGATGACACTAGGCAGAGCTCAGGGACTTTTCACCAGTCTGCCTTGCCAAGTGTGTGAAGCAGATGATTACACTGCCTTGTTTGCTGCTTTGTAGAGGCTGGATTGCATGTAATCACTGATAGCCTCTGGTGCTTTATTAATGAGTGAGACTTTGCCTTTTATACTTTTCTGTTACTGTTTGTTCATTTGTTTTTCTAGTATTTCAATTAAATAATGTTCCTCATGTAAAGGCCTTTTTTATTGTTGTGCCAGTTTCTAATATCTTTCAATTGAATTCTACACAGCAACAATGTGAGAGGATAAGTGGTTATAGATCCTCACTGATATTGTAGGAATATCTAAACAGATTTGTATAATATTTTCATTTCCACCAAAAATAGAATCCCTAATTTGCTTTTATGTGCTAGCGATGTACTCTATTGAGAAAAAGTATTTGTGCAATTCTAATTATGTAAGAAAGAAAGAAGTTCTGAGTAAAAGGTGTTTCAAATTTTTGTAGGTCTTTACATCCAAAAACCCACCACTTTAATTAAACAAGCCTGATGATGGAAAATGTTTCTATCCCTATTTTCTACAAAATACAGGGTTGAGAGAGGAGGCTTGTTCAAGTCTAGCTTTAAAAAGTGGGTTAAATTCAGTGCAGCTTCACAGATGACACTGAATGCCATTTAATTTGCCCCAGTCTATATGAGGAGAAAATTATTCTGAAATCTGGTACATATAACATTGTGTGTTTTTAAGAACTTTTATTTCTGTAGTTCATCACTGAACTCTAGGAGTACCTATGAAATATTAGCAAAAATAATTTTTGTTGCTTCGGTTGGTAGCACTCTGAGAGTCATACACATATCTAGAAACAGACTTACCATTTGGTCCTAATACCTAACTTCAAGAGTAGCATCAAGTTTAACTGTTTCTTCAAGAGACACTGTTAAATCAATTTTGCACTGTAAACAGGAAAATTTCTTTTTTATTTTTGTCTCTAATAGCTATTTCATCTATTTAAGTTAACAGAACCTATAAATGCAATT
>WBNO01003851.1:0-11875 GCA_013400575.1 Peucedramus taeniatus
CAAAATTAAGAGAATAAAAAGCAGTAATACTTATTGAGGGGCCTTCATGTACATTTAGGGCAGACAGAGCCCAGCCAGGGCTACACTCAGAAATGGATGATGGGTCACAGGTTTTCACACTTTTATAAGTTTGGTCCATTTGCATATTGGGGGTTAATCTCCAATTACAATTTCAGGTAATGAAGTCATTTACTCCAAGTTTGCTCCCCCCCAACTCAGTTTTGTTTACATTTCTTGGGGCCTGAGACAGTGAGGTGTCCTTGATTCCCAGGCTTAGAGAGGAATTGTTTTGTCTGACCAAAATGTGAAGACAGTAGTTAACACTGAATATGGAGTTAAGAGTTACATGCTAAAGAATTACAGGATTACAAATATATGAAAAATATAAAAGCTAAAATCCTAAAGCATCAGGAAAAATAAAACTTTTCCATAACTTCAACTCCAGAATAGGTAAACTCTACCTCGATCTGTTATAGATGGAAAATGCTTTTTTCACATATGTTTTTTAGTCATGCTGTTTTAAGGAGCATATTAACCTTTAATTGCCTTCCATGGGTACTGCGCATAACAGTTCAAGATTTATTTAATATTCATCTGGCATTATAGCACTATAAAACTGAGTAGTTTATAGAGAGTGCTATTCTCTTTCATGGTACAAGACTGGTGGCAAATCTCCTTCTATGACAAACAGAGACAATAGATATTACTTTTAGGGTTACCACCTTGTTGATTATCTTTGCTTTCACCTCAGCTTTGCTGGTGTTGGTAGTTGGCTGTCAGTGCAGCTCTACATCGTTGGTTTTAAAAGTCATCTGGGGAAAGATAATGTGTTTTGCTGGTTTTGTACATGAGGAATCATAGAACACATTCACTAGCAAAGGATTCAAGGAGTTAGAGTTTAAATTTAAAATATGAAGATTTTCTTTTTGAGCAAAAAATCACCTGCTGTCCAGTAGGACAGCCACATGAAAAGCGTTCAAATATGAGCAGTCTGACTATACCCGTGACAAATAACTTGAAGTGTTTTCTGAACTAAGAACTGTTGTCCTGGATAGCCAGAGAGCTGAGCCATTCCCAGGTGGATTTATAAGCATCCAACCCAAATATGAACAGGAGAGTTAGGTTCCAAAATAAATTATTAGGAGTAGACATTTGTAGTAGACAAAGCCAAATATGTTTTCCCTCTTCTGCTTTTATATCAACAGATGATGGAAGTTATTTAGTTTATACTGAAAATGTTGGAATGTGATAGTCAAGCAGAGTTGTCACACCTGTGTTATGCTTTCCTGGTTGTCTAGACATTCCAGCCTCCGTTCATTCCTGTGGATCTGAATCCATCACCTGTGCTTAATACTTATGTCTGTGGAAAAAAACTAAATACTCCTCCAAATGGTATGTCAAGAACATGCTCTTCTAACTTCAAACAGGCCTTTAATTCTCTTGGGTTATGTGAAGTATATCAGTGTCAAGATAGAAAGATTACTTTAAAGAAACCAGGTGTTCATTCTCTGAGATTTTTTTAATAGAGTTACCCATATATCTCCTGCTGTTTTCAGCTACATCAGCAGGAGAAAGCATGTATTTTTGACTATGGTGCTGCAAGCTTTTCAAACATATCTATGAAAGATGCTATCCAGTTTGCTGTAGTGGTTGTATGTCCTCCTTTGTTGCAATACGCCTTGCATTACCTAACTCAATTGCCTTCTCTTGAAAATGAATCTTATTCCATCTTCAAAAAGTTAAATTTATTCTTTGAGTTTGAGACACTGATGCCACAGTTCACTCCTCTTTTTCCTTACCTCAGTCATCTGTCATCTTTCCAAAGCTTCAAAAATCTCAAGAGAATACAATGAATGTCAAATGTGAGAAGAGTGCTGTCTCAGTAAGTTTGACCTGATCAGGAACATTTTCTTCTTTTCTTCTCTTTCCTTTTTACCCGAAATGACTTCTTCAGGAAACATCCAATCTTTCTGTAACTCATTGGATCAAAGTGCTGTATTGTTGGATCTTAATCACATATGAATGGCTCCAGAAGGGATCAGAGCTCTCTTTGTTCATTAGAGGCTTCTAGGCCAAAACCAGTGCCAGCAGCCATAAAGGAAATATGTAGACCTCTGTTTGGTCATTCAGTGAACCATGTCACTCTAGGTTTGACCCCTACTTTTTTGCACTAGCTTCCTTCTGCAGGAAGGTGCCATAGATCCTGGCTGTAAAATATATTAATGCTAGCAATTGTAGGCAAAGGGATTATTTTCATCCTTCTTTTTGATGTCTCTGCTAATTTTTCTCCTTGCTGTTTCCTGCTTCTTAATGTTCTCAGCTTTAAGCACATTTAGGTTCAAAATGTTCCAGATTTGTCTGTATCAGACAGAGTGTGGTGTACATCATTGTGGTGTCACAGTGTCTTGCAAAGTGTAAGTGCTAAGTATGTGCTAATATCAAAGTGTAAGACTATAAATGTTTGGAGACTTTTTCTGGTAAAACGTGTTTCTGTTGTGCTTGTTGTTTTGTGTATTGGTACTGGTTATAGATAGATAGACTGCTCTATCAATAAAATTTTTTTACCAAGTGATTTTACTTCTTTATAGCCCATCAAGATATTAGAAGAGCTTAACAAGACATAACAATATTGAATGGGACATTACAAGACACTGTTTTTTTCCTTTTGCTTCAGCTGGGCATTTTTGGGCAGCCATTTTAATGATAATGTCACTTTATGTTTTTATATCATACAAACTGAGATATTCTTGCTTGTAGACTAAGGTGTAGTTCATATCGAAAGTATAATCCGGTATCTTTCTTACAGTGCTATATCAAGCATGAATTAACTGCATAACTGATAATAAACTTAATATCTTGGAATGTTTGTAGTGAAAAGAAAATAGAGAATGAGAAGTTTCACGTTATTCAGGGTATTTGTGCACAAACACGACTGTTGTTTATTGTATTATCTGTCTGTTACTGACATGCTTTAAAATGCATCCAGTGAAGAAGGCAAACCAAACAACTTAGCTGATCAATATGTACTCTGGATACTGAAAAGAAAATAATGAACTGTTCATGTTTGCCCTTTAGATTAGAAAATTCATTGTGCAAAATAAATGGCAGTGCGTTCACAGAAAGAAGGATTGGTTTATATATGCCTTGTGATTGTCCAGGCTATATAACTACAGCAGTATAACTTCAAATTTAGTTTCATTGGCTTTTTGTCTTCATATACTGTATCCATAAAAACAGACAAGGCTAAAAGGGAAAGAACTTTGGGTTTTTGTCTAACAATTCTGGTAAAACTCAGAAAAGTCAGATATGTCAACTTTTAATTAAAAATGGAGTATTCAAATGCTACTAGAACCATTATGGTCTTGCATATGTTTTGTATGAAATGAGCTCTCGCATTGAGAGTTCAATGAGAATTCTCTCTCAATGAGAATTTCTCTCTCAATGAGAATTACTCTCTCCCCACCCACAAGAACAGCTGAAGATATAATCAGACCACTGGACAGTGGATTTTTTTATAGGATCCAGTTGTACTTGTTTGTCCATGCTTGTCTTTAATCTAAACCCAGGTGATTTAATTTATGCCTTCTTATTACTGATGAGTACTGTTAATACATTTAAACTCTTGTGAAGGAAACAAAGGAAACATTTTTTGTTTTCTGTGACAGATGTCACTGTTCAATCTAGATTTTTCTAAGCATTGTTCACTTTTCAGTATACTCTTCTTCAAATGTTGTCAAGTCATTTTGCAGATTTGTGCTTTCTAGCTGGCAAACATCAAGCTGATACACTACCAGCTGGACTGGAATTTTTTTAATATGAAGTAATTTCTGCTGTCATGGATTAGACATCTTTAGAAGCAGGATATTTTATTGCTTGGAAGTCATCTAAAGCCATTTTATATGGCTGATCTCTACTTACCCTCTCCAATTCCTGCTGCACTGCCTGTGGTCTGACTGACATGATGACACTGTCCTTTCTATTAATCTGTCTGCAACTGGTCTTATAAAACATTGTGGCTCGTGGCAGTCTTCACTGCATATTGAGTAAATTGCTCTACAATGTGCAAATACTTATTTATTTGAAGTCTTAAGAATTTGATCTATCTCCAAAACAGTATTGCAGTAGGCAGCATAGCGTTTTTTCCTGCTTTTCTGGAGCAATGTATAAAACACTTCCTAGTGTTACGTTTTAAAAAAATTGTTGTTAGTGTTTCATCTTGTAAGGAGGTGATTTCTTTAGTGAGAGGACAGTTGGAAACATTACATTATTAAAATTTCAAATTCTAGCTCTTTACCAAGTAGACCTTTTTTGTTATAAGTCTTAAAGCATCTGAATTATTAGCAGCATACTATTAGTATGCTGATTCACTCTAAAACAATTGAACCATTTTTCTGTTATAGAAGCAAGCATAAAACATTAGTTTGCAATTTCTAATCTTTTCAGTAAAACTGGCATGATCTGTGTGTCTGTTTATATAGGACTGTACTAAACATTCAAGTCTAAAATCTTATTGAAGAACATATTTTTAGCGGTGTTTTTTTTTTTTAATATATGTATTTTAATTCATTACCTCCTTGCAATGGTTTCTTTTTCTTTGAAATCTGGATCATGTAAAGCTTAAAACTGTGTCTCTGAGCTGGAGATAGAAGAATATTCAGTAACCTGTTGCTAGTTATCCCCTTATGCCACCCACTGAATAATAGACATAACAGGATAGTAATACTAAATCTAACTGGAAGTGCCAAGAAAAAAACTATGATGTAGTGCTACTTTCAGACTATAGAAAAATCACAACTCAGATTTATTTTTGGTGTTTATGGTCGAAAGATGTTCTATTTGTTGTTTTATTGCCTTTGTAATACTTTGGAGTTGCACAGGCAGTGGTGATATTACAATAGATAATATACTATACATCTTGGCATAGAAATAGCAGAATAGTTTAATCATATTGAACCTTTCAATTACTGCCTCACAAATGGCTATTTGTTTTTGATGGGTTTCTCATTCAAGTAACCCTCGACCTCATAAAATACTAAACTCATACTGCAACCTACACTTTATAATGCCAGATTTTTCCCATTTTCAGTTTATGCAGTTAACTTGTTTCAAGTTTAAAAATAATGCTTTAAAAGAATCAATTTCATGGTGAATGCATCTAGTCAAACAACTCATTTAAACAACATCTTACTCGTGTGTAGCAGACCATTTTACAAGTAACTGAGAGTTTTACAAGCCTGTGTTTCAGACAGGATAATTGGTTGTTTCTCATATGTGAACTTGAAGCTTAAACTTGTTAGCTTCAATATAGAGAACTTTTCCTGGCTTGGTAAGGAGTATTTAGTTAAGGTCTTTTTAGCTGTAGACATATATAATAATTCATTATCAAGAAGTGTTAAAATGGTATAAATTTTGAGTATGTTCTGCAAAAGCTAGTGGTTATAACCTTTTAGTTTGTCACTAGTAGTCAGCAAACTTAGCCTATGATGATTTCTAATGTAAAGTAAACTCAATTAGCAATTGCATATTTCTGACTTATGTTGAGCACTGGAACCTCAGAATTTAAAGAGGTGTGATTTTACTTCTATTAGACCACAATTTTGAATTGATAGGTTGCTCTCTAAGGTAAGTGGAGAATGCTTAGAAAAATATGTTGCATTAAGATATTTTAGTCAACTGATATTAATCTTCTCATCCTCGTAAAAAGTTAGTGTCTGCTATACATTTGCTATATTTGATTTCGTTTTCAGGGTAGTGTTTACCGCAGGTGTAACACTGGGGCCTATTGGTAAAACTGTAAGTCACATCCAGAGGTAGAGGGAAGGAGCTGTCTGTCAGCCTGCAAAAGTCAGGTTTCCCTTTCTGCTAGAATCATTTGACAAGTATCTGCTTTTGTTTTTCATTGGTACAGTCATAAAAATTGGGGCTTTAGTAGGACATGGCACCTGCCTCCAGGTGCTTTTCTTCAGAAATAATTTGGCTTTTCAATGAGTTTAAAGGTATTCCACAGCTGGCATGTACAAAGGAAAGTCTTAATTCACTTAAAGTAACAATAGCTTTATTATAAAACCTGTTTTAAGCTCCTTCAATATTATTTTCAGTAGCTCTCCTTTAAGAAGACCATAAATTTTACCAATGCTGTCAATCAGAGTTTGGCCATTCTTTGGAGAGATGAGAGGGACATTTTATAAGGGCATGTGGTGATAGGACAAGAAGGAATGGCTTTCAAGTGAAAGAGAACAGGTTTAGATTAGGTATGAATTAGATTAGAAAGAAATGCTTTGCTGTGGGGAAGGTAAACATTTGAACATGTTGCTTTGAGACGCTGTAGATGTCCCATCCCCAGAAGTGTGCAAGGTGGGATGGGGCTTTGAGTGGCCTGGTCAGGTGTAAGGTGTCTCAGCCCATGGCAGTGGGGTTGAAATAGGATGATTTTTAAGGTTCCTTCCAACCCAAGCCATTTTATGGTACTTTGGGGTTGGTTTGGTTTTTTTTTTATGTTAAAGTTGATATCCTTCCTGAGGTATCTGTGTATCTCTCTTTCTTGTATGTGCAACTCTTGATTGTTTAATCTCTTTCCTTGTAGTGTGGATCAATATAATGTAGGGAAGTGATGTCTTGGTGCAGTAAGAGAAAAATATTCATTACTTATTCTCTTATCCCTTCCCATGGAATATTTTTACTAAAAGACTTTTCAGAAAGGTAGAATTCCCTGCTGCAACCTATGCTAATGGAATGAATAACTCTGGCACTTAAAAACCAGAGAGAATCTAGCCTTTTACCTTTAAGTTCAAGAGTCAAAAGAATTATATTCTTCTTCAGCATCTCATTGCATTCACCCATCTCCTCCAAATCCATCTGGTCAGCCATGTCTTTTCCAGCACCACTGCTGCAAATCTAAATGCAAATTAGTTTGCTAATATCACTTCCCATTTACTTGACTTAAAACATCCTGTCTTGCTGTAAAGTGCTCACTTTTTTTCCGTATCTATGATTGCTTGTGTACTTATCATTTTAGGGTTAGTGGCAGATTTGTTTTGCACATGGATGTTCTCCTGTGTATAGGACTGTGTCTGAATTGAGCTGTGTAATTTTTCTCTTGGTGTTCTTGTGCTTTATGAAGAAATCTGAAGGCAGTGAGGGGGTCTTACTCAAGTAAGTCCTGGTCAGAGAACCTGGAGGGGTTCTGCCCTAATTTTAGGTGGAGAGCTAAAAAGTATCAAGAAATAGATGAGTCTGGAGCTGGCTGGAATAGCAGTTTTAAGTGGTGGCTTGCTGTGAGTTTGGAGGCATTAATCTTCTCAGAGGCATGGATCTAGAAAACACAAAGTACGGCAGAAAGAAATCCTCAGACAGAGATCCCACTGAAGTTTCTGGTGCTGGAGCATCTGGGAGGGTCACAGAGCCTGTGGCATTCTGACAGCCAGGAACTGAACCTGGCAGTGGCTTGGTCTCTGGGAGCAATTTTTACTTAACAAATATTTTATGATAACTTTTTCAAATGGATTTATTACAGTTTCTGCTTTTAAACAATAAATGCAGATTTTGAACAATAATTGCAGATAGCTCAGGGCTTCCATTGCCCCTATGCTGACTTTGTATAACAAATAATTATTCTATTGGTGAGGTTGGAGGGGAGGTTGGAACCATCCTATACTAAAATGCTGTGCTCTGTACCTGGTAAGGAGCAAGAGAAATAGGCACAACTACTGTCTATGTCTGCTTGTGGGAGCACACACCTCACAGAACCACAGCTGAGTGACTTTTCTTTTGTGCTCAGTCTGACTGCTAACTTGGAACAGTGTCAGCAGAGTGAATGTGAGGAGCCAGCCACAAAGCCCTTAGAAATCCTGTTCTTTGCTGCTGATACAAGGGTACATGTCCATACAGTGTTTTGGTGCTTTGCAGACGCGGGCACGGTGTACAGACATTATTTGCTCAAATGCTAGATTCATGTACATGTTCAGGCAAATGCAGATGAATCATCACATATGCACTTCTCCAGAAAATACTGCTTATCTGCTATCAGAACAGAAAACATGCTATTTGCAGAAAGGATGCCATAATATGGATTGATCTTTGGACTTCTCATTACTCTAAAGGTTATTTTGACATTCAACATCACAGGTAAACTTTTTTGGGTCGGGGAGGAAAAATCTCAGCACTTGTGTACTTGTGTCTCAATGTTGTTAGTTCAAACCACAATCTGTAGATAAAACTAGCATATTTTGCTGCTGAAATCAGCATACTCTGTCAGTAGTTTTATATTCTGAAGTAAACCATGAGTACCTGCAGTCTATTTAAGAAAAAAGAATGCTACAAAAACTCTGTAAGTCTCTGAAAGATGCGTCCTAAAGGTCTTGAGTTTTGAGCCTTTACTGGTTATTTGTATTCCTTAAGCCATTTAACTGAAGTTATGAAAAAAACAAACCTGAGTCAGAGATGGTAGAGAGGAGATGACTGGTATAGTAAAATCTTTCAGTAGATTTCCTTTAAAATTATCTTTGGATATGTTCCATGTTAACTTTTTGTTAACAGATTAGGGCAACAATAGTAATTTAAATTAGTTATCCTAAGTTTAAATTGATCTTATATTCAATCAGTCATTTTCGGTACAGCTTAAGAATATACTAGGATGTGCTAAGAATACACTAAAATAGAAAATGGTCCTTATATAAAATAAATTGGCATTTTTTTATCTGTGTTCTCTGTGGAGGAAAGGAGATATGTGAATTTTAGATGTCCTCCAAATAGCTATCCTTAACTAGGGCTAATTTTCAGCATTACTCTTTAAGATTTCATATTCTAACACTTTACCTGTAAGTACATAGCTGTCAGACAGTATCTGTGGCAACCCAAAGTACTTAATAAAGCAGAATGGGTAAGAGAGAAAGCAAAAGGAGCAGTAACTTAAAGTCATGTTTGATTTTCACTTCTGAGTAATTCTTTGAAATAAAGAATTAAAGTGGCGTTAATGAAAAATATTTTACTATGTTTTCATTGCATGCATTTTGGTACAGTATCCCCTGTTCTTGTTTCACTTATCACTCGAAATGCTCTTTCACTCACTCCAGGGCTGGATAATGGTGAGCCCTTATCTTGTTTTTCTGGTTATATGGTTATATGAACCTTCATCTGGAAGTCTGGTTTTCCCTATATAGGTATGTAGAGCTGCTTCTCTTCTCGTGTTATTTCTACTTCTGCCAGTTGTAAGAAAAGCACATGCTTATATGAAAGGAATATCCTGGGTGAATAAGACATGGAAGGCAAAGTATAGGTATATTTTTGGCAGCTACACGATTTACTATTTCTTTTGTACAAAATAACAGAATCTAACAAAAAAATCTAAGGCACTGTAGTGCAGTGTTCTCTGGTAACACAAAGAGTGTGTGCAAAGAGTTGATGGATCCTAGTAGCTTCTCAAAGCCTATCTTTGCTTCTATCCACATACAAATCTCAGTGGTACTTCTGCAACCTCGGCAATTTTCTGTCCTCACTCTCATCCATCTTATTTGTCCAGACTCATTGTAACATGACTCTGTCTATCTGTTAAAAAAACACCCCAACTTCTCTTCTTTAAAAACCTTCCAGCTCTTTAGCTCACTCCCCCTTTTCTTGTCTCATGTTTGCATTTGCCAATACTTTGTGCTCTCTGGAATAGTGTGGCTCTGTGGATTTGTCAGGCATCCTATTTCTTCATTCTGAATAGTTAGTTATCTTCTTTAAAATACATTTCTTTCAACTATCACTTGTAATCTGAAAAGTGTTGTGACTTGTGGCCACTGGAGATAACAAGGATGGAAACATGCACAACGCACTGTGTACATTACTTTAAGTGACTGTATTCCCCTTTGTAAAGACTTAGAAGCCAAAAATATAATCCAACTCTCTTACAAAGCTGTTGGATATGTTTCAGGTAGTCTTTTATAAAAGGCAAAATCTTAAAAAAAAAAAATTTGGAAAGCTGTACAAACTAGAAATACCAATCTGTAAAGCATTCACCACTACTTGTGAGATGTACTAAAAAGCCTCTGATGGTTTTGTAATCTTGTCTAGAGAAATTGCTTACCCTCCTATCACACAAAAATGCTGAAGAAGACAGATTTGGTTTTTCTTTTGATTTTACTTCAGCAGGTTATATTTTAAAGTTTAAAAAAAAGGCATCTCAGTTACATAAATCTGATTATCATATGTACTTAATGGACTCCTTGCAAGTTTTTAACATTGTCCATACAGACTTTGGCTTCCTTGGCACATTAAAGTTGGTGAGCAGTGAAATATATATCCTCAAAGAGCTAGAATATAAAAGCATTTCTGTTGCTGATAGTGTTGTTGGACCTCAGCTGGCATTCCTGGGAGTAGCCCTGTGCATAGGTTGCTCCAGACCGCAGCACATCACTATCCCTTCTCATCAGCTGAGGCACTTTCATTCCCCTCCCTGTTGTGTAAGAGATATTGCATATGGAATCAATAAACATGAGGTACAGGTGCTTTAGGAGGAGTGCTTATGATGCATAGGTGCATTACAAGGATCCCTCTAGACAAGGATGAGATCACTGTTAAGAAGAAGCATACGAGCAGGCATACATGAAGTATCTTTTTAGGAGAAGTGAAGTGTCTCTGTAGGATGAATAAATATTACAAGACTTTGGCTGAGATTTGTGCATGTTACAGCTGCTCTGGTCAGACAGGAGGTCCTTTTTAGCCAACTGGACTGTCAGATAAGAAGCTTTCCTAGCAGATTTTTCAGGAAAAGCATGGATGTGTAAACTCCTGTATGACAGTGGATTGAACTAGTTGATTTAAGATTAAGTGTCTGTCAGTCTACTCCACACAATCCTATCACTGTACTCAGAAAAGAGCCAGCAGAGAAGTACATGTAGCAGCTCAGGAGGCTGTGCAGTTTGTAGTCGAGCACACCAACATAAGCTAGAGTGGATTTCAATTTACTTTTTAGCACCAGTGGTGATTTAAGTAATGAGTTCTACTCTATGGTTAGTAGGTCAACATTTGTGGTTTCTATTTAATTTGCCAGAATTTCCTTTCTTTTGTTTTCTCTTTTCTTTTTTTAGGCATGACTTCTTTTACCTCTAATGCCATCCTTTTCCTTACTGCAATTGGTGAAAGCTTTTTTAGTTTATTTTAAAGTCTTCTGAAGCAGTATAAATATACTCTGAGCCTCTAATTATGGTATTTTTTTCTGTGCCACCTGCAAGCATTTTACTTTTTTAGCTGCAGTTAATTTTCTTTAAGTTACAAATTTCATGTAGTTTCCCTTTTTAAAACTTAATGCTATGTAAAGTAAAGTACTCTTGGCTTTTTCTCTTCTCCAAATACATTGAATTTGCACAAGAATTGTTATAAGCAGCTTTTCTGTTGTTCATGGAGACAGCAAGAAAAATTCCCTCTCCTGCATCTTCTAAATGGTTTCTCCAAAAAGCAGATTTTTATTATGTCTGAAAAGATATCAGCATCACAGCTCAGTGAAACTTTCACAGTGTTAATATGGGCTACTCCAATCTCCCATTATTACTTTTTTTCTTGTCCATGCAGATTTGACATGGCTGAATTAACCATGTCTTATGGTTAATACATGGATTCATCAAATTAGATTATTTTAGTTCAATTAATATCTTCATCTGTCACCCTTTTGTAGTGATACTTGGTGAATCCTGTGAAAGTATTTCAAAAATTTAGTCTGGTGGGGACACTGATAAGACCAGGCAGCCTTTGATTGGATATAATATACATGTTTAGTTACAATTTTTTGTCACAATGAAATTTTTCAATAAAACAGCAATGAATGAAAAAATATTTTATTCATTAAGTTCTCCATTTACCAGCCTAGTGATATAAGTGACTATCTAAATTTTGTATT
>WBNO01003853.1:4007-49819 GCA_013400575.1 Peucedramus taeniatus
TCCTCTCCTCTCCATCCCATCCCATATGAAAATTGTCTCCATTGTTATTTCCCCCCACACAATGTTCTCAGTGGAAGGTGTCTCTCACACAAGATATATTTTCCCCAGAAGTTCTGTTTTGCCCTCAACTCGCCGTGCTTCAGCAGGTGGTTTCCCATCTGCTGAGCTAAGGTAAATGTCTCTTAGTCCACACCAGGAGAAATCTAGTTCAGCTTAGCACAGTCCACTGTGAGACTAATCCTGCCAAAGTAATTGCCATCCTGACAGAGAAAATCCTGTTTTATCAGTTGTGACTTGTCTCTAACCCCTCACTGGTTGCCAAACTGAGTACTATGAAAACTGCCAAGTAATCAGCCTGCAACTGAGTTGAGCTATGCTTACTCAGTGGGGAACTAGAAAACTAAAATATGTCATCATCTTTGAGGTATCCAAAATTCATGAGCAAGCCCACCCAAAGGCCTGAATAATTTCAAGCACATTTTTTCATTTTTCATTTGCTTTCTGGTGGGAAGGCCTGAAGAGGTCAAATTTTTGAATTTTTACAATCACTAGGGCTAGAAACAGACGTTCCTTTTTTTCTTTTCGTTGGAATCAGGGACAGTCCTGTCCCCAACAGCAAAATTACAGAATTTGAAATGCTAAACCTTGCTTCTTCATTGTCTACATGATAACCAGACCCTGAAATATCATTAGAAGACACCTCCTTGCCAGCAGGCTTAGCAGAGAACCATCCAGAAGGACTGGGAACTTCCTCTCTTTTCTGAAGAATGATAATGGCACAAAGAAACCCATTCTTCTTTCAAGCCAAGGAAGCACACCACCATTGCAGGGGAACCCCAGTGGTTGGGCTGGATATTATTTTCATCCTCCTGAATATATAAAGGCTCTTTCAGAAATGTTATAAGATGCTCATTTGGCATGAGCCTTGGTTTGTTTTCACTAGAAGACCATGTACCCAGTGCATCTTCCATATGCCAGGTATTTGATCAAGCTGCACATCCCTGGGAGGAAGGATGCCTGTGATCAGCAGGGAGTTAGATGGGGACTTAAAAAGAGAGGAAAAGGTCTGCTTTGGTTAACAGTAGCAAGTAGGAAATCTATGGGTTTGAAGATGGCAACCTGATGTTTTTCCAGGCGGGCTTCACTGAGAGGAGGCCTGGAGTGTTCACAAGAATTTATCAGTTGCCAGTTACAGAAGTTAATTTTATTCAGAGGAGGAGAGACATGCCAAGAGGAACACATGGCACAATAAACTCCTGGTGGGTGGAATGCATTTTTGGACTAAATGCCAGAAAAAGCCATGATCTGCCTGAGGGCTTGCAAAGCATTTTGGTGGGACCTGCTCTTCATGTTGGCCTTTTCATTTCTCCAGCTACAGCTCTAAAGCTTTCTGTCCATTTTTTTCCCCCTAAAAAAACCTCTTGATTTGTTCCACTCAAAAGACAAGATGTTTAAGTTGCTCTCTTAGGTTTTTTTGGCAGTGTAAGAACAGACGTGCTAGATTAGACTGCAAATCCCCCTGAGTCAGTACTGTGTCCATGAGAGGAAACAGTACCAGTTGCCTAAGGCAAGGTGGAAGAGCAAGGAAAGCATGTGACACTTCTCACATTCCACCTTCCCAGGTCCTTCACAAAGCTTGCTTTGTGTTCCTCAGTAGCATTCCCAAGTTGGATTTCACTGCATGCACAGATGAGGAGGGGCAGCTCACAAACCAGAGCAGCCAACCTGCTTCTGTTTATGTTTCCTACCTGCTTCACCTTCAGCAGCTAAAGGGAAAACTTCTCAACAGGGGTTAAGGGTTGTTTTTGGTTTATACAAACACGTGATATTTTCTGAATTCTTTTGAACTGTTTGTTTTCTGGTCATTCTCCATGGATTGTCTCCTCTCAAGAATTTTCTTTGTCCCACTCTTGGGGGTTGTCATTAACTCTGACAGCACTGAGAGACTATTGTTCCTCCAAACATTACTTCCAGAAAAGTCTTTTTCCTTGTAGGCAACATGTTGCACAAGTCTAGGGAGAACTAGAGCAGAGAAAGTTGTTTAAAAACTTATTTTAAGTTTGCAGTGGCAGTAAGCAGCCTTCTTGCTTATATTATTGCCTTAATTTCTGCTGCTTGCTGTGGAGCACTTTAAGCTACAGAACCTCTTAGGCACCAGCTTTCACAATAAAAGTACTTTAGACTTTTTCACAGCTCTCAACACATGGTCTCCCAGTTTAACTCGGGTTGAGTAGCACCTCCTTGCTTGCATAATCACACCTGAATTCAAAGGTGGCAGAAGAAAGTCTCGGGGACACTCTCAACTTATCACCCACTTAGATCTTTGCACTTCCATCCTTAAAGCCTCATCCTGTCATTAAGGGATGCAAGCAATCAAGGGCTCCTGGACCTAATGGCCAAACAGGTGGCATTATGTGGTTGGCCCCCATCAAGGTGTGCATGAGATGTACTCTGCAATGTCACCCTTTTTTAGACTGCACACAATTGTTACATCCATGCATTCGTCCCAGTTTCTCTGCTCTGGACACTGCCCACTGTCTGAGCAGGATTTTTTTTTTTTTTTCAGGGGAGATGAGACAGCACAAAGAGGCCACAAGCTCTGCTGGTACCAGCCCTACAGCTGAGACCAAACCCAGCAGGACCAGATCCTCAGCTGGCACAAACCACTGTAGCAAAAAACAGTCAGATGGGAATTTACACTGCTGCTAGAACAGCCTGGGGATTAGGAAGAAAACAATTTTTAGCTCACTCTAGAAACGCTGAACCAAAACCAGGGGTCTGAAACCAGTGAAACCTGTGTCAAGGTGTGCAAAGTGTGTTAGTTGCACTCTGCTTCAGCTGTACACTGTTAATATGCACCAGTATATGCCCTTCACTGACAATGAAAAGAGAATACAGGGGTTTACACAACAGGGGTTTACACAACAGTCTACCAGATGTAACCATTGGAAATGCATGACGGTGCCTCTGGTCCTGGAGGTATTGATGATCATCCAAAGGAACATCTGCTGCTTCACATCAGGGAGGTCTGTGACCAGGCTCTGCTCTAAAATGTACATATTTGTTTCAGAAAACCCAATTTACTGACCAAGCCAAATCTTCAGATGGTGCTTGCTGGCAGACATCTGCCAAAGTCAAAGGAGTTGCACTGATTTATTCTCACAAACCACATAATCTGTTGAGGAGAAATAGAGAAATATGGGCAGAAGCCTCCTTCCCTTTCTCCACCTCCACACTGTGGTGTTTGCCACCTCTCACACCATTCAGGGACATCCAGGTGACTCGAGTGCCATTTCAGCCACTGTATTCCAGGATCTCCAGGCTGGCAGAGACTTGCTGGCAACCTACAGCAGAGTCTAAATGGCAGGGCAGTCCAGCAGGGCTGCACTCCCAGGAATGTGTTCTCTTACACCAGGCAGAACCAAGACCCAAGTTCGTGAAGGCTCTCAAGTGCAGCACTCCAGCAACCACAGGCATTTCTGCAGGGCAACCACAATCCTGTATCTCAAGGAAAAGCAGACATAGGTGGATTGCTGAATCTTCTGAGGCTGAAAAAATACCTTCCTCACAGGCCCATGCACAAAAAAAAAAAAAAAAAAAAAAAAAAAAGAAACAAAAAAACCACCAGACAAATAATAAACAAAAGAAACAACTAGGGAAAAAAAAAAAAATCACTAGAAAAAAACACACCAGCACTAAGTCTGGCCTTGGATAAATTGCAAAATGTCTTCTTATTATAATTACCAAGATCCCTGAGGGTACATATAGTTGAATTAAGGGGTGTCTCTACTTGCATACTTAGTGGCTGTAGAGCTGTCTTCAGCTTCAGTCTGTGGTCCTGTAATCAGTGTCCAGAACATGCACAAGACGCCCTTTAATTTGGTTATAAGTAGCCCTTGGGGAACTGTAGAATTAAACAGTATCTTAAGGTTCTAAACATGGTCTGTACAAGGGCTAATTCCACGCTCCCGCTCAATAGAGGATTTTTCAGCCTCATCAAAGTTTTATGCTAAAATTTTGGCTAATATTTTGAAAGCATGTTACTTCATTTGACCTAAATGACTTTTGCACATGTTCATTTCCATTTTACTCTATCAGCCTGTTTAACATAATAGCATATTAACAGTACATTTGAAAGAAGAGTCAGTGGTTTGGAGTCGGTCCAAAGCAGTCACAGCAGCAGGAGAGAGCAATAAGAGTTCTGAAGAAGGAAAATCAGACTTGAGTCCCCATTATTTCCTTGCAAAATGCAAATATCCTTGTGCACGAGGGATGTTTTGGCACAAGAACATAATGTTATTTGTACCAGATTACCAGATTATTTCCTGAAAGATGGTCCCTGAGAAGACCAGACTGCTGCAAATGGTGCTTCACGACTGGAAAGTGCTGATAAAGCAAATACTTGAAATTATTATGTCTTTTAACATGTGTGCAAGTAGTGCATTTTTGTATAGTATCATTCCATGCCATTCCAATATATCCATTGCACAGCATGTGCGTGGAGAGGCAATAGATGCAATTAGTGGAACCTGAGGCCATTAAACTTTTGTTATTAAATCTTGTTGTTTATAACTTTGCCAAACCCAACCCACTTATTCCACAATACTCTTCAGTGGTTATCTGCCTGAATATGATTTATTTACTTTTTATTCTCTATTAAATGTGAAAGTCACTTCCGAAAGTAAGATTGTTAATCTTTTAACAGTGATTAGATTGAGAGTGTTGACACTCACCAAAGAAGTAGAATATGTGGGTTTATGACCAAAGGGGAAAAAAAAAAGTTTCACTATTTAAAATAGACCAGCATTGGCTCATAAAGCAAAACAAAAGAAGAGGGAGAGTGTGCCTGGATGGAGCTTGCTGACAATGGCTTTGTGAAAGCCTTTTTTCCAATAAAAAAGACAAGCTGAGAAAAGTTTTCCTGCAAAGACCTTCTTTGCACACCAGCTAGGAAGCAATGCTGATGATGAGGAAAACCTGACACTTTTATCTAGCTTTGCCACAATTTGCTCCATGTTCCCAGCAACTCATGTAAATCCCAAATAACACCCAAAAATTGTGGCTTGACCAAGTATTCACAGAATCACAGAATCACTTGGTTGGAAGAGACCTTCAAGATCATCAAGTCCAACCCAGCCCCAACACCTCAACTCAACCCTGGCACCCAGTGCCACATCCAGGCTTTGTTAAACACACCCAGGGATGGTGACTCCACCACCTCCCCGGGCAGAACATTCCAGAACTTTATCACCCTTTCTGTAAAAAACTTCTTCCTGATATCCACCTTATATTTCCCTTGGTGCAGCTTGAGACTGTGTCCTCTGGTTCTGTCAGTGCTGCCTGGAGAAAGAGCCCAAGCCCAGCTCAGGAGTTGTATAGAGTGATAAGGTCACCCCTGAGTCTCCTTTTCTCCAGGCTGAGCACCCCCAGCTCCCTCAGTTGTTCCTCACAGGGGTTGTGTTCCAAGTCCCTCACCAGCCTCGTTGCCTCCTCTGGACGCACTCGAGCGTCTCAATGTCCTCCCCCAACTGAGGGCCCCAAAAGTAGCACATTTCTGCTGAAGGGTGATGCACACAGGTCATTTTGTGTGTGGGCTGGTAGCCCAGAAACCCAATCCTGTCCTGGGCTGCATCCAAAGCAGGGTGATCATCAGGGCAGGGGGGATTCTGCCCCTGTGCCCCTCAGCCAGACCCCACCTGCAGAGCTGCCCCAGCCCTGGGCCAGCTCAGGGAGGAGCTGGAGCTGCTGCAGCCAGGCCAGAGGAGGCTCCAGGATGATGCCAGGCACGGAGCAGCTCTGCTGGCAGGAAAGGCTGGCACGGCTGGCATTGCTCACCTGGGTAGGAGAAGCTTTGGGGTGCCCTCAGGGCGGCCCTGCAGGGCCTGGAGGGGCTGCAGGAAAGATGGAGAGAGACAATTGCCAAGGGCCAAGGGACAGGACACAGGGAATGGCTCCCAGTGCCAGAGGGCAGGGCTGGCTGGGAGACTGGGAATTGGGAATTGTTCCCTGGCAGGGTGGGCAGGCCCTGGCACAGGGTGCCCAGAGCAGCTGGGGCTGCCCCTGGATCCCTGGCAGTGCCCAAGGCCAGGCTGGACACTGGGGCTGGAGCAGCCTGGGACAGGGGAAGGTGTCCCTGCCATGGCAGGGGGGGAAACAAGATGAGCTTTAAGGTCCCTTCCAAGCCAAGGCTGTTCTGTGATTCTCTGACAGCTCAAGAGCAGCAGCCCAGTGCAGCAAGTGACACCAACAGACCCCTGAACCCCAGCAGAAACCTCTGTGTGTACCCAAGGGCACAACCAGGCTCGTAAGTTTTCTTCTGAACCAGCCCAGGATGAGGTTGACAAGGCACCATGGAGCTCATAAAGTCCAGCCCAGGGCTTACTGCTAAATCAGAGGATTTCACAAGAATAGCTGCTCCAGGCTGCTCTGTGAATCACACAACAACCCATGACAGTCAGAGAACCTAAAGCACCAGAACCTACTTGCTGGCAAAAGGAGAGGCAAGGGCAGAAAAGGGAAATTTCCACTATTTTAGGTACACATACAAGCAGGGAATTTATCCAGCATGAGCCTCTCTCTGATTACAGCAAGCAGTCCAAACTGTACACCGTGCAAGAAAGAAAATTTTTCTGTCAAGGTCTTATTTAAGGGTGAAAGATAATTACCATTTTTGAAACAGATTTTTTTTCTGTTTGCAAGAACATCAGCATGGCCATATCAGTAAAATACCATGGGAGGTGTTTTGTGGGTAGAAAATAGATGTCCTGTAATTCTCACCTAATTATGCAGAGTTACAAACATCTTTACCACGTCAAAAGAACCATTGTTCTTTTATCAGATTTTTATTCTCAGCCTTAGCTCAGGCCTTAGAGCAGGCTTGGTAGATAACACCTGTGTGAATGAGAATCACTGGTAAGTCCTTGAAGCCTTGCAGAAAACCCTGTATGCAAGGTCTCTCAGCCTAAATGCTCTGCTTATCAGCTTTCCTAACCCATTTCTCTGTGCAGGATTCAGAGTGGTTCATGGGAACATTGCAGATGGTCCCTCCCAAGGGAACGACTAATTGCAAAAGAGGAATTCTTTTCCTGTCAGCTTTATGACTTGAAATAATATGGGCAAACACACCAACCATCTTCATTTGGTTGCTAAGAGATCTTAAATTCCAGGCAGTGAAATGGCACAGTGAGGTGTGTGGCTCTGTGGTGTGCTGTAAGTGGTCCCATGTGTGGTGATGTTACACTGACTAAGCTCTAGAGCTGCTCAGACATTTTCTTTTGACACAACAATCTTTCCCCAGGAAATTCCAAATTGTTGGCACCTGCCCAGAGATTGCACTGCCATCAGCACGGGATATTCAGTAAATGATACTTTTAGCTTCCAAACCTTTTTTGAAGGATATTCAAATCTCCATTTCTCCTCTCTGTCCCCATGTCCCTCTTTACCCTGCAGCTTCTCCATCCGTAAGTCAGCTCTGTAACATGGTTTTCTTTGAAATTCCTTCTCCCAGCCACCAAAACTCAAGCTCTTGGATACTTCAGTTTCCATTTTGGGGGGATCTTGTGTGTCTGTGTGTTGCTCTGCTCACTCCAGCTTCCTACCCCAAACTACTGTAGGTTAAATAGTAGAGTTGTGGGGAGAAGTGGGAAGCTGCTCCCACTCTCCTGGCTCAGGGATTTTTTTTCTTTTTTTCTGAGGCATTGTTGGAAATCAGAAGCAGCAGAGGCAAGAAAAAAATGTGTCAGAAAGGCCTGTGTCAACATTAACAGATTCCAATGCATCAACATTCCAAAAGATTCCAAGGCTGTATTATTTTTGAAAACATATTCTCCTTGACAAATATGCACATAACTGCACTTAAACTATTGAAAATTAGGGGAAAAAATAAAGATCTGTAGAGACAAGTGTCATGATCAGGAAAGCACAAAGGAGTTGTGCTGGCCTCCAGCACAGGGTGAAGGAGCTAACAGTGAAATACAGAATGAACCCTGCAGGAGAGCTGCAGGTGCACCTCTGCCTGACAGAACCAAAAGCTCTGAACCTTATTTCCTAGATGTAGAAGATTCCTTTGCTGCAAAGGCCACCAAAAACTACTGGTGTATGAGCATGAGAAGGATGTACTTGCTCTTGGTGTCACATTTTATAGATAGTGGTCTATAGCAATATATATTGGAGTAGCACAGAAGAGTGTGGAGAAATTGGGAAGCAGCTTGCTGCCCACTTCTCCTAAAGTGTCATTTACGTGGTAGAGCTTCTTCATTTCCATAAAATACAGCAGGGCTATTTAATTTTTGCATCACTCATTAATTCAGAACAAAATCCCCAAACTAAAAAGACAGCAGGAGAGGTATGTTGCTTTTTAGAAGTCTTTTTTCACCTGGACTTCTTACAATTCCAGCCTAATAGGGTAAAACCCATAATCTCATAACTTGATTGGGATGTGTTTTGTGAAACATGGTGAATAGCTCCAGCTTTCCCTGGGATTTCAACACATCCATTGTTTAAAAAGCAACTCAAAAATAAATCATCTGCTCCCTTACACCCATTCAGCAGCACTAAGGTCACAGGTTGCAAGGGTTGAATCATGCCCAGAATTTGGCCAAGAGGCTGTCCAAATAAACTGGTGGATTGGTGCATGTTGTGCAAATGACAAATCACCCTTGGACAGGCAGGCACACGCACTGGGGCTCTGGCTGGGGAGTCTTGGAGGCACAATTTGGCTTGCACATGCTCCTGAGTGTTGCAGGCCTGTTGCCTTAAACACATCTGCACATCCTAAAAACGCAGCTCTTGGCTTTCCAGCCCTGTCTCCTGTAACCTTGCCCAGTCTGGATGACTTCATTAGTCAATTGTCATGGATTAATGTAAAACCATGGTTTGGATCCCCCTCTCAAGCTGCTGCTGCATATTTGCCACTGTTTCTCCACATTACAACAAAGCCTCTGTAGGGTCTGGAGTGTCCTCCATGTGTGTGCCATACGAAAGCCATAATGAAGTTACTGTTCTAACTCAGAAGAAAACTGAGATGACAGCTGAGAAGAAGTGTCCAGTGTTTTTAGTGAAACCTTTTTGCAGTCATCTTTAGGGATCTCTCCCGGGGTTTTTCCAGTGGAAGAAATTTTTTGGTGTGCTCTGACTCCAGATTTCATTTCACATCCAACCTGAAGATGTGGAAACAGCACCTCTAACAGAGAAGGGCACTGTACAATTTGCTTTAACTCACTTGTAAAAAATATTAAAAAAAAAACAAAAACAAAACAACAAACCAAAGCAGCCAGCTGGTGCCATTCCAGTAGGCAGAATTTGACATTATTCAGGGAGCACAACAGGAATGTGCACACACAGTCACTTTTCCTACACATGGGTGAAAGATCCTGACCCCACAGTCACAAAGTCACAGAAATCTCACACCTCACTCTCAGCATGTTATTAGGACTATCAGGAGTAAAAATTATCATTACTTGAGGAACACAATTGAAAACTCTAGCAGATAAAAATTCTCAGGTGCTGGTTCATGACTCCCTTAGTTTGCTCTTAGAGTGGTTTTCTTCTTTGCAGTGATTGAAGTCTCATTAATTAAACCTCATTTCTATTTTTAAAAAAGCAAATACTTGTATTTCTCTGTCCTCTACATTTCATTAGCAGATCTTAGGAGAAATGTATTAAAAAGGCATCTGAAATTTCATACATAATTGTAAAAAGTTTTAGAAAACCCAAATATAGTTTTTATCAAAGAATTTCTAGTGAGAATTAAGTAATCCAGATCACACTGGGTAGCACTGATCATAAGATAAAGGACAGGAGATCTTCAACAGCATTTTTAACATCAAGAAGAGAAACTTTTACAAGTCACAAGATGTTCTTAGGTATCTTTGATTTTTACTGGAATTGCAATCCAGGAATTAAATAAAGTTTTTGGAAAATGTCCTTGATCTTAACCCTGGGCATATATATAAGCAGACTGACATGGACAGTAACAGCATAACCAAAAGATTACACTATTTCATGGACCTGCTAAGCCCTTCACTTGCCAAAAACTTTCAGACTTTAAACGAACACCTTCAAAATTAATTTCTTCTCAGTTCCTTATGAATTTTTTTTTTCTTTAACAGAACATTTTTTTCCTCTCCCAAGGAGAACATTTGTCACATGTATCACACCCACCAAGCTCCTTTCATCCTTCACAGAGCAGCTTTGGCTGTCCCATCTCTGGAGGTGTCCAAGGCCAGGCTGGATGGGGCTTGGAGCAACCTGGGATGGCAGAAGGTGTCCCCATGGCAGTGGGTGGGACTGGGTGGGCTTTAAGGTCCCTTCCAACCCAAATCACACTATGATTCTGTGACATGGGGTCTGGAAATACTGTGACTTAAGGACTGTAGAGAACTCAGGTGAGGTTCAGCAGCTCCTGACTTACCTGCTTATTAATGGTAAATGCAAAATCCTGTCTCTGCTGGGGCAGCAGTTTAAAAAAAAAATCCAGTCCAATGAAGCCCCATGGATGGCAAGATCATTATTCCTGAATCAAACCAGAGAGGGGAAAAAAATAAAGATCCAATAAGATGAAATATACTCTCTTGATTCCTGATTTTTTCAGCTCTAAAGCTATCTATTTTCTTTATCACATTTATGGTGAACCAGCCCCAAGACTGTATTACTCCAAACTGGGTTTTTGCATGAAATCAGTAAGAAAATGTAGTAGCTGGATTTGTCTATAAGGTTTGATCTGCAGACACTTTGTCACGCATGAAAAGCATCCAAGAGGGAGCTGGCAGAGCATAATGACATCATCTAACCAACTAAACCCAGCTTGAAAATATTATTAGTGTTTCATGCTTTCAATTTTTTTCCCATAAATCCGTGCTTTAAATATTCAATTTAAAATTGACTTGCAAAGAAAACCCAGGGCAAAAATTGTGGCCTGGTTGATTTCTTGCACAAAATGCTCAAAATCTGATTGTAGGAAGTGAATGGGAACATTCCATGAACATCATTGAATTAAAACTGACTTCTGAATTTCAATGAATACTCACAGACCTTTTTTTTCCATTTGCTCTGGTATGCACATACCACTCATTCTTGGCTCAGAGCTGCAGAGCTGAACACATTAGACATGGTGACTACTAAACATGGCTGGTCTTTGAATCCCTCCAAATTATAGATCAGGACACGAATAACCAAAAATTACTGTAATTACAGAAATGTTGAACTGCACCTATTTAAGAGTTTATACCTTTCAAAAAGGTCTGCTGAGAAATACCCTGCATGCACCTCCAGGAGCAAACTGCCTACCTTAGAATTTGACTTAAGCACATTTTAAAAAAACATTAAACCCCATCATTCTCAAAACCAAAACACACTTTCAGTGGTTTTCAGTCTAACTAGTCCTTTTCTGCACTAGCTGTAAAAGCAGCTCCAGAAAGTTTTTGATGTCAATGCCATGCATGCTGCTCCTCTGCATGAAAATGGTGATTACACTTCTCCAAGAACCCCTTGTGTAATGCTTAGTTCTGTCAGCTATCCCAAAATCTTTCAGTCTGCAGGGGACATGGCTGCTCAAGGTGAGCTCTGAAGCAGCACTGCTCTGCCATGCACATGCATACACAAACTTCTGAAGCTTTCCTCTGGGTAAACAGATTTTAGAATACTTTTCTTCCTCTCCCAGTAGCCAAGGAAGAAGTTTGTGTTTACTTATTTTCCTTGGTTCCGTAAATGGGTTTCCACACAAAGCTGGAGCATGGGCAAAAATCTAGAAATGGAGAGGTTTCTGCTTGTATCCTTATTCTGTCCAGAACAGTGATGTATCCCTGTAAAGTTTTAATAATCAAAGTTTAAAAAAAAAAGAAACAAAACAAAACAAAAGGTCAGCATATCAAAAACATGTAATGAAAAAAACACTCACAGTTTTTATTTGAAGAGCTAGAAGGACTCAGTATGATAGGTTTTGACAAACATCAGGTTTCACTGTCTAATGGAAAATCTCATCTATTGTTTTCATTCTGATATTTAAATTCAGAAAAATCAGCTCATTAGTTGGAGAATGCAGTATAGTCTGCCTTTGACTAAGGTTTGATTATAATGAATTTCAGGGATTATTTCAAGACTACGCCAAAGCATTGGAAACTTTCCAAAGAGAAAGTTTTTCTAAGTCACTTCTCTGTAATTTCAAAAAACTCAAAAAATTACTGTTTGGTAAATTGCTGTACAACTGAAATATAAATCAAACCTTCCTTGGCTGTGCACAGAGGTGTGAAGAAAATGGGAGACAAGACAAGCTGCCCCATCACAAGGACAAGACCTTCTCTTGGTCAGAATTGTCCAGTAAAGAGCAGAGCTCCTGCCCACAGAAATCAAAACATCAATGCCTTTTTCCTGATAAGATAATTTGCCCACCAGAGCAGCCCTGATTTCAGGGTGGGTTGGTTTCCTAGTATGTGTTTTGCACTGAAATTCAGGAATTCTGCAGCTCCAGAATGATTGGAGCCTACTGACTTTTACAAATGTTGAGTAAGATCATCCTTTTTGGAGACAAGGGTGCAAAGACATTATCTATCCTGTTCCACTACCCTAAAACTGGGTCAGGAAAACCAAACCTATTCCTGTCAAAGGTTCATTATATCCTTTTTATGAGACCTTACAGTGATGGAGACCCTCCAACAGCTATAATCCATTCTTAGCTGTCTTCAGCAGCACTAAGGGGATGTTTTGTAAGACTCTTCAGGCATCCAAGTGAAATACTAAAAAAATTAAAATTAGTGTTCCAGAGTTGCAACCAGACTGTGTGAGTTCAACTCACTCTAACTTTATAACTTGGGTATCTGTGTCTTCTGCTCTGTGCATTAAAGTAGAGTGGGGCTGATTGAAAATTAAAGGGGTTTTCTACAAAAGTGTTTAAAGCTGCTTTTGCTTCAAACAGCTCTAAAGTGATGACTTTAAAACAAGCAAGCAAAGAAATTATTTTATTTCTCTCTGCATTTTGTCGTTGAAAGAAACAACAGAAAACTTCAAAACAGGTTTTCAAAACTTACAAGATAATTATATCATGCAGGAAAATCCCAAGGTTTTGGCAAATTGAAATCATAAGTAATTTCTTAATTTTGATGACAGCAGAAAATTGAGAGATACAAACTTTTTCAATAAAAAAAAACTGTCAATATTTTTTTCCAAGTCATTTAAATCACATTTACTAACACACACACACAAAAAGGATGCAACAATAGCTCTTTTCATGAAGAACAGCCACCATCTGGTTTGTATATTGAAAGGGGATGACTCAAATGAAGAAGCAACTGGTCACAGCAACAGTTCAGCAGGTTTTATGCAAAAATGAGAAATATGTGGGTAGGATCCAAAAAGCTTTAAGGGAGAAACTGGCCTTGGTTTCTACCTCATCTAGATATGTGCAAGATGTGCTTTTGCCAGTGCTGCTTCCTACATCAGTGGTCTATTATGAAACTTCATCATGGACATGTCTCCCTCTATATTTCCTTGACCTCCTTGGAGACAAAAACTGTCAATGCTATCAACAGGACTTGTCAAGAATATGCTTGAAAGGCTCAATTCCTTTGCTGGCTTTTTTTTTNTGTAAGGTCTTTTTTTTTTTTTTCCCCCCCAGGTTTTATTTTATATGCTTTCATTTACATCTCTGTGTGGTTTTTTGCTCCTCTTGCTGATTTTCTTGCTGGCTCAGAATGAGCACAGTGTGTGTCTCTGAACCAAGCCCATCACTGTCTCTCCATCCCTGCCCCTGCCTCCTGCTCTGGGAGGAATCCATCAAGAATTTTCTGCTCCAAGCTGCTGCCATCACAGACACACACCATGCTTCAGGTAAAAGCTTCCCATTTGATCCAAGAGGACATCCCTCAGGTAAATTCAGCACTGAGTTATCACCTTTCCACCAAAAACCAGAGCAACAAGAAAGGAAAATGCTGATACAGGAATTTTTATGAAGGAGTTCATCAAGAAAAAGAATCATGGGGTTTAATCCTCTGATCCTCCTCAGCACTAAAGCAGTAAGGATTTTTTTTCCCCCACCTTTCTTCATCTGAAAATGAATTTATGCACAAGTTTTGGAATCAGTTTTGGTTTTGATAGCCTTGCATAGGTACATGCACACACCATGCACACCACCAGCTCAAGCAGAGCTGCCAGAAACCTGCAAGAATGGGAGGATCAGGCTCCATATTACTGAGATTATATCAAGATATTGTTGGGAGTCTGCTGGAATTTTTGTGAGGTTAGCAGTTTGAAGACTTAAGATCTGTCAGGTTAAACTGATTAATCACCTTCTTATAGCTGCAAGAAGCATTATGAGCCACTGCTGGGAAAAGAACAGAGCTCACCAGAGAGAACACCAGCTTTGGAAAAACCTGAGGAGTTTTCTCAATGGAAAAATTGACAGAACACTTGAAAGATAAATTATATGCTGAATTATATGCTGTATACAATTTATCTAAAAGCACTTTTTCAAATGCATCACTAAGAATGTTGCCTGTTTTCCAGAGCCAAGAGGTTTGTAACTGATGCCTCCCTCCTGATCACCAACACTGGAAGTAGCACACAGAAAGGAAATAAAAGCAGCAAGGATACTGTACTTCTGTGGTCCTCTGCTGTCTATTGTGACCATGGGATAGGATTCATCAGGTGCATAATTTATGGTTAAAATGATACTCTGAGTTCTGTCTGCACGATTCTCATTGATTTTCACAAAATCTTTGACGATTTAAACTATTTGTGGCTTGGGAACAAATTGGACTTTTAAAGAGATGCAGACAATATAGTTCCTGATAGTGCAGTTTAAAAGACTCAATTGCACAATTCAAAGTTCATTTGTTCGTATTACTAAATCTTCATTGATTCACTGCAGGGTAGGGCTGGTTTTTCTTTGGGAAAAGCACAATGAAAATTTTAAGTTTTCCACACAAGAGAGAATATTCTACACTTCCCATCACATTCATTTTCTCCTGTACCATTTGTTTGTTGGGGAAGGCCTGAATTCTCCCCAAGCACGGTTCTGCCAGGGGAAGTCCCAGGCAAAGAGTGATGGCTATGTGGAGTACAGTTCCTCTGGGAAAAGGCTGCCCTGCTTTTGATGGCTGGAACAAAACTCACTTCAAAGGCCTGAAAGAGGTTCAAGCCTGCCCTTAGTCAGAGGTCGTTTCCGTGGGTCCTGGATTACACCAAGATAAAGCCACAGCTCTGGAAAGCCCTGATTGACTCTGCATGCAGGCAACTCACCAAGGCTGGATGAACAATGAAGTGAAAAATCCAACCAGATCATGGCTTCGAGAAAGGAGAAACATTTAAATAAGGAGAACAGACTCACTTCCTCTTTCTACCAAGTCCCACTTCTCCAGCCAAGAGCAAATATTTCTTCTACAGCAGAGACACATTCGGAGTGCTCAGTTAAAGGAGGGACCATCAGCTCCATGCAGGTCCATTACACTGTTCCAGTCACAGCAGAGGGACATGTGGCCCACCATGGATACATTTCCAGGGATCTGGTCCAGCTTTTCATCAGGAAGTGGAGGGAGGAATGATATTGCACCTGCACTCTCTTTTAAGGCACATCCACACTGTCAAAGCAGAATGACTGAGCCATTCTCTATGGGAGAACTGGAGATGGTATGACAAATGCCAGGTGTGCAAGACACAATTTACAGGGCCATTATTATCCAAACTGGTTCTTAGGAGCAAAAAAAAAAAAAAAAAAAAAAAAAAAAAAAAAAAAAAAAAACAAAAAAAGAAATAATACCATAAGGGCAGCTAGGAGAATATCACTGAGTCAGATACAGGGAGCAATGCCAAAAACAAGTGAACAAATTTAGTTCTTGCAGCAATACTGTAAAGTAGCTGTTTTCCTGAGGTATCTGTTGCTTCTTTTCACACTTTCTTAGCACACTTCATATTCCAGGTTAGCAGCTTTGGTGTGCCTTTGATCTCAGTAGCAACAGGGGAATTGCCAGTTAAATTGTCACTTTCTCAAACTCCCTGTCAAAGACACATCTTCTCTCACATGCAAAATCAACAGCGCTTAGTCAGATTAAGTGTAGGATTAGTAACAGGGTATGGATGTTTGTATTCATTGATTTTATTTTTTCTTGTTTAAAAAAATATATATTTCCATAACTGTGATTATTAGGCTTAAGCATCTCTTCCTCTCATGGAAGGGAGCAACCTAAATTCTTGTTGATATCCACATTTTCACAAGTATTTGAGGCCTACTTTTTCTAAGGTGAAAAATAGATTAAAAGTCAGAGTGTGCTTTTTAAAAATCTGCTGCTGGGGAAGTGATGCTTCACTCCCACCTGACTGTCTGCAACAATAAATCTTTAAGAGATTATTAAGCATGGGTCACATTCTGCATTCACATACACACACTGTGACTCTGCTTGCAGGTGATGTCATGGAAAAGAAAGAATAACTGTACAAAAGGCTTGATAAAATTTTACTTGGGAGCTGTGAAAGAGGCTGGGTTTGTTCTTGGGGTTGAAATGTCTGGTCAGAGCTCTGTTACTAGTTACTCTCTGTCACCATGAAGGCAGTGATTCAGCTGGGTTGAGTTTGTTTCCTCATCTCCACACTGTCAGGAATTGGTGGAATCCCTCAAATGGCAGGATGGAAGCTTAAGAGGCAGAAGAGCAGACACAACCATGCTGAGCAGCCCTTGATGGTGACAGAATCCTCCCTGAAATCCAATGGATTATCTTCAGTGGAAGTTACACTTCAAGCTTTTGAGGCTTCCAGAGCAGGTCCAGGTGTTGTTTAGGTGGAAGCTGCAGCCAACAAAAACTTGGAAAACCAGGAGCCACCATGGCTACCACTCTAGTGGGACAGAGAATGTCCCACTAAATGCTCAATGAATACAAAAGACTTATCAGGGGAGAAAACCATCATTTCTAAATAGACTCCACGTCTTCAAGGGGTGAGACAATGACCCAAAAATCTCACCTCAAGCAGAAATTGTATGTTACAGGCTTGCTGTGATTAGCAGTTCTGATGGAAAGAAAGGATGACACTGAAAAAAAATAAAACAAATCAGGCTAAATATGGCAGAGCTGGAGAATTTTCTTCTCCCAATTTTTCTTCTCCCAATTACTGCAAATCTCTCCCAGCACTGTCTGTACAAAGGACCAAGGTAAAGACTAGTAGGAAGCAAGAACTACTTCCATTTAACTGTCCAAAGCAGTAAAAACCAAACCAGGTATAATCAATATGACACATGAAGCAAGAATTTTTTTGAATACACTTCTTCTAGATACTCACTTGGGTAAAGAAGACAGCTAAACACTAAACTAGTATCACTAAAAAAATAAAAGAAAAAAAAGAAAAAGAAAAAAAGGCAACTTTAGATGCCCCAGACAGTTGTGTTTAGATACTGTATGTAAGAGGAGTGGTGGGACACTGAATGGTAACATGGAGCTGGATTTTGGCTTTATTTTAAGCAGAAGGAATTCCAAGCTGCAACCAACAGGTTTATGCCCAGTGATTCTTACCATCTCCCTGTATTTCTAACTCTGGTCTAATATTACTAAGGGTGGAAAAACACAGCAGGACTTGCTTTAGGCTGTTGGAGAGCTGCATTTGTTCTTTTGTCACCAAGCTGGAGATGAAAGTTGTGTATCACAACTTCTTGCAGAGACATACACAAACCTGAGGGATCACCCAGGGTGGCAGACCTGGAGAACGACAGTTTTGAGTGGAGGTACAGTAACAGTGCAAAACCTCAGGAGAGAGAAGGAAATAGCAACATTTTTCATGATGGTCTCCAGAATGATGGAGAAAAAGAGCAGCAGTCTGTCTCCCACCCCATTAAAAGCTCACCCACTGATACTCTGCTTTCTTCCTTGCTTCACATACCTCTGAAGCAGCTAAAAGCAGATTTAGTAGCATGCTGTCACACAGCTCAGCATTGGCAAGAGCAGGCACACTTCTTTCAGCTTGACAAAGGAGACCCATGAATTCTCTCTAAGAGATTCAAAGACTTTTCCAGGTAGTTACCTGTTCAAAGTCTGTGGGGAGATAGCAGGGGAGGAGTTTTGCCTTCCCCCATTATCTCATCTCAGACAGTGAACAATGATGAGTTCTCCTTCCTAACAGAGCTTTGGGAAGGGAATCCATTGAAAGCTACAGCCCTGTACACAGCACACACAACATGAGAGACCTCCTGGTGCCCAGCACTTACCAGGACTAAATGAGATACCCCAAAGTTTCTCCCTTTCTGAATATGGGAGCAGCTGCCTGATACTGATGCCATAGCACACCAACTTCTGTAACTGCTGGCATTTTAAGTGGTGGCTGTTTTTAGTGCTGACACTTCCTTAATCCCAGATGTTCAGTGATGTTTTCACTGACTGTAGTGAGTCTAGTGAGTTTTGTTCCCCATCCGCCTCCACCAAGAGAAAACAACTTTACAAGCCAGACAGGATTTGGAAGCTCTCTCTAAACTCACACAACTGAGATGAGGGACAGAACACAGGCTTTCCTCTGGGGATACTGAGCTGGGTGAGCTGCAAGGGCTGCAGTCCCCATAGCAGGCAACGTGAATGTCCTCAGCAGGGTTGGGTTTTTTTGCAACTTTGCCTGCTCCCAGAATTTCCAAGGGCAGGTTGACAGTCATGTTTTGAAGACACAGTCACAGAGCAGCCAAAGTTGCAGACTGGAATTTGCCTGGCAGGTAGAAGACCATCCTCACCCAGGCATGGAGCTGTTCACACATGGACCCACACCCAGGCTTTTAATCACTGAATGACTTCATCTCTGGGTGCTGACCAAGGGAGTGGGTGAAATCACATTTCAGTGACCAGGCACTCTGACATCTCACCTGGCCTTCTCCTAGAGATGTGTTCACAGGGCTCTCCATCCACAGGCAATGGTTGGATCAGCCTGACTCACCACTGTTGAGATTCCTCTTCTGTGGATGAGTTTCTGAGATCCTTGTACACATCTGCCAGCAACTTATTTAACAGGTGGTTTCACAAGTTCAGACGAGATGTAAGTGAGGTATTCACCAAAATTCATCAAGGTGGAATAAGGCTTTGCATATGCACAACACAGATGTGCTTATGTCAGTACACTATTTATCCTTGATGTGAGATTTTTTGGAAAAAGGTAGTCAAGAGGAGTGAGAAACCATGCACAAGCTCTATAAGACCTTATTGAGCATCTCTTGACCATCATTTGGTTTTTTTAACAAAACTCTTACGTACAATTCTCCTCTTTTAGACACATGGGATTTTTGTAACTATGCCCATTCAAACTCAAATGCGTTTTATAGATTTTGTGCACCATTGCTTAATTTTATTTATTTCACCATCCAAAACCAAGTCTATATAAGTAAATACAGGTAGAAAGCCAGTTTAAAGGAAGTACATGAGTAATCAGCTTCTGTCTTTTGAATAATTCTTGAGCATTTCCTAAAACAATCTGAAATTTTCTTTATCCTGTCTAAAACAGCAACTTAGAAAGAGGCCCTTTAAAAACCAGTATTGAAAATGCTTAAAGTGGCCTAAAAAGTCTTTGAATTAGTAAGAGTAGAGTACATGTCCATGTTTTTCTTCACAAAGGAGAAGAAGGGATTTCTCAGAACCAAAAAAGTGTTTTTGTCCAAAACTTCCTTGTTTGAGACATCTGCAAAAATTAACTAAATCATTTGTGACATTGTGTTATGTATGTTAAGACATGTCATGAGAAGATACGTAAAATGACAGGCTAATTAATATCTATTACAGATTCATTAAAAAAAAAAAGGCCAAATGCAAACTAGTGGTCTTAACTTCCATTGGTCATCATGAAGACTTAAACATAATAGGAATTTCTACCCTGTGGGATAGACACAGATTTCACCATTTTTCAGTAAAATGTAGAAAGGGACTCTCTAATGATGAAATAATTTAACACAGCTGTACTGTGTATATGTTAGAAGCAGCCCTTTCTTCCATCTCTAAAGAGTTAAAGAACTTACTTTCTAAATCTGTGTTATACTACACTATAAAAGACTTTGTATTTCAGTAAATTTTGTTGTTCAATACATCAATTTTTAGTTTGATACCTCACAGTTCTCTAAAACTTTAAAAAAAAACCCCAAAGTTTCAAGTATCACCATGTGTTAAATGTTGACTTTTTTTTCCTAACAGAAATCACTAATAACTAATCTGGAGTAATGTTGGTATGGTCATGATACAGCCTTGTACATTCCAATGTGTAAATAGGTCCACATTTTCCTGCAATTGTTTTAATCTGTCAAGACTACTGTAATCCAATATTTCTAATAAGATTCATCTGTATCTTGCATAAACAGAGCTACAGCAAATTGGACTTCACAAAGAAGAAAATGAGCTTAGTTAAGCAAAGATTTATTTCTGCATTAAGTATGCTTGGACCACCATACTCTGAGAACATGTAAATAATAAGCATGAGGAATCTGGGATCTTGGATTGAGCAGTCAACATTCTGTTCTTAGAGAAGATCATCTCTCTTGGGAGCAGTTTTCAGTAATAAACTACAGTTTACAGTTGTCCAGCCAACAGTGAAGATGTTGGGCGAGGGTGACCAAAAAAGTCACCTGGAAGCTGCCTGATGCCTGATTGCTTCCTGCCCTCCCTTTGGCTGCAGAATGGCCTGGCCATGCTGACTTCTGAGCTGTGCACAACAAATGATTCGTGGAATTAGACAGCCATGAGAAGGTATGGGTTGGAAGGGACCTCAGAGACCATCTCATTCCAACCTTTGTTCCATGGGCAGGGATACCTTCCAGTAGACCAGGTTGCTCATCTCTGGAAACTTCCAGAGATGGGGCAGCCACAACTCTGCATAACCTGTGCCAGTTTCTCACCATCCTCACAGTGAAGAATTTCTTCCTCATGTTTGATTCAAACTTGCCATCTTTCAGTTTAAACTCATCACCCCTTGTCCTGTACCTACATGCCCTTGTAAAAAGGCTCTCTGGCTTTCTTTTAACCCCTTTAGACACTGGAATGGGCTATAAGGTTTGCCTACAGCCTAGTTTTCTCCAGGCTGAACAATTTCAAGTTTCCCAGTCTGTCCTTATAGGAGAAGAGTTCCATTCCTCTAATAATTTTTGTTCCAGCAGAAACAATATTATACTTCTAATTCAATAATATAATTCTTGTTCCAACCTGTTCCAATGATTCCATGTCCTTCTTATGTTGTGGACAACAGAGCTGGACACAGCATTGGTCTCCCAAGAGTGGAGTAGAGGCACAGAACCCCCAGCCCTGACCTGATACAGTCCAGGACACCGTTGGTTTCTGTGCTGTGAGCTCTCACTGCTGGGCCTTGTTTGGCTTTTCATCAACCAGCACTCCCAAGTCCTTCTCCTCAGGGCTGCTCTCCATCCATTCTCTGCCCTACCTGTATTTGTGCCTTGGATTGTCCTGACACACGTGCAGGACCTGGCACTTGGCCTTGTTGAATGAGGTTCACACACATCCACTTCTCAAGCCTACCAAGGTCCCTCTAAGATCCATCCCTCCCCTCCAGCACATCCACCACAGCACAAAACTGTGTTTCTGTAGCTCAGAAAAATTGCATAATTGTTGGTGTCAGTGTCCATGTCACCAACAGAGATGTCCCAGCCCAGACACCTGAGGGGCCACATGTTCTGCACCCAGACATTGAGACATTGGCAGCAGCTCTGAGTGTTTTTCTGTCTTAAGCTGCAAGGTGTGGGTGGGGGTGTGTATTCTATCCCCATCTGTTAGAGGTGGGGCAGTTATCTTCTGTTAATTGGGCAGTTTTCTTTATCTCTTCCACAAACCAATCCTCCCTCCGGGGAGATCTCTTCTGTTCATGGGCCATTGAGTCTCACTGCATGACTGATAAAATTGCATCATCCCCTTGGGAGAAGCTCTGCCCAGAGGGAGGAGCCAAGCATTCCTACCTGGATACAATCTGAGGTTTGGAACACCCCAGCAGTCTTTTCCCACTGCATTCCCAGAGAAAAAGCTTTCTTCTCCACTGCATTCCCAGAGGAAGACCAGGCCCATCTACACCACCACTGGTGGAGTAGATTTTCAGAGGAAATCTACACCCTTCTGTAGGACCACTGCTCCAACAGAACCACACCTGGCTCTGCAGGAGGAGCAGCCACCATTTAATGAGACTGCTACCACCACCCTGACCCACAGGGTGTCAGGTCGTGTTTTGACTTGTCAGTAGGTTTTTTTTGCACTATTACATTTGTATTTTTAATTTTCTAGTGAAGAATTGTTATTTCTATTCCCATATCTTTGCCTGAAAGCCTTTTAATTTCAAAATTATAATAATTTGAAGGGAGGGGGTTTACATTTTCTATTTCAAGGGAGGCTCCTGCCTTCCTTAGCAGACACCTGTCTTTTCAAACCAAGGCATATTCCTTATCCACCCAGCATTCTGTCCTTCAATCCAGGTCAGAGACAAGGATATTGTGAAGGACAACATCAAATTATTTCCACAGGCCCAGGCAGATAATGTCAGCTGCTCTTCCCTCACCTGCCAACACTGTCACCCTTCCATAGAAAGCCACCAAATTTGTCAGGTGTGATTTGCCCTTAGCAAAGCCATGTCGGTTGTCACCAATTCCATTTTTATATTCCATATGTGCTAGCATATTTTGCAGGAGGATCTGTTCCATGATGTTTTCAGGCACCAAGGCAAGACTCACTGGCCTGTAGCTCCCTTGGTCTTCCTTTTTACCCTTTTTTTAAATTGGGGTTTCCCCATTTCCGCTCAGTGAGAACTTCACTAGTCTTCCAGGACTTTTCAAACATGATGGATAGTGTTTAGATCCTTCATCTGCCAGTTCCCTCAGGATCTCATCAGGTCCCATGGATTTGTGCAAATTCAGGTTTCTTAAATGTTCTCAAACCTGATCTTCTCCTACAGAAGATGGTTCCTTATTCTGCCAGTCCCTGCTGCCTTTGCCTTCTATGACTTGGGCAGTGTGGCTGGAGAACCTGTTGGTGCAGACCAAGGCAAAAAAGTCATTGAATACCTCAGCCTTCTCCATGTCCCAGGTAACCAGGTCTCCCATCTGCATCTGGAGAGGGCCCACATTTTCCCGGTCTTCCTTTTATCCCTCATGTACCTACAGAAGTTTTCTTCTTGCCCTTGATGTCTCTATCCAGGTTTAATTCTATCCAGGCTTTACCTTTCCTAACCTGATCCCTGGCTGCTCAGGCAGGTTTTTTTCCTCCTAGGCTACCTGTCCTTGTTTTCACACCCTACAAACTTCATTTATGTGTTTCAGTTTGTCCAGGAGCTTCTTGTTCATCCACACAGATCTCCTGGGATTTTTGCCTGCCTTCCTCTTCTTTGGGCTGCATTGCTCCTGAGCTCAGAGTAGATCCTTGAATATCAACCTGTTTTCTTGGGCTGGTCTTCCCTGCAGGGCTTTATCCCATGGGACTCTACCTGAAGAAGCCAAAAGCTGCTCTCCTGAAGTCCAGGGCAGTGAGTTTGCCGCAGACACTCCTCGCTGCCCTAAAAAATCTTTTCATCCAGCCTTTCATAGAATCACAGGATTTCATGGTCACTGCAGCCAATGCTTCTCTTGAGCTTGACATTCCTCACTGCCCCCTACCTGTTGGTGAGGCAGAGGTCCATGACAGAAGCTCTCCTCATCATTTCCTCTGTCATCTGGAGATGGAAGTTGTCATCAGCACATTCCAGGAGCCTCCTGGTTCATTGAAGTTCTGCTGTGTTGTATCACACACACCATATCTGAGCCTTTTTTTGTGTTCATGCCCTCAGGACTCTTCCAATGACTCCAGCTGAATGTCAGCTGAAGTAGAAAGCTGGTTGTATGATTAAGGCACTGGACTGGGACTTGTTTCATCTCATGGCTTTTCCAATGGATTCCTATCTAAGCTAAGTCACTTTCACCTCCCCGTGACTCAGTTCCTTACCTGTAAATTGCAATTGGGATTATTCTCTTTGTGTATGACCTGTGACACATTTGAACCTCAGGCAATCCTATAACAAAAGCAAATGCAATCCCAGGACAGACCCCAGCAGCAGCACAGGCAGAATGGTCATTCCCTACCAGCGAGAACTGTCTGATACAAGATGAAGAATGCCAGCTGAAATCTCTTACAGCTTCTGCCCTCTTTATGAAAGAGTTAACAGGTGACAAATTAATAAATTAACAGGTACAGAATTAACAGAGAACAAGCAAGGAAAGGGAATTATGTGGTTGTATCAACCAAGCACTGCCAATCTCATAAACCCAAGTACTGCTCATAACTGGTCTTTCCTTCTGACTGTGTTCTGACTGATTTGGTATCATTTAGCTGTTGAAAAATTTGTTAGAAGTAGATGGGCAGACTAAATTCATTCCAATATATTCCTTTTTGTATTCATACACACATTTGTGCTGTCTCTCTTGCGCTGATGAAGTCATACATGCTGGGGAAATTTCCCAATCTTCCTTTTTGCCTGCATCTAGATTACAAGTTCATAGAAGGTCCACGAGGCAAACACTGCCCTGGATTTACTTGCACATTGCATATCCTGATTTCTGTGCCCATTTCAAGAGCTGTGCTAAGCAAAATGTTTGAGATTGCACGGTCAAATTCACAATGGTGAAGACAATATAAGATTAGCTCTTACAAACAACATCTCAGCACAGAAGCCACTGAGTACCTATTATACTGCCTCCTTTAGCTTTAAGATCCAAACCTATTTTCTTCCACATGTCCCATCTTTGTGTGTCTTGACCAGGCAGCCACCAGCTCAAGTTTGCACAGTTAAGAGCTACCTTTTTTTTTTTTTTTTTTTTTTTNNNNTTAATCTTTTGTTGTTTTTTTGCGGGCGTTTTGCTTGTTTGTTTTCTGTCTGGTTGGTTTTTGTTGTGGGTTTGGGTTTTTGTTGTTTTGGGTTCGGGATTTTTTGCCTTTTTTGTTTTTTTTAATTCCAGTTTCAGCAAGCCATGATAGTGATTGACAAGAAAGCTTAACAATGCTGTTTGTACCTTGGTCAGCCTCTCCTTGGCAATGGTTTGCACATGCTGTTGTCAATGGGAGCCGTCTCTCAGCGTAGACAAAATCTCCACAGAAGGTTGGTCATAATTCAGGAAGCTGCTGAGCATAAAGAAATTGAAAAGGGCCTCTGGATGAGGTTTCCATGTGGGTATTAACAGGACCCTACTACAGGAAAGCATTCCTGGCAAATCAGAAAACAGAGATGAAGAGGAATACCAGGAAAGCAATAGTAAAACGTTTATTATGGATTAATTCCTTCTGCTAACATCCTCAACAATGTTTAAATGGTGCCAAAACAAATCCATGATGTAAATACATGAAGCATTGATAATTTCAAGCCAAACAGATAATGTCTGGCAAGATAAAAGTAGAGTACAGAAGGGTTGTAGGTAAGAAGAGTGGTAGGGAACCTCAGCTAGACCTTGCTGTTTTAACAATCTCTAATTTAAAGCAAAGTTCTGGAAAATACCCACCTTACTCCACAAAAAAGTGAGCTTTACATGTTTTGCAAACAGCACGAGAAGACTTGCAGAACTCCTTCACTTTGACATTTCATTTTCACTTTGGATAAAAAGATGTCACTTGGTGATGTGACAGCAGTGCCGTGTATTATATCTGCAGCATCACTGGCTTTGTCAAATCAACATGGATAATTCAAGGCTACTGCCTTTCCCTTTTAAAATACTGCTGTGCCTGGGTTTAATTTTATTTCTTGCTTACGGAACTAATTCTGTATGGGAAAAGAAGTGTTAGAGCTATTGCACATCTCAGATTTCAGGAGATCCTTAGTGGAAATAGTCGTTCACAAAGCAAGAAAAATGTTTCTAGCTCAACTTTAATTTCTTGATTGCTAAGGAAATATTGCCAAGACACTGGGAAGATATTTCTTACCATCATCATCCCTCTGCACAGACATTAACTATCATAGATACTGTTACTTGCAATAAACTTGTTTTCTCTGCTGCATATCCAGATGATCAAGAATTTTCCCTGCATTTTTATCTAAATACTGCTATGATTTGTCAGTGCACTAGTTTATAACTTCAAACCATAACAAAATATTAATGAATGTTTATCAGTCGTGAGGGGAGTGTTGAAAAACGGTGAGATTAAATGGTCATACAAAAGGACAGTGACAGCTAAAACTGAGTACAGAGCTTCAGTTCCTGCTCAAAGAATTTATGGCAGTATTATCTTTTCTAATTGCAAGACCCAAAAGTAACACAGATTTTTTTTCTCTAAATGCATACTCTTGATTTGCATTCCAAGAAGTCACAGGGGTTCTCAGAGTCTTGGCTAAGAATTCATTGTTGTAGGTTCTGTCCAAACTCAGCATAAAAAAAAATATGAAAGCCTTAGAAAGCCAATAGATAAAAACAGCCACAGCAGGGAAGGGGAAAGAAAGGATGGAAATGTTTGATGGGGGGAGGAGAAAGAAACAGCAGAGCCCTATTAGGGACTGTGAGGAGAAGCCATCCCCACATACCAACCAGTCAATCCTCATAGCAGGGACCATACAAACTGTTTTAAATACAGGTTTTGATGAAGAATTTGTGGTGGAGATGAGGCAGAGACTAATGGAGACCCCATATCAAATTAATGCAGCAGCACAGGGAAAGCACAGAGGCTCCATTTTGGAGATATTAAGCACCAAAGGTGGAGATCAGAGATGAGAGATGTTATCTAAAGGAAGCATCTTTCAGTGAGTGAGAGGGAATAGGTAGGAAAGGTCTGAAGGGTCTTGTAAATGAAGGCAAGCAGGCTATATCCAAAATGCTAAAAAAGGAAAAATAAGTGGATAGATACGAACTGAAGGGAGTTTCAGTCAAAATGACAGGTAGGAGAGATTTATAAGAAAGAGGTAAGATGGCCAAAATCTCTGCCAAAGACCAGAATATTTGTACTACAACACAAGATGTAAAGATCTTGACCAGTCATAAGTGATGTAGGTAAAGAAGACACAGTCATGCAAAACATGATATGAAAACAATGTGAAGATTAAGTTATAACATGGATCTAAGTTTGTGAAGGAACCTGAATACAGGTTCCTGCCCAGTGTGACAGGTGATTTTCCATTGTGGTCATCTGAACAGGTTGATGAAGAAGCTCAGCAAATGGCACAAGTAAGAATTCTGTTTTGGATGTGTATCCCTTGGTCCAAGGACTAGACACCCAGGTGGATTTCAGAAACAGGCTTAGATTCTAGACCAGAGTGGAGAAGACAGGTGTGGGTAGCAGTGTTGATTTCTTTGTCAACAGCATATAATAGTAATGAAATTTGGAAAATGAAAACACCAGATCTTTATTCCATGTGTAGCTTTGTGTATGTGCATATATAAGAACATTCTACACCTATATGAGCCAGACCATTAGTATCCTGTTTCTGACAATGGCCAGAAACAGATATAATTGGACCTAAAATGTGTTCTCGTTCTAGAGTTAAAACAATATTGAATCACAGGTCCAAAAGGGAGAACTTCCAAAGTACTTTATGTTGATTTATCTCTAAAGAGTTGTCTTCTTCTGATTATGGCAAGGGCAGAGTTCCAGCAAATTGTACATTTTAAGAATCTTATTCAATGTGAAAGAGAATTGTGGAGATGTAAAATGGTAGCAGGACATTTCAATGGCTTGTTCTATTTAGTTTCACTGATGTAAATCATGAGCAAGGCAAGAAGATTATGGGAATGAGTAAGAGAAGGATGAAATACAGAATTAATTAATCCATGCCCTGCACTGCAGAACCTGATTACCTTCCTGTAAAAACTTATGGAGAGGATGTTTTGGAGTCACAGTCAAACCCCCTTTTTCTTCATAGATTTCCATTACTTATCTGCAGCCCAAGGTATTTTGTTAAAGAAAATTAGACCAAAATTTGCATGACCCATCACCCCTCCTCACTTCCCTGTCCCACACAACAAAATCTCTGTGACTCCATTAAAGGAATACCCAGGAGCTGTTTGGACATTTTGATGTAGAGCACATCAGAGCTCTCTGTGCATTACATATACCAGACTTTGAGCAGGGAGCTGCACTGAACAACAAAGTCCTGTGGCTACCTCCAAGAAGTTACTTCTTTTTTTTCAGTCTGGTGGGTTGAACAAGAGAAAACTGGTGGCCACAGCCACCAAGGTGCACAGCCCTGTGTCCTCTTAAATGCTCAGCATGGCTTGTTGGCTTCTAGAGCTGCCTATTTAATTTTATTTATGGGGAACAACTTCATTCCTTAATGCCTGGGATGGATGCAGTAAGAACATATAAAGGAGAAACACGCCAGCTACATCCAAAAATCTGTTCAATGCATTTTATCAGTCTTCACTGAGGTTTATGCATCCTGCCAGCTCTCCCATATGGAATAGCACCTTGCCCTGATGGAAGCTGCATGGAGAACATGTGAAGAGTCAGGTGTTACTGATCAAGGCTAAGGGCTTGAGGAGTTGGCCCACTGTAAGGGAATTTTATATTATGACATCTTGGATGAGGCAGTCCTCCATGGAAGGCAGTAATTTCCACGAGGTATGGTGACAGCAGATTGGGGTTGCTGAACAACTGGAATCTGTGAGCTCAGGGTGTTCATCAGCTCTCCAATGCTTTAAAGATCATATTATTGGCTGTTTATTGTAGATAAAACTTAAATCTAATGCAAGGAATGAGAAGATTCTAGCATAGACCATATCAATATTAGAAAGAGCGTTTATGATTGTTGTCACAAAAACACACACAAAAAGAAAATAAAGGAAGCTCAGCCTCACTAACATTTAGAGATATAAAGCTTTTATATATCCTCGTCCTTCTTTCCTTTGTGATTTCCACAGGATTTTCACTTCCAGAGATGTTGTGCACTTGCTTTCAAAGGAATTAAATATTTTCATTCAGTAAAGTAATTTCACAGTGAAGTAACAGAGAGCAATGTCCTGGGTATTCATTTTCCGAGCCGATCCTTCAAAGTCAGTTTGTGTTCCAAGAAGCAGAGAAGACATGAAGAGGCATAATTCCTCTGTACTTGGTTTCCACAACCCTCCTTCTCTGCTCTTCCCTGAGCACAGGCTGCCTGTGCGGGGAGCACATGAAAAGGAGTGCATGGAGCTGGAAGAGGAGAGCTCTGAACTCCTGCACGAGCGGCTGCGCGCTCCCCACCGCACCGAGCCCCAGCCCCGCACCGAGCGGTGGCTTCACCTTTCATGTTGCTGCACTGAATGTGATATCACCATACCCATGGCAATAATTCAGTCTATTTTCTCCTCACTGTTCTAAGAACTAAAGGAGAAAGCTCGGAGTCTAAGGTGAAAGAAGATGAGATGACTTACTTCCTTGGATACTTCTGTGCAGATGAAAAGCTAATCCTGATAAAACCAACTCTGAAATCCTTCCAACCCACCTTTAGTCAAGGTCACACATTATTAGACAAGCAAGGTTAAAGCCACACAATTTTCAGAACCAAAAGAGATGGCCGGGGGAGGGAGGAAAGGGGGGGAGTTATAGGAAGCGGGGGAAGCATCTCCCTCCTCTACTCACGGTCTTTGATGTGTTTCAGGAAAAGAAAAAAATTAGAAACCTTCCTGGTTTTTCATGAGAGGTCCAGGGTGCGCTGAGAACTAGGTGGACAAACAAGGCCCTGGCTACTCCTTTGTTTTGCAGAGCAGACATGCTCCATAACCTTGAGGATGACAACAACATTTGTTCCTCACACAAAGATAAAGCTGGCCAGTGACTGCACTTCCCCCTCCCCTCGCCCAACCACAAGCAGAACAGGCAGGATGTCGAACAAAGAAGCAGCAGAAACAGCAATGAGCATTACGCTCAGATTAGAGGACATTCAGGGACTGTAAAAGATCCATTAAAATAAGCACAGACCCACTTTCAATGAGGAAAGGGTCTTTTCTCTCTTCTCCTTTGGTTTATATTGTTAATCTTTCTTCCTGGATGACTCCTCACAAATGCTTTTTGTTTTCTCCTGTGGTTTTACGTGCCAGGACTATAAGGAGGAAGGGACTGAGGCTCTTTCTTGGCAAGATTTCAAATCACTTCCATAGGAGACATAGACCCTATTGCCATCTCTCTAAGGGTATAAATTAAAGGAGTGGTGATGAGCAGTCCAGAGCAATTCAAATGCTGGTAAAGCTTAGGTCCTTCTCCAGTCCCTCATTACAGTGAACGCTGGCATCTGCTGCACAGGCTCAGCTGGAGGAATAAAACCACACATGGGAAGAAGTGGATGAGCAGAAAGCCTGCATTTACATTGCATCATCCCATGATGACACGAAATTACTAATTATAATACAGCATGGAAGGGGGAAAATAATTGCAGACAATTCCCATGGTGAAAAGGCCACCTTTGGATTATATATGTGCATATACACACACATATATATTGGACATATTTTGAGTAAAGCTATCATTTCAGAGAGGCAGCTATTTTATGTTGTTTACAAACCTTTTGCCAGAGTGAACGCTACTGTGATGGCATTTTTCTTTCAATTTATCTGTCTTCCTCCCTTATACATATTTAGGCAAATAAAAATTATTCTTGACAGACATAGCCCACATGCCAGCTTCACATTTTCTTCAGGTAACCTATTTTCATTCAGCTTCAAGTGCATCCTATAATTTTTATTCAGGATTCCAGCCATTTGTACCAAGTGAAAAGTTTTCAAGGTGCCTCACAGAGTCCCAAACACTATTTTGGGAAAACACAACCAAGTTGCGAAACAGACATTTTTACAGTCCTTTCACCTCCTTTCCTTTTCCCTCAGAGATGATACAACTGGTATATATCTTGCAAACAAACATCTCCAAATAACACAAAGTTGAGCTTCTCATTCAGGCTTGGACTGAATCTGTATAGGATGAGATTTGGATCCACAAATCCAAATGAGAACATCTTTCCTCCAGATGGATGCACAGGAAGTTTCTGCCTCTTGAGTGTCAGATTGTGTACAAGCCTGCACCACTCTGTGAAAGGGAATGAAGATGAAGGAAGTTTTTCTTCTCTACAGAGGTCTAAGCCACACTGGCAGTCAACCTGTTAGCTCTCATGAGTTCCTGATGAAGCCCCTGGTAGTGATGGCATTTTGCACTGCAGCCAGTGAGAAGGATGATCTACTGATACCTCTTCTCATATTTTGTTGTGACAATTCCTTCACTCACCTTTGTACTGAGGCCAAGAGCAGATTCATGGCCCCATCTCAGAGAGAAGCTAAAAATGGATTTTGAGTGTTTTTAGAGTTATCTTGATTAAAGCAAGTTAGTTTGTCGTGTTGTCTCCAAATTAATCTTCATCCAGTGTGTCCATCACAGTGCAGCCATGTCCATGTGGATAACTGGAAAATTACTTTTTCAATAAAATAAATAATCCTGGAATGAGGAAACTGTTTTGAGTAGAAGAATGAGCAGGTTCCAGATATACTTTTTTGCTCTTTGTAGCAACAGTATCCATGCAAACACCTGTACACATTCATAATGAAGGGGAAATGGAATAAATGGTAGAGAGTTTCAGAAATCAGTAGTGTTTTGGGGTAGCGGGATCCAAGTACTTACAAGTAATCCTGCTCTTCTGAAAAGCACTGGAAAAGAGGCCAGAATTTTTTTTAAAAATCTGACCCCTAAAGCAGAGCTCAAACTGACCACCTAAAAACTGAGGACCTCAGGGGGTTTCTTGCTTTTCTTTATTTTTAATCTTAATCACAGGATTTCAGCTGTCATCAGTGTACTCTCAAAACCAGATGTTAGATTCTTCTCGTCATCTTCAAAATCCACTTCCACTTACTTAAATGCTACTCCTATGCTTCCCTGGAAAATTCTGACTTTGTGCTTCTGAGCCATCCCTCTCCCAGCATTTTTTATTTCTAGGTGGCTGCTGTTGTTTATCAGAGCTTTATGTGTGTTACAAAGCAGAAACAATTACAATGGGGGAGGCCAGGAGCATGTTAACTACAATAAAAACAGTTGTCATAAACACTCTGCATCTTAATGCACAGCTTCAATCTTTACGTAAGATTAATTAAAGAGCAGATGTTCTGTCATACTTTGCATTAGGTGTGGTTATCTCTGAGATTCTGGCTCTTCCATTTGCAGTGCTTTAATTTGTGTTATTATGCATTTTGAGCCCGAGGCATGAGTAGTCAAGTGGTAAACATTAGATACACAGAACCACATTTCCAAAATGCACCTCCACTATTAGGCTGGCTAGTATGATTCTATTCTATTTTAAGATAGATTCACTCCCCCCCCCCCCACACACACCTCCCTTTCTCATTTTCTTTTGACATGTTACATGGCAAGGAGACAGACCAGTGGGAGAAAGACAGACAGACAGACAGATATATTCTGTGTGAGTGTATGAATTTGTGCACAAGAGCAAAAGTAACATGAGGGGCTTTGTGTAAAGTGAGCCATATGCAGAACATTAATTGCACATATCAGCCACTGCTGCTGAAATTCTTTATCTTGCACACAGAAGAAGTTTCTACTGAATATCCTGCTTTTTTTTTTTTTTTCTTCTGGAGGTTTGCATACCAGCTACATGAAGGCACTTTTATTTCTGTTGTTTTGAATCTGAGGCTCCAAACTGAATTCTCATTTTCTAAATGCAACTGCTGGAAATTGATGCCTGAAAACTTTTCAAGCAGTGATCAAAGTCTGATGTGAATTAATTTGTCATCATAACAGAGCACTGCTTACAAGTCATTTCAGGCTGGATTTCAGCAAAGGCAATAGATATCTAGGTTGACAATTTCATTTAAAAGGATAGAAAGCCTTACACTTTTCTTTCATTGGTATCTTGATTTAATGAACATACAAACACATCATCACCATATGTTCTAAATATCAGCTTCAGTGCTTGTTCTTAGGAAACATCTTGGAAAAATGCCAATGAGGGAAGCTTGGAAGAAGCTTGAAAAGGTTTTGAGACATATTGGTGCAGCTTGGGAAAGCAAATCCACTGGTGACTAATTACTCAAGAATTTAATTTGAATAGCAATGTCAATAAATTGCCAATACATACTTAACAGATATATAATGACAGAATTCATGCTAAGCATAACAAAGCCAGTTGTGTTAGTGACTGGATTTCCAAATGCATATGAAACATTAATCTCCACAGCAGGTCATAAATATGTGATGAAAATGTCAGGTTTCCTCCCTCACTATGAAACCCTTGGAGAAGATATTATCACAAACAAGACTCTGGGCCAGAGGGTTGTTGGGCACCTTCCCTTACATCCTGAGAATCATCCTCCAGTGAAATACCCCACTGCCCAGCTCCCACCTGCTCTCTGATCCCATACAGGAAAACCCACACGCCAGCACACAACCCTTCCCATTTTCCCCACCTTTAACATTCCTACATCTTTGATTTTGCTTTTTCCTGCCCATGAGTGCCCCTTATAGTATTTCTCATTGATTAGTGGCACTTATTTGTGTGAAGTGACTCATCAACCAAGGCCTCCACTGCTGGCTTTTGCTAACAGAGGGCTTTTAAGCTCTAGCAGTCTTCTTTTTTTTAGCCAGATTTTTTTTCCACAGCAGGAAACTCAGTGAGCTTGAAATAAGAAAAGTGCTGACAATGCTGTCAGAACTTCAACCAAGGCCCCTAGGACAATGTAGTCAAATAGTCAAGTGAGATGTGGTTTCATCTCCAAAGTACTGCTCCTATTCCTCAACAGAGACAATAATTATTGAACAAATCTTCTTCAGGTTCACCCACATTCTGTTCCCTTATGTTTGTTTTATTTGTTTTTCTCTCAATTTGATGAGAGCCAGACTTGCCAGCTAATGATGTGGTGGAGGTGGTGTAGAGGATTAATGATGGGTATCAGTGAAGGGCTTTGTTCTGAGCACTAAAATATATTTAGGTATTCTCTGCAGCCCAAGGGATTGACAGCAGGATACAAAGCCTTGTACCTCTGTGTGGTCAATTCACAACCACTCCAAGTTAATAAATCATGAGAGCCACAACCCCTGCGTGGCTGCCTGTCAGATGACATGAAATGGCTTGGGGTTCTTTTGCACATTAGCCACTTGTGGATGGGTTTGGCAAAACAAACCAAAGTAGCTGATGCGGTCACTGGCTTCACCACCAGGGCAGCCTGGCATCTCCACCTGCTCCCAGCAGAATTTGGTGAAGTCAGTTGCAAACTTGGGGCAGGAAAGGTGAAAGGTCATTCCAGTTTTCAATGCTAATTCCACACTGACCTCCCAGCCTAAGCTCACCAAAAACATGCTTTCTTTTACTTTTCATCAACAAAATGGTCACAGTTTCATTGATGGGACTCAGAGAATGTGGAGGGCTCTGTCAGCAACACCTGAGAATAAGACTTGGAGAACAAGATATATCACCACTGAACTGACCATGGGGTTCCCCAAATGAGCTTTTGAAGCAGTCTGAGATCACAGACTCAAGATGGCTTGCTAAGCTTCTGGAAAATGCTTCAAAAACTCCTTTTTCTTGATGAGAAAACTCACCAAGCCAGCCCTCCTGGCCATCCTCCAGAGATTACCTCACTGGTCCAAGGATGGCAAAAAACAGCATCTCTCTGGGGCCAGAGGAGCCTTTGGGTCTGTCCTGCAGGAAGGTGATCTCTCTGGTGGAAGAACAGTCTTCCCCTTTTTTTAGGTTTCACTTTGAAAAAAGTAGATGAAAAACAAGTCAGCCATGGACAGCTGTAAAACCAGGCACAGGCATAACAAGAACCACCAGCTCCTTCTGGACAGCCCTGAAGGTGAAACTGAGCAAGGGACAAAACAAGGAGAAGAGCTTTGATTGACAGTTTGTTTATTTATATTTACCTTCCAGCATCTGCCTGTCCATCATCTTATGATGACCAAGGTATTTCTTGCTCAAGTCATACCTTTTATTTTCTGCTTTAATAAGAACAGCTTCTTATTCTGGAAAGCCAGAGCTCAAGCTCTTGAACTCAAGTTTTAAGCAAGCTCAGCCTTTCTAATGTAAAGGCAAACAACATTAGACTCTTTTTGCAGTCTGAGTGTGAACTAAACTCTCTGTCTAGACACCACATGTACTTTGCTTGGGCTTGAGCTAGGATCCTTTAAGATCTCAAAAGCCAGTGAGCCAGATTAGTACTTGCATGGGAGAACTACATGAAAGGCTGAGTAACTCAGCTAAGAGCACAAACAAATCAGCTGAAAGTAAACTTAATTCAGTCTTCCTTTCTGGCTTAACAATGTGTTCTGCAGGTTCACTCTCAAGGCCATTCTTTGAGTTTCTAAGAGAATTACAAGAGCTATCTTAAAAAAAAAAAAAAGAAAAAAAGAAAAAAAAAAGAGAAAGAAGAAAGAGATCATACTGAAATCTAATCCAAAAGCAAATATCAGCCCTGCACTTAGACAGGTTTATCTCAAGGTACTTTTATAGCATGCCATAATCTCACTATTATTTAGGGTTTGCAAAGTGACAGTTCAGGCAAAGAACTGACAACTGTTCATCCTTTCTGAGGCTTTGTTTTATGGGGCAGCAATAAGATAGAGAGGAGATGCATAGGTAAATGATGGCAGTGTTTCCCACTATCTAAGAGTCACAGAAAAGATATTGGGAGAGAAGAATTGCTCATATTCTCTCACAGCAAGGATGAGTTGATTCAGTGTCAGAGGGAAAAGTTACCACCCTCTTACAGATGTGCCAAGGGAAAGGAGCAATCAAGGAGCTCCCTCAACCCATTTGTGGGGGGCTGGAATGGTTTGTCTGCCATGGTTACACATGATCATTGACCTCCTTTGAGCTAGTAGGGGTTAAAAAGCCCAACTCCCATTCTAAAAGTACTGTATCATTGTCTAACTGTTGGTTGTTTACCTGTTCTTGTGTGCACCACACAGAGTGGTTCACTCCAAAAGAGAATGTCACCTCTTCAGTGTCCATTGCTTGTTGACTTTTTATCACAGACCTTTCTTCTCCTCACAATCAGCTTTCAAAGTAATAGCTGCATCAGCTGGCAGAAAAATACAGATATGCTTCATTTTATTTTTTTTTAAGTCACAACCATCTTATTCATCCTCCACTCCTCATGCAAGACACTTCTGAGAGGTGGATTGAAAAAAAAAAAAAAAAACAAAACAGATGAGACAGTCTCTGCAAAAAAAAAAAAAAAAAAAAAGGCTTCTAATGAAAATAAGTAAAAGAGACAGAGGTTGGGAAAACAGTCATGCCACTGCTATTGTATCTGGGTGGGGAGGAGATGCTTTCAGACAGGAAGGGTGTAAGCTCGTGGCAGAGCATCACGCACACAGAGAGCTTTGAACAATCCATCTCAGAAAGGCGGGGAAGTGCGGCCACGTAAATGTGTGCTCACTCAAAGCAAACATGCTGATAGTCCCTCATATCCAGAGAATCAGCCAGGTGGTATCCATCTTAAAATGATCACAGCCTTCTGGAAGGAAAGGTAGTGTGCCTTCTGCCACCCACCACTGCCTTTGACAGGAAGACACAGCTTGGGAATGAAGAATATCATGGCTCTGAAAATTATGCCAGATCCCCCAAACCCGACTGCAACTCTTTTACCACAGTGTAATCCCTCTTCTCAAATTATTTAAGAAGACAGAAAACAATAAACCCTGTTCAGAGGCTTTGTGGGGGCCCTGTGTACAGAAAGGAGGAAGGAAGTGATTGGTAGGGACAGAGACAAACATAACTGTCCTCTTGAGATGCTAGCTCCCTTATTACATTTTCAAGACCTCTTGATTGAGATGATAACTTACTGTTTTCTGCAGCCATTATTGAAAGCTTGTGCAGTCTCATCTCCCATATTTTTCTAGTATCTATTATGTGTGTGTAAGAAGCACTCTTAATGTGGAGGTAAAGAAAGGGAAGCTTTATTATCTTCCTGCTGGAGAGGTTTTATCTTTAGTGATTGCATTAACCTGAAAGAAACACCAAAAACCCCTCTAGCACACTCGTTCTGCTCCACCACTCGTCTCCTCAGCTCTCACAGCTCATTGCAGCTCTCTCCCTGGAAGATCAAGGGTCTGCTTAAAATGAGTACAGCATTCAAGCCACAGGAAAATCCCCAGAGGAGGCTGCAGCTTGTGATCCTGGCCTGAGGAAGGTGTTGCTCCTGGCTTCAACAGGAGCTGGATGATGCTGGAAGGTACTGGCATAGACAGAAGTGCAGTTAGTCCATGCTGGAGGCATTTATTATTAGTGAGGGTTTTCACAGAGCAGCTGGGCCCTCAGAAATCCCCAGTGCTCTGGAGACAGCAGAGATGTCCATTTGTCAGTAGAGCAGATGCCTTGCAAAGATAACTCAGCCTGACTGCACCACGTTCCTGAGTTAATTTTCTTCTCCAGGGTCCTCAGAAGTGAACATACACCAGACCTGCTGTGGTATCAGTGACATCCATCCCAAAAAACTCTCTGTTCTGAGAGCAAGCAGGATCTGGACAGGATCAGACTACAGGAAGCCTCAGTGAAGGACCAAAGACACAGATCAGAAGCAGAGTGACCAAAAGCAGCATTCACAGGAGTGTGGTGCTCCAAGGTTGCCACGCTCTGGATGCAGCAGGCAGAGCAGAATTGGCATGGACATGCAGGAGAATCCAATCCATGGGGAAAGAAAGGTGTGTGGCACACACACAGCTGTGAACATGCAGACCAAACTCTGCAGGCTGGTCAGCTGGAAAAGCTTGGTGCTGTCATTAAGGGCCACGAAGATGAGGAGGGGTCTGGAGCATTTCCCTTGTGAGGAGAGACTGGGAGAGCTGGGCATGGTTAATCTGGAGGAGATTGAGGGGGGATTTCATTAACACATTTAAAAAGCTTGCAGGTGCCAAGAGAATGGTTCCAGACTCTTTTCAGTGGTACCCAGAGACAGGACAAGGACCAATGTCATAAACTAAAGCAGAAAAAGTTCTATCTGAACACGAGGAGGAATTTCTTCCCATTGTGGGTGGTAAAGCACTGAACAGCTGCCTGGTGAGGGTGTGGAGTCTTCTGGAAGCACCCCAAACCCACCAAGGTGTGTCCCTGTGTCACCTGCTCCAGGTGACCCTGCTTTGGCAGAGGGTTGGGCTGGATGATCTCCAGAGGTCCCTTCCAACCCCACCCAGTCTGTGATTAAGCAGCAGGCAAGGAAAGGAAGTTCTCAAGCATGACAGATACAAATTATATTGAAGTTTCTCTCTCTTTGGGCCTGACTGAAAACACAAAGGAGGGAAGGTTGTGGAAAGCATGGAAGAAAAATGAGTACAAAATGCTGGTGGGCAGAACCTTAGAAGGAACGACCTCATGAGAAGGTGGATTCAGTAAGGAAGGAGGCCTCACCCACAGGCAGGTTCTGGGTGTTTAGAGGACAGGCTCAGAGCCAAAAGGAGAATGGTGGGGAACAGCAATAACAGGCTTGGTACCCCAGCTGAGGTGTAGCAATCCATGGCATTGTGCAAATCCATTCCTACTCATCTCTCAATTATTCCAGCCATAAAGGGGTTCAGCCAGGTGCATGTTGGGCAAGCCACACACTCAGAAGGATTTCAACCCTGTTTGTGTTGTGCTGCTCACCAGAGCTGTGTTTTGCCTCAGTGAACTCACAGTTTCCTGAGTACTATGACCAGAATTTTCTCATTCATTGAGTTTTCTCCACTTTGGAGGTCCAGGGGTGACTGGGAGCATTAATGGAGCAGCCACCTAAAAAAGCTGTAACATTTTACTGAAAGAGGTAACTATTGTTCTGCAAAAGTAAATCAAGGCAGAAAGACAGGTGTGATATTCCTCAGGTAACAGAGCAGCAAATAGGTAGATTCAAAAAGAAAATTCAAATCTCCTCATAAATAGCTCCATATTCTACTTCTTTTTGCAGTGTTTCTGAGACCAAACACAGGAATGGAAGAAAGAGTGAAGGAGCAATGCTATTTTGAAACCTATATTTAATTAAGAGTAAGCAATAATTTTTTTTTTGATTCCATATATGTTAAACCCACAGGGTGGGGGAGATTTCTCCCAGCCTTATCATTTTCTGTCATCACAAGGGGTTTAGAATGGCCCACACAGTGCTCCTCACAGCGATGCTCATCACAGAGGTGACCTTTGGGTGAGCAGTGGACCAGTCAGACACGACTGCATGGGCACAGCATCAGCTGAAGGCAGAGCTGTGGCTTCCTCAGGGAGAAGATTCCATCCCTGGATTGACTGAGGGACCCACCTTATCTCCTTCTATCAACACAGAGCCATCTGGGACACTCCTGGGGAAAAGTGGAAGTTCAGAGGGCTGCTATTCCTTCCCTAAGTCCAATTCTCACAGTCCTAATTGTATTTTATTTGCTACCTGTGATTCTTACCCTGGTAACCTCACATTCCCTTGGTGTGGGGACAAAGCAGCTTTAGAGCTCTCTGGAAGATAACACAGCTAATCAAATCAGCTGCTAGATGGTCCTGAAATAATACCCTTTACCAACAGAAGACAAAAAAGTGAATACATGTATAAACAGGGTTCAGCACTTGGGCTGCAGATCAGGAGTAACATTCCTCAACATAAATGAAATTTCTCTTCCAGAACGCCTTTAGAGATAAATTTTGCTGCAGTATTCCACACTGTGGAAAGCCTTGGGCCCTTGCACTGCAAAGGGTGGGCAGAGCTGAAGGAATTTGGGGTGTAAGGGAATGTGGGGTCTGTCTCTGAGACTGCCTCTCTGCTCCTGTGTGTGCTTCCTGATCACTTGAAGGTGGAACTCTGCTGCTGATGCTGCCACTGACGCCCAGCACAGGAGGTGTGTTCCTGCCTCTCCTGTTGCAGTGGTCAAACCTCAACAACAACATCACAAACCCAGACTGGGCCATCAAATAATGACTGGTATGAAGAGATAATGGAATTTTCTAGGCTTATCTAATTCTTGTGGTCACACGCAATTCCTGACATAGTTCAGATGAGTTTAATTTCCTCAAGACAATTCCCTTGATGTAGAAGAGAAAAAAACCCAGACCAAACCAAACAAACAAAACAAAACAAAACAAAACAAAACAACAAAAAACCAACTCACATTAGTCATATGCACTGCACCTGATTTATAAGCAAAGGAGAGTTTATAGACTTCATCCTTTTAACTGTAAAAATGGATTTGCAAGCCCTTGTATCTGAATGACCATAAGGTATTTGCATGTATGGAGGTCTCAGGGTGCTTACCTGTTGACCACCATTAGCTGCAAGAACATCCTTTCACTCTGAAACATAAAACCTTTCAATTTCACTGATTATGATTTAATTATTGACCAGCATCAGGTTTTCCTGGCCTAGTGGGAATACTCTTTGGCCACACATGCTGTGATATAATACAGAAACATGAATCAGACAAAGAAAGGACTTCTTTTTAATTTGAAACATACATCCTGATTCCCATTGATCCTATTATGCACCTTCACAGCAGATTAACATGTCATTCAACCAGCAAGCCAAAGAAATAAAGCAAGGTGTCACACACAGCAAGTGCCTCCATGACAGAAGGCACCACCACCTCATATACACAAGGGAGCTTAAGCAATTAAGGATAAGAAATATTTTTTTAAACAAGAAAACATGCACCATGCAGTAAAAGCAATTCCTTCCTCTATCTAAGCTGTAAAGAAATATTCCCCCATAGCAGCAAGACGTGATGGATGGGAGAGTCAGTCAGTTTTTAACTACTGTAGCAATACTGCAGTTATCTTGATTTACACCAGCTGAGGATCTGAACACAGTGATCTTCAACGATCTGCCAAAAGCTCAAACTTCTTTTGTTCTTCCTTCAAAACATTTTTTTGTGGAGAAGAACGGCAGTTTCCAGGCATTTTGCCATGGTAATGGCAAGGGTCCACCAGGGAAAAATTCAGGATGTTGTCCTAGGAGCACAATCACACTTCTTTCCTTTTTTTTCCTCTCTCTCTCTCTCTCTTTCTTTTTCCTCTTTCCCTCTGAATGATGTTTTTTTCATGCAGGAACGGCCACAGTAAGCCCAGAATCAGTTTTGGGAACACTCACAAACATGTCAATCTTTGCATATGATTACTCACAGAGGAGGAATGCATTATATAACTCATGTCTTTGTCTGAAATCAATCAGTCTTCTGATTATTTAGTGAAGACTCTCAGATGTCCTTTCTCTTCTCCATTTGCAGTTTCTCTCACCCTTGGACTTCTCTAGTGCAGCCTGCAGTTTCCAGAGGAAGAGGAACAGACTCTTTTGGTAGCTGTCAGTGTCTATTCCTGTAAGAGATGGAGAGGCTGCTCTTGATCATAGAGAGCAGATAGTCTTTGGCTGCAGACTGAGTACCTTTTCCTGCTGTAGTATTCAGCAGGAAATAAATATAGGTAAAACAAAACAACAAAAAAATCCGTTTTTGAGTAAGAACTCTTACATCATCACCAATGCCCGAAATGCAGTTTACACAGAAACACAAATTCTGTCCCCAAAAGGCCAACTAGCCACGCCACAGGTCTATTCACAAGTATGAATTTCAATGTGTACATACAGTCAAAGTCTTGTTCTTTGTGCTATTCTTAACATTACTGTAAATTAGCATATGATAATGCTATTTCTCCTATTAGAGCCTTGGTGTGTTTTGCCCTGTAGCTGTGATTAGGGAAAGAAAAGGAGGATAAGCTTAAAACCTGTTTTTTTTTTCCCCCAACTAGGTTAACACAAACACAGCCCAAGTTGTGCTTAAAAAAAAAAGCCATTTCAGAGCAGGCATAATATTCCATGCCTGTTATTAAAATACTTGAGCTCATGCTGAACAGATTAATAGGGCTGAACCAGCAAAAAAGAAATCTCATAATGCATTTCTTTGCAGGGATTCCGCATCCATGTCGCATTCTTCATCAAGGCAGGTATAGAAATTACTTTGCTACAATGCCTTTGTTAAAGCCCAGATCCATCTTTTAATGGTGTGTGTTTAACACTCACCTGTCCCATGTGTCAGGACATCCATGTATATATAAAGGGGCAACAAGTATTGCAACAATATGTGGTCACTTACCAGGTATTTGTACAAATATCATCTTCTCCCCAAACTGGCATCCTATTTGTTACTGTAAATGCAGTGCAGATTGCTGGTGACTGACAGTTATTATCTTCCTGGGGCTGCTGGGTGGCAAAACCATCAATTCAGCTGATGTGAGGCAGAGGGGAATATTTAACCTGCAGAGGCAGGGAATCCAGCATTCCTAAAAAGACATCTTGCATACCTCATATATTACCACCACAACTGGAGCACACGTCTGTGGCTTTGGCAGGCCCTTCCTTTGTTTGTTCTGTATCCAGGTCTTGTTGCTGCTGTCACGCCAGCAACTTGCATGATCACCCAAGACAGCACAAATAGATATAACTTAATATCTCCTCAGGAGATTATTACAGAACTGTTATGCCTGAAATTAGGCACAATGATGCATTTTGCATCAGGAGCGCACAACCAGGAGCAAAAGGCCTGTCAGCAAAGCAAATTTCAGATGAAGCATGCTAATGCTGAGCTGGAAAAGGCCTTCTCACCAGCAATCATTTTGTGTGGGTAGTGAGATATTCCAGCCAGCCAGCCATACATCATGAATATCAATTACCACACGGACACATGCAAACAGACGCGCACATGCACACACACAAACACTGAGCTGGCTTGCTAATTGTCTGATAAAATCTGGATGCTTCATAACAAAGTGATCTTAGTGGCTGCCAAAAAGAAAAGTCTTAGAGCAGCAAGATATTTTAGCAGGAAAAAATCCACAGAGGGTGAGTAGAAAAGGGGATTCATTTCATGAACATGTGGTTTCAGAACTCCTTGCTTTGGATGAAATGTGCTAACACAAATTCTGCTACCTTAAGGTTGATGTTGGAAAGGTTGCACATCAAGTTTGAGTGAAGAATGGAAGACAGGGAGATCTCAACATGACTTGCTTTTAATATGCTGAAAATCTTCCCTTCCTGATACCTTGCAACAGGCATAAAGGTGATTGTCAGGGTCTTGCTTTGCAGCATCTCTCTCTCCCTCTCTCTCTGTCTATCCATAAATCTAAAAATCTGTTTATCTATATCTATATTTATATATTTTGGAGACCTACCAGATTTCCATGATGGCTGCAGCTGTATGCTGAAGGTTCATTCAAAGCCTGGAGTATATCTTGGCAACTTGGTGGGGAATCTCTCCCCTGGCTCAGGGACACCCCACCTGATTTGTGTTCTATCATCACACACACATTGTTCTCACAGCAGACAGAGTGGGAGGCAACTTTGTTCAATTTTGGAGGAATGCTGGGGGAGGAGAGAGGATGGAGCTATCAAGATGTGTGCTCCTCCACATCTATGTCTCTCCCCAGTGCTTCAGACCAAGTATCTCTTGCCTTCTCAAGGCAGGAGAACAATGCACCTTGTTCTCAAGGACATTTTCCTGCTTTTTTTCATTCAGGCAAACAACTCCTTTTTAATTCTCTCCTTTAAGGTTGGTCTGATATTTTTGGTGTTGTTTTTGAAAAGCAGTTAAAAAAAAAACCCCAAAAAACAACCCAAAACTAAATAAATCAGCTTATAAAAAACAATTCCTCTTACACTTGTCAGATTGACACACCAATGTGTCACCTGGTGGATCCCACCCAGTTCCATGAGTCCACTTTACATCACCATTGTCATGCCATGGATGTGGCTGATAAAAACAGATAAGAGGCTGGGAAATTTCCAAATTCAAGAGGTGGGGTTTCAAACTTTAAAACAATAAAAAGAAAACAAAACAAATAAAAACAAAAAAACAAAACAAAACAAAAAAAAAACAAAAACAAAAACAAAACAACAAAAAACAAGATACATCACCCCTGCAACTAAAAATAATTAAAAAAACCCAGAAACTTCTAAATTACTACCAATGTACATTTCATTTTAAAAAAAGGAAAATACTTCATATTCTGGAGGGTGATTCGATTTCTCTCCATCTTTATGAAAACAACTGAACAATCCAGTATGAACTGAACCATGCCAGATGCAGCCTCCTCCTCTCACTTGGTGCATGTATCATAAGCAGAGCACTTTGGCTTAGCACTAGGTATTCCACAAGCTCATCCCATTTGCTAGTTTAATCCTCATCAATACTGCTATCCTCCACGCTCCACCTCATCCTCTGAAAAGAAATGCAAATGAATGAGATTTATAGCCTGGGATGTTTTAAAGTTTTCAAACAAGGTGGGGCTTCCACTGCCCACCAGGCTCAATGAGGAGCTTTTGGTTGCAAATTCCTTTGACTGAGCAACTCTGTGTGCATGTCAGTAACACTGCCCAAGAGTGCCAGCATCCTCCACCCCCTTCTTTGCTTTTTTAGAAGCACATTTCAAAGCCTCCTTGGACTGCTTGGCCTCTTGCTGTGCAAACAAGCAATGCAGGGCACATCTGTAATCACAGTAGATTCTTCTCTATGCATTAACTCCAGACTTGAAAACAGTGAATATGTCCAAGCCAGGGATCACCTCAAGTTCATTCATTCCTGCTCAAGACCCTGATATTCTTCCCTTTCAGCTGGGTTTCTGGGGACTAACAGCACCTGGTTTTGCAGTCAGTAACCCTCAGCCTGATAGCAAAAAAACCCCACCACCACCATCCCCCAGCATGAAACACCAGGATGATCCTTTAAAATGAGCTCTCTCATGAACTTGAAATGAGGTTTTCAAAGTGGTTTTGCCACTCCTGATTATTTTTGGTCGTCTCTCCTTTGTTTCTAGAAGACTCTAGACAGACAGTGATATTTCACTGTCTGGCTTGACTAGGGTGACTTAGACCTTGAGAGAGAAAGAGGACAGAAGCAAAGCTCAGGGCTGTGGTAGCTGGTTCACTCTCAGCAGAGTACACACAGAACCTTTCCCGTGTGAAAACCAGCACAGCTGGTGGGGCTGAGATGCCTGGAATGTCTTGGCAATATCACTCAAGCCCAGACAAACCCTTTCAGGACAGCAGCACGAATTTGTCCAGCATAGCCATGATGATGAACTGTCGTTGCACAAAGTAAAACTCAACTTTCCGTCCTCTTGTAGTGGTCAGCTGTCCACATCACTAAAATAACCTGGGCTAATTGGCACCTACCTCAGCAGAGAGCCCAATGATTAGAAAGATGTGGAGAATGAACTCCAAGCTTGAGGTGATACCTCTAGGTCAGAGATGAGCAAAAAATTGGCAAGACAAGTGAAACAGCCACTTCCTCTACCTGCACTGTGGATGAATAAAAGACTTTATATTCCAGAACTGTCAATCTGGCTTCTTTTTTTTTTTTTTTTTTCCCTAGTAGCACAAGTTTCCCTAACAAATAGAAATTAAATTTGTTCAAAATTCAACCTGTAGGGAAAGGAGCTTGGCTCTATTTTAATGGCCTCTTTATAAAGGAGCAGGAGGAATAATGGACAGTCTCCGTGCTGCTGTGTTAACAAGCTTCCATTGTTGATAATGGACACCCTAACACACTGTGGAGAACAAAGTGCATCAGGTCTGCACACACTGGGCAAGGAGAGGGCTGGAAAACTGAAACCTTCCTCTTACTTTGCATCCTCTCCTAACTATTTCTACCTGTGCCAGGAAAGTTTTCCCAATGTCAGGAGGTGAAAATGACAATTTATGTAGGGAGAGATACAGGGAAGCGTCAGACACTGGTAAAAAGTATTGGGATGAACAAAAGAATTGCTGAATTATTAGAGAAGAGCAAAGGCAAGTTCCATGGATTGTGAACAAAAATGAGTCTACAGGAGTGGAAATCATCTTAATATCTGTTTACCTCAAACAAAATTAAATCTTGAAGGAGTTATGAAGAGGAGCTTCCTAAGAAATGGTGTGCAGGAGATAGAAACGGGAAAGGAGAAAATAAACAGCAATGCATTTCAGGTGCAAGCAGTTCTCTTACTGT
>WBNO01003855.1:0-61047 GCA_013400575.1 Peucedramus taeniatus
AATATGCACTACCAGGAAAAGTTAACTCTAAGGATTCAATTAATTAGTTTACTGAGTGTCAAAAAATGGTGAGAGATCATCACTGAGTAGAGAGATGCTCCAAGTGTGAGTAAAGAGTCAGGTATTAGTTCTAGCAGGATTTCAGACATATCCCAATGAGGTGGAAATATATATGGAAATCACGGCAAATTAACAGTAATTTTTTGAGAGATCATCACCCATCAGTGTGCTCATACTGCTCATTACAACTGCTGCTCACCCTGCTCTTAATATGGGCATCCTCCACCCCTCAGCACATATGCAGATTCAGCAGAAAACATGGTCTGGTGTTGCAGGAAGTTTGTGACATTTGAACCTATCTAAATCCACTATGGAAAACAGATTATTCCTCTTCTACTGGTTTTTCCATATCTGAAGACTTAGTCCTCTGGTGTCTAGAGTGAATACTGTTGACACTTTCAATTTCTCTACAGAGAAATTTTTGTGTTCTAGTCTTTCTTTCTACTTTTCTTTGAATTTTCTTCAAATTTTCTTTGCTTGCTTCACAGTGATTTGAAAAGTAGAAGAATGAGAAGGAAAAAGGAAATTCCCTCGATTTCCCCAACACAGATAAAATATTTAACAATTTAATGTGTTTTTACTAAGGCCAAGTGAAATTGTTCCTGTTCATAGAGCCACTGTGTACCTTTTTCACAAGACCGTGACACCATTAATTCACATCTATTTTTGCACTTGTATTCCAGACCCTTTTTTTTCCAGACTGTTCCCTAGACTCCTACGCTCCACCTTGAACTGGTACAGCTGGTTGTCCTTGACAAAGGAAATCTTGTATTTGGGCTAAGTTCATTGTATCTGGTTTCTGTTTGGTCAGTATTTTGCCTTTCCCCCCTTCCCCGCTCAGGACATAGTGCTTTAATTTACCAAGATCATTTTGCATTTTTAGACTGTCCTTATATGCACCAGTCCCTCATGGCTGTATAAATGGCCAGTGAGCTCTTGGCTGTATGAGACCTGGACAAGAACAGAATCACTTATAAGTGGAGCACAGTGTTAAATTCTTTGGGGTTTGTTTTTCTCAGCGATATGAATCAATAAAACACACTCCAGAACTTTACCCATCACCAATGCCAACTACACAGACCCCATATCACTAAACTTCAGAACACAGTACCTACATCCAAACTGTGTGTATATTGCACCTAACTCTCTATTAGCTATAGATCTTGGGATCGTCTAAAATGGTAATCTTCATTCCACACAGATTAGTACCAGAATAGTTCAATTGTCTGAGTAGCAAGTCCCACTGCCTGGGGACAGAAAAAGTCCCACTCTTCTGGTTCTCTCGTTAATTGACTATAATTTATTTTGTTAGCTGTTAGACAAATGTGAACATGTTACCCAGGCATCTGGAAACTGATGGCACAGTCCCTGCTGTGTGCAGGTCCATAAGCACTGACACTTGTCTTTGAAGAAAGCCATCAAGACTCTCTTGGAGAGTTCCATTCTGGCACTGTAGAGGGGAAGTCTACCTGCCTGCTGATGTAAAGCAGTAAACTTCATTTCAGTTTTAATCTAAAGTTTTCCTGAGTGAATGATTTAAAAAATAGGCCAAAGTCTTACTGAAAGTTACAAGGAAAGAGATTACTCCTGCTGAATGCCTCACTGCTCCCCAAAACAGCACACATGCAGGATCAGCACACACAAAAAATATTTCTGTTGTTTGAGAGTCTGTAACAAGAAAGGGCTGAACTTCCAAGCCCACAGTCACAAAGAGTGGTTTCTGCTTCTGTGTATCTGGCTGGATATATTGTTACTACTAGAGATACCACTTATTTCTGAAATGTTAGCATTTGTCAGTTGAAGGGCAGCATAATGTTTCTTCTTTCCCTTGTGACCAATCATTCATCAAAACATTAAATGCAGTACAAGATTGGGCATGAACCTTCTACACTGTGTTTGGCACCAGCAGGGTAGTTCTGTAATCCCCAATGCTGATGTTTGCTAGCTCATTAGAGACAGAAAACTGCTGTGTTTATCCAGGTTCTTGTCTTGCCTGGAGCCTACCCTAGGAAATTTGTTTGTGCAAATACCTATAAGCTAAACAAGGTAGCATTTGATAAACATGTATTTGTAGGCTACGCAAAAGGCTTTGTCATCCACCTGCCACCATGGTGACCAGGACCAAAGCAGATTCTGAAAATACCACCAAGCAACCATGATATTTTGAAAGTGCATTCAAGATCACAGCTTTTGAGAAGCACCATGAACCATGTGCAGACTCAAAGCCCCAGATACTTCCCTCAGCCTCAGCTAGTTCCTTTCATGAGTGTGCAATGCAATGAATATCACAGATAATTTGACTAGGCTGAGCATGGAGCACAACCAGTCAGCTCCATCACACACATCCAGGAGTCAATACAGGATTTCATGGCTGTTGTTGTTTGGCTAATCTCATGGAGAACGGAATTCTGGAAAGCTCTGCCTCTTAAAAAATGTAGAGGTGATGGTGGATAATATCCAGGGGTCTCAGCCAAAACCATCTACAAGCTCTCTGGGGCTGACAGGCAGGGTTAACAAATTCCAGCTCTCCTACACATTTAGTTTGTGGGTATTTGTGAACACCTCACCTACAATCTTTACAGCAGGGTTGTTCGGTGCTTTCTGCATAAATGATGTTTTCTTCTTCTTCCAAACACTCTTTCTTTCCAGAGACCTAGGCTCTGAAGAACTCTGGTGCTAAGAGACCATAATTTGCAGGAGGAATAGCCAGGCCTCCAGGCTATGGAATGCCTGACTATAAGCCACTATTAATCCTCCTGCTATGAATTCAACTCCAACTGTTTTTCTCCTTAAATTCATGTCTTTACAATTGTGATATAATGATTCTTTTTGATTTTGGGTCAATTCAAATTTCTTTTCTAGACAGAACAGGTAACAAGTTCAACAGGAAAAACTGAAGGATCCTAATTCTGCCACAAAAGGGGTGAAAATAAAGTTTTCATCAGGATGCTACTGCATATCCACCAGGACAGTGGGAGAATGTAGAGGTATCTCTCCATACCCTATGTAAGGTATCTAAATTCAGCCTTTTAACCAAACTGGGACTATCAGCTTCCTATTTATGTGAGAAAAAGTTTATTCAGTTAACTAATTTTGGGATGTAGATCAGGATATTGAGGTTCACAGAGTGGATAAAAGGAACAAAACAGTGCAGTACAACCAAGGAACACACACACAACCGAAAGTATGGACAATAGGACAGTCATGCCTTCAGAGTGCATGCAAGCCTGCCAGAATGCCTGTACTTTGCTCCTCATGGGAGGATTTTCAAGGGTCTGGTTGATTTCTTGGAGCTTGTCTGCAGCCTGGCCTGTTTTAGGAGTTTGAATCATTCAGTTCTAAGTGTTTTCTATTGGTTTTCTTGGGTGATGGATTGTTTCAGTTTCACTGGGTGTTACTGTGAAATAACTGGTTTTACCTACATGGTGTACAGGGAGCTCTGAGATGATCACAGGAAATGTAGCTTATGCTATCTACTCAAACATTTCACACATACACCTACAGAATAAGAACATAGTCTAGAGTGGAAGAAACACTGACTAGGGTCACATTTGGATTCTGCATTATTTTTTCTTTAGGAAGTCAAAAAGTGTGGGAGCATACCAATAAATTCATTTTTTACTCTCTCACTATGCTGCTGCTACCATTTTTGATTGTAGTTTCTATTTTCTTGTTTCTATCTGGAGACCCATGCTTTGGTTTCTTTCTCAAATAAAACTATGTGGTCTCTCCACCTCTGCTACATACTTGTAAAGTAATCAAGAGACAGCAACATGCTGGACAAGACACATCATAAAAAAGGTGAGTCAGGCTCTAAAGCAAAAAACAAATATTAAGATAAAATTCTTATTTGACTCTTTTTTTTTTTTCTTCCATGCTGTTCATAACACATTAATAACTTTACAGAACCTGCTTTGGCATTAATTTTAAAATTAAATATTTTAGTTCTTTCAAAGCAGGGTTAGTCCAGGGGGATATATATAAAGCATTAAATATGCCATTAACACAATATAGTACAGGTTTTCCACGTTTTTTGGTCATTCCAGTAAACAAGTGGACTTTCACTGAAACGAAAGCAGACAGTGGCAAACATTGACTAGAATGCATAATGCTTCTCATGTTCTGCTTCCCATGAGGGCCCTGCTTATGTTAAAGGCTTTTTTGTGCCCTCATAGAAAAGAATTTTTTTCACAGAATATTTTACATGTTAGATGCAAGCATTTTCTCCCACTGTCTTGTCTGCAAGGTGAGAAACCTGTATGAATCCATTTTGTCAGTTCCTTCTTTTTTACCTTGCTTCTTCCGCTGCTCACAGCTGCCTGCTCCTTATCCCACCTTCATTAGAGAGAGAGAATTCTTTGCTAGGTAAAAAAGAAGAAAATGTTCACAGTAGGAAGATGTCTCCTAATCTGGGCCAGACTAAACTTCAGGCAAGATTCCTAAACTGTGCATTAAGTTCATTGTGTTTCTAAATCTGTATCAGCAGCCACTTTAATATGAAATCACCCACGTGCTAATTTGAGCTCATTAGCAGTTTCATTTGTTTCCCAGGTGAAGTTTCATTTGTTCATTGTGATTTTTAGAGTGAAATGAAAAAGCATCCAAACAGACAGACGTTTCCAAATGTCTCTCTTAGAGAGAATTGTAAATGATATCTGAGGCATGAAAAGTTTACTTTAGTCTGGAACATTAATTCTGATGCGCTAATAATTGGATGCAGTTTGTTTTTGCTATAACCCCCAGAGCTACTTCAATGCACAATTAAGAGGAAAGGAACCTCAACACAATAGCTGTACCATAGATAGCAAGACAAGAAAAATGCAAATACGTAGACACTTTTGATTTTTCCTTTGTAACCAATAAATGAGTATAAAAACATGTAGGACAGGAACAACAAACTAATTAATATGAAGTGAATGAGTAGAGACATTTTTGTATCTGTATCTTAGTTAGTAATTAAATGAAAGAAAACAAAACTATATAAATTACTCTCTTAACTTCGATTCTCGTATACACAGGTAGGGTGACTAATTTATTTGCACACCTGTGTTGACGCTTGTAATTTACCTCAAAATACAGAAGTACTTGCAAATGAAATCTGTTAAATCAATGACTCAAAACAAAGAGGTTTGCTGTTTGTTTGTTCATTTGTTTTCCAGCTAGTAGTACCTAAAACTCCCTGATACAGTTGGTAGGGGGGTAAATTTTCATCTCTGATTTCAAGATAAGTGAGTGAGAGCACTGCAGGCAAGAAGATAGGCAGAGATTGTCCCTCTTGGTTTTGTGAGAAACTGCCTTCACATGTTTCTGCAGGGAGGATAAGGAAGAGGGATTTCACCGTTAAGAGATGTAAAATTAGCAGGGCTGCCTCTGTCGGCAGTAAAAGGGATATGTTCCTGTTTGTAATGATGCTGCTGACACACCTTACAACCTCCACTGCTCTTATTTATTTAGCATGCTTAGAGCAGTCATCAAATTTGTTCTGAATTCCTAAGAATTCACCAGGTACAAAAGAGTAGGATTACTGAATCTGGGGTTTGTTTCCAGTTCTTTCGCCTTTGCCCATCATATAGAATAAGGTCAGCTCTAATAGGGCACATTCCATCTGGCCTTTTGTCTCTACTGTTGCAAAAGTCCAAGATTTTGTGGACTTCTTTGTGAACTGGCACAAAATTTGAAGTCTGGGGGTAGTGTTGAAATATTCTGCATTCTCTCTACAAGCATATCAGGTATTTTTTTGCTGGTTGTTAGAGTTGAGTGTCTTGTCAGTGACCTTTAGTTTAGCACAGTTATCTGCAATTTTGGGGTCTAAACTTTGTGACTCTGGTGGCATCTTCAGTTGTACATGCTAGAGCACAGATGTAAGCATGGGAATTGTAAGCATGGTCTCCCACCATACGCAAAGGCATGGGCTGAAGTGGAGCAGTGCTTTGGGTGCTCAGGCATTCAGTCTCTCACCACTGAAATAAAGCATTTTGCATCTAATTCGCTGGACAAGGATGCTCTCTTGGCTGCACTGGGGCCAGGCTGTCTGGTATGTATCCTGCCAGGCCTCATTGCCAGTGACAATGTCTGGAGAGTCCCCTAACCCCCATTTCCCTTTCTCCTTCCATGTGGAAAACAAAATGGATTGAATTTAGCCCCTGAAAGAGTCAGTTAAAGAGAAACGATTTGACATTTTAAAAACTTTTTTTTCATTGGAGGCAATTTGTAGTGGAAAACTTTTTTTAAACCCTGTGCTAATAAACTCACCAAAATTTGGAGCCAGACAAATACGTATGTGTCTAGGCTTCCAATGCATTTTCCCTTTTATACTCACTTCATTTCTGGACAGATGCTGCTCAAACAGGGTAGGCATATAATAACATATAATGCTGTGTCACAATGCTATTTCCAGTGCAGTCAGTTGCCAGTGTGTATGTTCTGACTCTGAGTCCCTCCATCTGTTCTCAGAACAGCAGCCTACAGTCCTGCAACCTCAGAGGGTTTTGTCTGAACCGGGGAGGAAAAAGTAAAAGTATTCTGTCTGTTAGGAATGGCAGGCAGGGAGGAGGGCAATGGATGGGCCAGCTGGCCAATAGTCTTTTAGATAAATCAAATTTCTGCTCTATGCTTAGGAATAGTCATTAATCCTGTCTCTGGGACTTGCCTTTTGACAGAACTGGGAAAAGTGTTACCCTTGTCATCAGACCGGAGTACGTTACAGATTTGTCAGAATATATTATTGAATTGTTCTCCGAAACAGATTGAGGGCCCTAAAGAAAGCAGATATGTAGACTAGGAGAATTATGGAATTCTATTCCAGCAGCCATAAATTATCTCATGCCTGGTATCTGGTTCCAGGCTGTCTCTGTGAACAGGGGATGGTGAAGGCATTTCTTTGAAAGGGTGGGCAATGTTAGTGGACAACCTTATCTCTCTTTACCAGAGAAAAAGGTGGGTCAATTGTCTGCCAACATATTTAACATGAACAGCCTCTGAGAACTGCTGCAGACAAGACTGCAGAGAGAAAAAAAAAAAAAAAAAAAAAAAAAAAAAAAAAAAAAAAAAAAACAAAAAAAAAAAAAAAAACAAAAAAAACCCAAAAAAAAAAAAAAAAAAAAAAAAAAAAAAAAAAAAATAATAATAAAAAAACAACCAAACAAAAAAAAAAACACAAACAAACCCCAAACAAACAAACAAACAAACAAAACCAAAAACAGTAGTACATTTTGTACAGATTTGTACTTCTTTCTGCATCAGACCAGACAAAGAAAATGAAAATTGGCTTGCTAGTCTTTTTATGCTCTGATAATTCTAAGCTTTTGATTACTGGAAAATCAAAAATACTTTGGCTGCTTTCTCTTATCTTGTAGAGTCCCTTTTATTTACTTTAATAACCAGTGCACTGGCATTTGTCTTGACCAACCTCAAGGGCTGGTGGCTCAGCCACCAGTGAGCCAGTAAGCCACCAGTCTAAAGGAGTGAGATCAATGCTCAGATTGTGTTTCAGCTCCACACTGTGTTTTTACTCTGTGGTGCCCCTGGTTTTGCTACATTATATATTTTCTTTTTATTGTTATTTATACAATAAGGGATAGAGTTGAGCTTACAGGCTAACTTGGTGTTCCACCTTGCTGCAGGGATTTGATCAGGTTTGATCACAAACCTTTTATTAATCTGTTAATACCTGCCTAGGTTTGTTAAGCTTTTGTAACACTATTTCATGACTAATTGTTTATGTCCTAGTTGATATTTTTGAATAAACCAGTGAATGAAAATCTGTCCTGTACCTTTTACTGTAATGATCTTTCCTCACCATCCTCATCTTCAATTCTGATGAATGAATTTAATTTTGTCAGCCAAGTAATCATATGTATTTAAACTGGTCTGTTAAAATGTATAAAATTTCTTGAAAATAGTTTTTGTCAGATAATTTGAATTTTGTGAGTTTGCCTAAATACTAAATACATTAAACCAAGAACAGCTACGGGGATGTCCCCCAGACAGTGCAGTTGTGTAGATGGCACATTGCCCTGTTTGTTCCATCCAGCACACCACTCACCTCAAGCTGGTTGTCTAGCTGCAAGCCTCCAGTTGTGCCTGACTGAAAGGAGGGCATACCATATAAGAGCAGGCTGAATAATACAAACCTCCTCAAGCAAGATAATTTAAGAACATTATTTACGTTACCAGCGTACCTGAACTATGCTCTCTACTTTGAACATCTGAAACTGAGAATTAGAATCTGGTTTTGGTTTCAGATTTGTGTTTCATTGCTAGTGGAGAGATATGAAGTTAACTCCTTCCTTTTGCCTGTGGTTTGTGTCCATGTCCGCTCCTGCAACTTGGAACCATTTGAGTGGAGTATTTTCTGAAGAGATTTCTAATCCATATTCATCTGCTGAAAATGGCTCCAGGATGCTTCCTCTGAAACATCTAAGTACTGGTTTCCACCTCTTTATGGAACCTTCTTAGGTTTAGAGCAAACATGCTCTATTCAGAAATTCCTAGTATCTATGCATCTGGTGTTTTAATACTGGAAAGAAGTATTTGAAATACCTTAAAGAAGCTTTTCTATGAAAGAAGGAATATGAAGCTTGTCCCCTGGAATATCCCCAGAAAATGATATGCAAAATAATGGGCTCATTTCTTCCCACCATTGAATCAAAAGGCCTCTATAATCATCATTTTTACTCAAAGACATGAATCATCACTTTCAGCTTCAAAAATATTTAAAATCCAAATATTTTCTGTAACTACTGTCAGATTCATGTTTCAATACATCTTTTGCTGTATCAACCTGCATCTCAGTCTCAGAAACATAAAGTTAGGACTAAATATTATGAGAAGTTTATGTTTGAGCATTTCCAATTAAAAAAAGAGCCAAGCAATGAAAAATGTGGAATGGCTTTATTATGCATTACTCCCTAAAGATAAATATTACTTAAATTCTTTGCCAACTCCTTTGACAAGTTATCCCAAACAATAATAAATGCATGCTAGTAGCTTTCTGCTTAATTTGTGTTAAATGCCCATTTACTAAATATTTTTCCAAACAGTTTCTTTCCAAGAATATTTAAAATAGCTTTAACTATATACAATTAACAATTAACAATAGTTAATTGACAGCAGGTTGACAGAATCTATTTTTCTGAGAGATGTATGACAGTACTATTTCCAAGAAATTTGACACTTCAGTTAATGAGGTCACCCACTCTGCTTCTGAAGGGATCAGTTCATCAAGAAAAGAAGGATCTGGGTGTTTGTAAGTGCCACACAACAACACTCTGTCACACCTGTAAATTGTTACAGGAGCAGAACAGAGCAGATCTAAAAAGCAGTCAATTTCCATATTTGTTAGAAAGAAATACTTTACTAAGGAATACTTTGCTAAGTACAAAGATACAGCAAATTTCACTAGTGTAACATTAATCCTGATAACAAATACAATATTATATTGAGACAAGTCAGTATGGTAAAGATACAGATGGAAAATGTAGTGGGTGGAAGCATATGCAGTGTCTGAATGAAAAAATGCACAATGTTAAGGAGGAGCATGTATTTTTAAGCTATAAAATTATCTGGATGAAATATACGTACATATCTGGAATCTGGCATGTGTTACATGGCTATCTTTGTCTTAGGAAACTCTACCAGACCTGTGTAAAGACAGGTCCCTCCCTATTAATCAGATCTGTAGTTCATAAAAAGACAGCTTACATGTTGCCAGTTCAAGTGCTCTGAGAAATGTCTCCAAAATGTCAACAGTTCAGACTGTTGCCCTTGTGCCAGTGCCACCTGCACAGGGGAAATCTTTCCCTATTTGTCTGGGCATGCCTGTGGCATGTTTTCAGCTGCCAGCATCACAGTCAAGTCATCAGGGACTTCATCCCAGAGCTTGGACCCTCATCTGTCTGGTGGGAATTTTCTCTTTGATTTCTATGTAAATGTGAGAACAGTCATTAAGAGCAACATTAATTCTAACTTGAAGCTTTTTCTCAGCTGTAAATGTAAAGTATGCTGCATGGTTTAGTCTGATTTAAAATACTCCTACATTAAAACTGATATTCTCCCCCTTCCCTCTTTTCCCACCAAGCCCCTTTCATGAACTCAGAATAAAACCATGAGGTTGTAAGAGGATTTGTTCTTTCTTTGCACTTCATTACTGGTGCTAACTTTCCACTCCATCTCTTGGGTCAACATCCAAATTAAAAATTAAGCCATCTCTCCACACTCTCTGAGTGTGATCATCTATAGCAAGGATTGCCTTCCACACTATGAATATGATCCCCAAATCCTGATCTCAAATTGGCATATACTCTCTTTCATGCACAAAGAGCAGGCTCTGTAACAGGATTTCAAGCAGCAAATTAAGCACTAAGGGGAGTGACTAATATTTATAGTAGTTCATGTTTTCTTGAGAACTTTAGCTGTTTGGGGAAGGAAGGGTCAAAAGGTTACATTTTTCTGCATTTCTCCCTCTTTAACTACTAGATAGAGTGCATAATTTATGATTCATCCAAAAATGGACCTAGACCTTTCCTACAATCATTCTCTCTTGGGGGAGGTTTGGGACAGCCCAAAAAGTTATTTTTATCAACTCCTCCACTCTTTAAGATTCTGTTTATATAATGCTGGAGTTAAAATCTTTCAGCATCCTAATTCCAAAACTGAAATTGCAAGCAGTGCACCTTCCAAACTTGATATGAATATGACATATCACAATTGAAGAGGAACACCCAGGGAAATGAAATCTTGACATTTCTGGTGTCCCCTTAAATATTTTTATAAAAGGAAAGCATCTGTAAGAAGATTCAGTATTCTGCAATAGACTTTTAGCAATGAGTATTTCTCCTGAGTTTGGGACAATTCACAAGCCATAACTACTATGTGCAATCTGAAAATATTCTGTGGCACAATAATGTATGTTCCTCCACCACATTCCATAATGCTGACATGTGAACTTCTCCTAAGCATTTGGATAAGAATAAGAATCATAAAGAAAATTTTCTTGGGATCTGGATTAAGTCTGTAATCTTTTGACTGATTTACAAAAGAGTACTGAAATGAGATGCAGTCACATCTTTCCTTATTTGCCTGAAATTGAGTGATAGCTCTTCTCAAAGTGTAATCCAAAATAAACTTTCCTTTTCCTTTAATCCATCAAAACAACATGGCCATTCATACTCTGTCAGCCATTTGTACACCACTTCTCATGTTCTGTTTTACAAAACAATTTATATAATTAAGCTAAAGAATACCTTCAGGCTTGAGTACACAGCATGGGAGCAAGTCTGAACTAGACATTTTGTTCCAGTGTCTCTTCAAAAAGCAGTAATTGTGGTGTCCTCATATGCCACTGAAGAAGTTACTTGCTCAGCTGGCACGCCTGTCAGAGTTGAGGCACTGGAGGCTCTGCTGCTCTTTCCCTTGTCCTGAGGGGCTTCTCAAGTCCTCTCATTTCACCTTTTCCTTGTTACCAACCAGGACAGTGTTTACAGTCTCCTGTAAGTCTTTCTTCTCTGTTTTTCTGTGACCAGTAACTGCTTGAAATAACTGCACAACTTAATTAAACAAAATTTCCTTTCTTCCCCTGATGATTCCATATAGCTATATAGCCAGAGAAGGGGAAAAAAAACTAAAGGTGAATAGGTGAAGTAAAATTAAGTAAAAGTGAATATCTATCTCTTAGCTAAACACAATGATTTACTTGCAAGTGTGGGATAAATCCCCCTTCTCTTGAGCTGCTACCTCTTACACAGAGATGAACAACTCACACACAGCTCTTTACAGCACCTCTCTGTCAGATATGCCTTAGCTTCAGTTTGTCTGTTCTTCCATTCTCCTCATATACTTTCTTTTAATAGCACAGCATACCCTCCAACCAGGGTATGCCCTTAAAAGGAATAAAAAATCTTACATGCTGACACCCAGGTGAGAGGATGATCCTGATAACAGGACTGCCTTGCACATATGACTTCAATAAAGCCAATGTATAAAACATGCTGGGGATATGAATGCACAGCATAATTTCTGTTTTACAGCTACCCCTTACACCATTACCCCTTTTCAGCTACAGGGTAATTCACACATCTTTCATGGACATACTAATGGCACTTTTATAATATACATGTGAAACCACCCTCTCTGCTGATGTTAGTTCATATAGGCCACCAACTTCTGTGATCCCTTCCAAGTAACTTCCCATGATCTGATCTACATCTCTCTTAGGTTAGAGGTTATCAGTCATTTAGGTTTTGTATTTCTCTTCCACCCCAGCCCATCCCCCCACACCAGTAGTTTCCTTCATTATGTTACTGGTGTCCTTTGGAGAAGTTTTGTGTGCATTCTGCATGCCCATCATGTCTCTCTCCTCACTGGAGCTGTGTTGTCTCCTTGCCTTGCCCTATAGTTTCCAGAGCAGCCCAGGATTTCTGTGGTGTTGTGTGAATTTGTCCTGCCTCTGTCATGCCTTGCCCCAGGATTCACTGCACACACCCTGTGCCTGGATTGAGAGGTCTCCACTGGCAGGGTGGATCATGGCAGCCTTCCATATGGCTTGCACCAACATATCCTTCTCATAAGAGATGGGATTTTAGGGCTCCTTCTATTGTTTTCATTCTTCTACCTTGTGTGAGGTGGCTGAGGTGGTGAAAAGGCTCATTCTTTGTGCTGCATTACTGATGCTGGCAGTAAAGGCAATGCTTAGCTGGTGTCATCAGAGTTGTGTAAGGGGACTGCAACTGCTCTGCATTACCTGCTAAGGTCAGCCAAAACTCAGAGTTCAGCTTACCAAAAGGAAAAAAACTAGCCACAGGGGACTTCCAGGTGATGTAAGCATATGTGATTGTTTAGTGTCCTTAGGACAGCAGTGGATAATGAAGCATGGAATGGCTGCCAAAGGCTAACAAAATATATGGTTCTCTTTACCAGGTGCACAAAGTGCACTCTTATATATGATCCCACTGTAAAAAAGCTAAAAAGACATTTCAAAAATATTGTGCACTTAATCAATACTAATGACATTCTCTTTAATCTAGTTACAGCTGTCTGTCTCTGTGCTTCCAGGGATAAAAATTTTGTCCTGAAGTTTAATGACTGAACAAAACAGCTTCTGGAGCTTGCTAAACTCTTTTGAAATACTGATCTCTTTGCCCACTGCCAAAGGCATGAGAGTGGATGGAAATGGCCTTTGTCTGGTCCCAATGGCTGAGACAAGATCACAAGGAAATTAGTTTTGAAAAATCACCTTCCTTTAACACAAAACTTTCCAAATCAACTCATGTCGTCGCCTATTCATGAAGAACTTGGCAGGAGTGTACCAATCCAACTGGTATTGCTTTATAAAGCCAAGCAAAACAACCAATAAATTTGATAGTAGAGTATTTGGCTAACGAAAAGCTATGGAAAATGAGGATTAAATCTTCTTTTCTTCTCCTTCCCTGCCACTCCCAGAAAGCTTTATGGCTCTAAAATGGGTTTTCAGCAAAATTTAAGCACCATAACTCTAACCTGTGATTTTAACAGCCAACCCACTCAGCATTTGTAGTGCCTCTGAGCATGTCCAGAACTGCCTTGCATCTTGACAGGGCTGAGGTGGCTGGCACAACCATCATACTTCATCCCAGCCACATCCCAAACTTGGCCTCTTTCCTTCCAGCTGAACTCCCCACAGGCCCAAACCCAGGCAGCCTTGCAAGGTGGCACCTAAGATGCACTGAGGCCATCAGGCTCTGCTACAAAATGTGTTGAAAGCAGTAATTTTCTTTTTTTTTCTTTTTTTTTTTTTTTTGTGCTTGCAAAGGGGAAATAAATTTTAATTAACCCCCCCCCTTTTTTTTGGGGGGGGGGGGGGTCCCTTTTTTAATTCCTCTATAAGATAACAGTATAGCAATTGAAGAATTCATGTAAGGAGTGGTCAGACATAGACTCAACTACACAGGGTGAAAGTGTTAAATTCGCATCTCCAAGTATGTCAGGACAAATGGTTTGAGAAGCCATTTGTAGAAAGCAAAAGCAAATCAGAGTATCACCCACAGTTTCCAGGAAACATTAATCAAAAATTTTTTGTAGTAATTACCCATTTGTAGGGGTAATTTCATGTCTTAAGGATCCAGATTAAGTGCTTGAAAGTAAATCTATTTCCTTGTTAATGAGTGTCATTTCTCATAGAATGAAACCAAAAGAAAGTCATCAAAGAAAAATTATATTTAAGTATGTAGGAGCTGGTATCTCTGACATTGTTATTCTTCCTCTGCTTTTACTGAATTCTCATATTATTTGTCTTAGTGAGGGAGTTGTAGTTGTATGGGAAAAGGCTTCATCACTGCTTTGTTATTTTGGAAACTGAAAATTTTGAGTCAAAAATATTTTCACCGAAAACCAAGAATTTCTGTTTGGGAAGGCTGCCCAGCTGTTGCTCAAGTAATCTGCTTGTCCCATGCTTCGGGACTTATGCATCTCTTGGGAGGGGAGGAGATAAAACTCACAAGTAAACACAAGAAAGCAACAAAACAGGTAATAAATGTATCTTCTTGCATCCTCCTCTGTTGTCTTTCCAAACTCTATAGAGAGGAGGAGTGTTTCACCACAAAACTCTGGAAACAGCCTGCACCAGCCTCTCAATTCCAGCTGCTGCTATTCAATGCTTGCTGCACAGCCCACCAAAAATCACAGAGGGCTTGATAAAATACATGCAGTCTGTGTCTATCTCCCATTTCAGGTCAGAACTGATTCTCACATTTTGGGTATGCTCTAGGAAAGGCAATGGAGACATGGAAGAAGATTTGTCCTGGTTACAGTCAGCACATCAATGAGGTCAGAGGAAACAAATTTGTTTCTTAGGTACAAGGAAGTTTGAAAACAACCATGAAAAATGCCGTAGTCACTTTAAGTAATTCTCATAATGTTGGGCACACCTCTATAATTTACAAAAGTTATTGCTTCTGCAGTATCAGCAAGAGAAGAGCTAAAGAAAAGTCAGAGAAAATATCCTAGTGTAACAGCATTGCTAAAATTTTAGCCTAGATTTTCCCAACAACTTTCCCCTTTTAATCCTGGAATACAGTTGAGGCTTTGTGATTTATTTTGACAGACCTGGCCTTCAGATATACAGTACTTGTCTTACTTGTTCCAGAGAGACTGTATATCATTTTGATCAACTCTCAAAATTCCCTTCAGAGCCAAGAAAATGACATTAACTGAGTCATAGCCCATCAAATATTTATGAATCATATCACATTAAATAAAAATAAAAAAAAAAGAAACTGTGAGAGAAAATAATGTTTAGATTCATTTCCCTCTGTTTAATTCCCATCTCAAATGAGTTCTTTGAATATCTGCTTAAATACAATCCATGATTTTTCTTCCACATGAAACAAGCCCATTTCAAAACATTTGTAAGACTTTGCAAGGTACAGCATATGGGATGTTGAGATGTGCAAGACAAAACTGATGACTAACACTGTAGGCATTATTTATTAACTTTAATTCATACTATCTCATATCCTCCTGTCAGCTCACTCCTCCTCCCCCTCCTTTATTATTACAGATGAATGAAAACTGATGCTTCTGCATTCTTTTTAAACCATTAAAATATGTTAATTATTTTCGGTAAGGTATCAGAATGAATAACGAGACTCTGTCTCTGAAGCTTTCAGCATCCTGTTGCAGCAGTTTCTTTGCTTGGGCATAGTTTAAAGCAAAATACAAAAATTATTTTGAAAAAGAAAACCCCACACTTCTCTTGAGAATTTTAAAAATCAAATCACGCGCCAGTCTTCTGAAACAATGTTACACTTGTACATTGTAGTGTTAGGTGTCCAAATGTGTTTTCAAAGACTGTTTTATCACAAGAAAAAAAAGACAGGAAATGGAAAAGGATGAGCTATGTTGCCCAGTGGAAACTGGGGGCACCTGCCTGCCCTAGGCCAAGTCAGGAACTCTCATTGCCTGGCATTTCATAACCTGGTCCCAAGGCAATATCTTTACTCTAAAAACACAAAGGATTAATAATAATAAATAAATAAATAAATAAATAAATAAAGTAGTCAGTCACAGTGCTTTATTATTTTAAAAAAGAACAAGGCATTACTGTCTTCATTTTGCAGTGGGGAAGATCCAGGTTCAGCTTTGGTCATTGTCTCTGTGAATTTAAATCCATTGTCTTCATCTGCCCTGGGAGAGATGTCAGACAGTGAACAGAAGCACTTGTTGCCTCCCACTCCCCTTGAAAACATGTCACAGTGAGCAAAGGCTTGGTGGTTCAAAGTGTCAGAGAAAGAAAAGTGTGTTGGGCTGGCAGTGGCCCTGCAGCCCCCTTGGGTGGTCAGGATGAGCAGGTGTGGCACTGCAGACTGTCCTAGAAGGGCTGCCAGCAGTGCCTGAGCACTCCCACCGTGCGTGCAGCGCAGTGAAGTGGCCATGACTTCATCCAGAAAGAGCACCAGTACCTCCTGCTTTGAGGGCAGCTGAGGTTTATGTGTAAACTGAACTAAGTGGAGTTTTTCCAGCCTCCATGCTCCCCCAGGCCAGATTCAGGTATTGCTGTGTAGATACCACCAGTGCACTAACTCCCCATAACAGGAATATGTTACATGTGTGAGAACCTCAAGACTAATCCTTTAAGGCTTAGACTTTTTGTAGATCACAGCTACTAATTATCACTGTTCAATTTCAATGGATCAATATATCCTTTTATTAACAACAAAGTAGGCAAAACAACCAGTTTTTCCGTTTTTAATGACTTAGAGTCATTCTATCTATTTTTTTCTCTTTGGAGTAAGAAAACTACAGCAAAAGAAATCCATCCAAAAGAATGGATTTTTTTTTAGAATTGAAAGTGATGAATCAACATTTTGATGCAGTATGATTGGTTCTTGTCAGTGCTGGCTGCTGACACGATTTTCTTTACATGTGCATAGTACAAGTTATGGGAGCATCATGCAACAAAGGTGAATGAGGATGTACTGTATCGCCTTACAATTATATGGCAAGTGGTGAGGGATATGATTCATGTCTGTAAGGCACTAGATGCAACAAAGAAATTAAAAACAGACCATCTGTGTCTCTAATAGAGGAATCAAGGATTGAATCCTGCAGCTTTAAAAGCATAATTATGTGCAGATGTAACAAAATCAGTTTAATAGTAATTTTTTTTAATGTTATGGAAAATTTTGATTTGAAGGGATAGAAATTAAAGCTAGGAGAGGTTATTTTGGGGCAAAGCTATTTTGTGTTGTTTGTAGTAATTCTGGGAAGCAACTTCTTCCCCAACCACCCACTTTGTGAGCACCTTGAAGTACATCTTCAGCTGCAAAGCCAAGGTCATAACCATATATCTTAGAGAGATAGAACCATGAAACTAGGAGAAGTGGGGTCCTGATTTGGAAAGAAATGCCCTCACACTTCCAAGGCAGTGAATTTCAGCAGAGGTTGTGCTCTGCAGTGCCCTGAGCAGTGCTGCTGCCATGGAGTGAAGCATCCCAAGCGGAGCAGCAGCACATCCAGACAGATCCCTGCCCTGCGGGCGGGCACAGCCCGTCCTGTCACTGAGCAGGATGCACCACACATCCCCCCACCCCACTTGCAAAGGGAAATGTAGATAACAGCTTTAGATAACAGCTTTCCAAAGCTTCAGTCTTGTGTTTTACAGGAGCCTGAACCAAGTGAGGGTTTTGAGGAATCAAAGTATGAGGGGGAATAATTTTCAAAATGAGATAAATGCTGCTTTGCTATCCTAAGTATATACTGTACATATTTGCAGCAAGAGCTGGACATAGATGTGGTTAAAAACTCTGAAGGAAGATGCCATGACAATATTTTCAGGCCAGTAAAATACAGGAAATATCAAAAATGTTTCAGGGACTCAGGATAATGAGATTAACACATTAGTTTTATCTATTTGTAGAATTCGGAGAATTTAGGAAGGACTTTGTTGAGCTTCTTGGGGAAAACCAAACCTCTAAACCTCAGGAAATCCCACTGTAGGTTCTCATAAGCTGGACTGCCAGGGCTGTCTGGCAGGAGAGAGTTATGATACATCTGGGAAGAGCATGTGATAGTTTCCAACTTCCTTCATAAAAAAAACAAAAAAATCTTTCACTTCACTAAATGATTAGGAAACAAAACAGCTTCAGCTATGAAATTCTTCCTTCACATTGTTTTCTTATACCAAATTTTGAGTAAATTTAACTACTATAATTCTTGAGAGGGAAATTTTTAGGGAAATCATAGCTATTTGCTACACAACCCTTCCTTAGACATAGTGCCCTTGGGAAAACATATTATTCAGAAACTAGAGCAAATATGTATAGCATTATATTGCAATTTTAATGTTTAGCTGAATAAATTAATTTTAAAACAATACATACTTGTGAATATTGTTTTTATCAGCAGACACTGATATACTCCTTCAAATTTCTGTGAGTCTAGCAAGTTCGTAGTCTGGTCAATCCATTTGTTTGTTTCCTTTTCATGGACAGCAGTTACCTACTAACAGAAAATCAAAAAGTGCATTTTTGATGATTTCATTTGGATTGGGCTTGCTTTTCACCAGGGCAGCTTCCTCAAATTCTGTACCAAAATTACCAAGTTCATCAGGTCTTGTGGTCACTGCACATCTTTTGTTACCTTACATCCAGTGACTACATGGATCAGAAGAAATAAGGGATATTCTTCTGATGATTTTTGATGAGTCTTGTCAGGACTATGGGTCAAAATATCTAAAGGTTTAAAAATGTATTCTACAGATTGCTTAGTGTCTCTCAACATATGAGTTATGTCAAGTGGCACTTTCCCTATGAAGTCACCTATAGAGACCAAATAGCCATCAATGTCCTGCTCAGAAAAGCATTCTGAAACAAGTTAAACATAGAAAATGTTAGACATGGCAAATTAAGTATTCATGCACTCAGAGCAAAGACACTCAATGGCCCTAAACACCTTTTAGCTCCATTCATTTGCTTCTCCTGCTCCCTTTTTTTGTAGTTTCCTAATATCTGTGAGACCTTAGTGGGAGTCTTTGTGTCAGTAAGAATTCACTACAGGAGGGAAGTATTGCAAAATCTGTTCTCCTTCTGGGGGAAAGTGAAAAGGAGGGTGTTTGAGCCTGTGTGCTGGGAGTAAAGGGCAGGGAGGGGAAGGGAAATCACCACTTGCAAAATCTGGAATTCAGATTTCCTCTTTTGCAACTTCTCTCTTCTAGTTTATTATGTTATTCCATGTCTGTACAGTTTTTTATTCTTGTTATTTTCACTGGACTTCTTTTCCATGTAATTTTTCCTGAAAGTTACAAAGACCATGTGCCAAATTTTGAATAAAGATGATTCAGTATGGAGCCACTGGATGCTTCACACTAGCTAAAGATCTCAGGTTCAGGTTGCCCTCACTGTTCCACTAAAGTGGAAGTATATTTCATTTGGTGGGATTCCCATGTTTCCAGCCCAGCACTGAATCCTCATGTGCTGAAGCAGAACTTAGGGCCCAAAGGGCAGAGGGGATATTTCACAAGCAGGGATGCATTTGCACAAGCCACTCTCACTTTTTGTTCTGGCAGTGTTCTCAGGTCACTGTGCAGGCATTCCTCCCCAGAGAACTGGGAATTGCTATCCTGAAGCTTGTGGGGCCATAGCAAAATTGAGCTGTCGTACCTCAACAATTTAACTGCACAATTTTAAGAGGTTTGAAAATCTAATAGAAGAGATTTTTCAGTTCCTAAAGAAGAAATGGCTTCATAACTTAGAGGTTAATAGTGGGTTTGCCATTGGAAGAATGAATGAATGAATGTGACCAAGCCAGAGTGGCATAATTTAGACCAAGGGAACTGCATAAACAATAACGAAAGAGGGGACTTCTCCAAAAGATGTACTAGGTTGATGACTATAATGATTAAAGTTGTCTTTTCTAGAAAATTGGCATGAGCAGCAGCTTTTGTGCAGGTTTTCCCATACTGATCCTTGGCCTTGTGAACCTCTGCTCCCTATGGAAGAAGTGTGCCAGCTGATGCTCTTCTTCTGGGGAACCTGACTAACCTGTTCATGCATTGGCTCTCAACAGCTGCTTTTTGCAACTCAGGTAGAGTTGAGGATCCCAATGCTGTTTAAAAGTGCTACTTTTCACACTAATTAATTTAAAAAAAAAAAAAAACATTGTACGAGCTTTGCTTTCTTTATTACCATCAGCACATTCAGCCTCTGGAAACCTATTACTTTGCATGCAAAGTAAGTTCTTTTTCTTCATTAGCTCTTCTAAAGTGTTATCACTGGTCTTATCAGGAAAGTGGTCCTATAGGTCCATTTTAAACAAACAAAATATGTTTACACTCTGAGCTACATCCACATCTTTTGTGCATATGTTGTATTTGTGTACTCTTACATTTGCCTATTTCTCTTGCTTATAAACTCATGGAAAAAACTAATTTAAGACTGGTACATACAAGGGGCAGGTATTTACTCTCTTTTCTGTGTGTGAAGAAGGATCAATTGCTTGGGAACAGTCCATGAAACAGATTTAGCTCTATAGTACTGATTCCTCTGTTAGAATAACCACTTACATTCCTTACAGTTTCATAATAAAAGTAGTCAAAGATGGTAGTGAGGATTTCTGTACTTGACTGTACTTCACTGTTTTGCTTTTTTGTTTTTGTTTTGTTTTTACCACTTCACTGTGATTTCTGAACAGCTGAATGTTGTATCTTTTAAAAGTGCATTTTTAAACTACATTTGTGTGCAGCTACCAAGACAAATTCATATCTACAAGAATTGCTACAGTAGAGAAGTTTGGGAAAATGACCACAACCATTCAAATAGAGCCATTTTGTATTAATCCACTTATTAAGCCTTTCTAGCACCTGGACTAGTTTTTACTATCACAATTTATTTACTGAAAAATGTCAGAGAGACACAGAGCTTAGTCTTCCATTGCAATGTCTTTAATGAACAGAAGCTTCTCGACTGGTTCGTTCAGGGATCCTTATTTCAGCAGACACATTTTGAGTTTAAATAAACCTTAATACAGAAGATTTAAGCCTCAAATATAGCCCTCTTTTTTTAACTTCAAATATGGCAAAAATTGCATTTTATTTGATCACACAGAGTCAGGAGTTACAATCATCCTGAATCAGAGGAGTTATAATCATCCTGATTTTATATATTAGCCTGTAATCCTGTGACAGGTTTGTAGGTTCCTGGTGCTGCCATTCTCAGCATGCTCCCCTGCAGCCAGATGCTCTTTGCTCCAGTGGCAGCTCTGACAAACTATTCAAGCTTTCCTCACAGTTCTGTTATTTTAGCTCTTAAAAAGAATGTAACATTGTGAACTAAAACACTTCATTGCACACAGGATGACCTTACTAAATTCTTCTGAACCTCTTCTCTCATGAGACTCTTAAAAGATTTTTGTTTTTCAGACGTTACAAGACACAAAGTCTTGTGTATTTTTCCTGCTTCTCATCTCTCCTTCTTTGCAGCTTTTCTGCTAACAGCTACTACTTTGTATAAATATCATAATACATTTTATAATATCTATACTGGTACAATTTTCTATAGTCTATTACAACTGGAAACATCTCTCTGATTTCTGGTGTGCATCTTTTTTAACAAAAAACACCCAAACCAAACAGAATGTTAAACAAACATGTCACAACCTTGATCATTGATAATATTTCATCTTTCTATCGGATGTCAACAGATTTAAAGAATCTTTACTACCTTCCTCACATTTGATCTCATCTCATCTCTTATCTAAATGGTAAGTTGCAGTGGGTGTTTTGTTCTACTTTAGGCTATAATCTTCATACCTCAGAATGAGTCTTACTCATATCCTCGAGTTTTCCAGGGAAAAATAATTCAATAGAACACTCAAAAGAAAATTTTATTTATGAAAATGTGCATTTTTGGGTAGAGAAGAAATATTAGTTAAATTTCCTCAAGTTTGGAAGCATCAGCCAAAAAATAAAAAGATATTTACTTTTGTTTTCACAAACAGTTGTAAATTACTCCCCCTTCTATCTAAGTAATAGTACACTAAGTTTCTGGGACCAAGATAAGTTGGCAAGCACAATTTAGTCTCCGAGAATGGGGTTCTGAATACATTTAATAAGAGCTAATGATAATAGGTAATATAAAAATGGTTTAAAAAAGTATCATTCAGGTCCCTGAGGCACTCATCTGAGCAGTGAGAGCCCTAGGTGTTGCTTTTTACATGCAAATCTATGTGCTGGAGTCAGTAGCTGCAGTAGCCATAATCCAAAAGGGGCATCTGAAAAACAGCACCAGTACCTATTTGCAGCCCTCTGTTTAAAACCAGATTTGCTAAGTTGGAGGATCTGTGGGATTCATCACCTCCCTGCAGAGGCTCCCTTGATTCCTTCCAAATACTCCCTTCTGCACCCCATGAGTGTTTGCTCAGCAGCACAGCAGGCACCAGCAGGTGCACAGAGAACACCCTGGCCAAGGCAGCTTCATGGGCTGTGAGATGTAGGATGGTGGGATGACCTGGCACCTTCCTGCTGGCCAGCTCCAGGCAGCTCTCTCTTCAATGCACAGATTTTTGTATTGGCATCCTGATGCAGCTCATTCTTGCTGTAAACACCAGGTGTTGAATCTGGAAGATAAGACTGTACACCAAGAGCCCTGTATCTAAGCTAGAGGTGCTTGTGTTCTGCTTTGAATTTCGCCTCTACCTTTTATATTTTATTATTATCTTAGCTCAGGATGCCCAACACATAGATTGAGATTGCAATGACTAATTTATACATAATCATTCAATTGGTTGTATTTTCATACTACACAGAAACATGTACCAGATGAATATACCTCCTGTTGATGAAGTTCCCTATAATTTTGTAATTCATGCTGCAATTTACTATATGTTGTTTACACCTAGATGTCTATGACAGCTACACTTTAGGTTATCAAAGAAACACTGAAAAAAGTGGAGTGTGTGAATTAACAGCTATTCATTGACTTCCTGATTAATTAAAGCTCGCTGATATATCTTCCTGCAAATGAATCAAATCCCTTTTTACCTACTGATTAGCTTTGACCTGACTCTTCCAAAACAACAAATCCATCATGCACTTTGACATTATAACTAGATATGTAGGATATTAACATTCTGATTGTGTACACAATTTCTAGTAAAAAAGCAAACTTTAAACTAAAGAATAAAATTTCTTTTAAAAAATATAATAAGTAGTATTTTTCCAGCATGAGTGTAATCTGAGTGACAATATCCTCCTCTATTTTTCATACACCTTTTTAAAAACTTTTTTTAGGAATTGAAGCCAGTAGCAAAACTGGAATAGACTCAGAGGTGTTACTGACTTCAGCACAAATTTCAGTCCCTGGTGAAACTTGGTTTTGCTTTATTTATTTGCATACACAAGAAAAAAGAGACAGTATTTGCTGAGTCATACCACTCCAGAAATTCCAGTGAGGGACATCATCAAAACAGGATCTAAACCAGCTGTTCAATAACCACACACAGAAACTTAAAGTCACCCTATTTTCTCCAAGCATAGCCTTATCATCCAAAGGCAGATACCTGTGACAACTTTGCAAGTTATAATCCAGCAAGATTCCCGTGAGCAAGCAAAGCTGGAAATGGGACACTGAGAGAATGGTAAAAGTAGGATGTGTGCTTACCTAGCAAGACATTTTCAGAGCTGGTTTTTCCCCTAAGCCTCATAGCATATGTCTAGACAACACATCACCAACAAGAGCTTTCTTAGGCAGAGGAGTAAGAAAAACACTGGGCCCCATGTTTCTCTGCTTCAACAGTGTAACCTGTAGTCCCTTCGCTCACCTCTTCAACTCCCTAGCCATGATCCCCTTTGTCCCTTTTATTTGCCCAACAGACAGTGGGCTGGCCAGTACACAGTGGGCAGCACCAGCAGAAGCTGCAAATGTTATGGAGCACTGGAGGAAACTCAAGAGACACTAGCAAATCTGCAAGGAGATGATGTGAGGACAGCACAGAGCAGAGACCAAGACAGCCACATCTTTCATGGGGAAACTGCTGGGGATTTCTTTGGGGGTCAGGGAGTGATTTCCTCCTCCAATTTCCTTTGTGCCCATCACTGCCCACAAACTTTTCTTGCAGGTGGCATTGAACTGTTAACTTCCCAAACAGAAAGGCAGAATGAGAGAATGACAGATTATCTTGAGCTGGAAGAGAGTCTTTAGGACCATCAAGTCCAGCTCCCTGTTTCTCACAGAACTAGATGAAACTAGGAGTTTCCCTGAAAGCATTGTCTGGATGCCCCTTGAATTCTGACAGGCTTGATATCATGACCACTTCTCTGGGGAGGCTGTTCCAGGGACTAAACCTCCAGTAAAGAACCTTTTCTTAATAATCAACTTGAACTTTCTAGTGGAGCTTCATTCCTCTTGGTTGTGTCCTGCAGCTCACTCCCAGGGAGACGTGATCAGCACCTCCATACCCACCATGAGGAAGGTGTACCATGCTGTGAAGTCCCCCCTCAGCCTTCTCCAAGCTGGAAAAGCCAACTGACCTTGGCCTCCCTTCATTAGACTTGCTTTTGAGACCTTTCTCCATCCTCCTTTTGGTCACCTTCCTCTGGTTACACTCCAGTAGTCTGATGTCTGTCCTCTAATGTGGTGCCCAAAACTTCACTTGCTCCTGCTGAAATTGATATGGTTGGTAACTCCCCGGTTCTGTAGCCTCTATAGATCTCTCTATAAGGCCTCTTTATCCTCAAGGGAGTCCACAGCTCCCCCTCATTTAATAATGTCCGCAAAGTTAATGTACATTTGACTTCTCTGTCCAGATCATTTGCAAAAACATTAAAGAGCACCAGCCCTAACACTGAGCCCTGGGCCACCCAGTGGTGACTGCCCACCAGCCTGACGTGTCCCCACTTACCAGAACACCATCACCCTGTTCTTCTCCCAGCATTTTATGGACATCTTGCCATGTGCAGGATAGTTTGGCCAGAAGACTGCGGTGAGAGATAGAAGGTTTAACTTTAAATTAAATGGCTGATCTTTGTCATACAAGAAAATTAAGTCGGTTAAGTAAGACTTCCTTCTCATGAATCTGCGCTGGCTATGACCAAAGGCTGCCTTGTCTCTCAAATGTTTTTCGGTAACTCCCAGAATAAAATTCTGTAGAGTTTCACCAGGCACAGAAGTGAGACTGGAAGGCTTGTAATTATCAGGATCTTCCTTCTTAACCTTCTTGAAAGTAGGGACAACATTTGAGACTTTTCAGTCAACTATGTGCTATCTAGGTTCTAAAGGCCATTGCAAAATAATGGAGGGAGGTCCTATAAGGAAGCTGTCCTGACCTTTTAGTTCCCTGGGATGAACACCATCAGAGCCCATGTGCTCCAGCTGGAGCAGGTGAAGGTATCTGCTTTGCACAGGATCAATGATAAATTGTCTGAAGACATTGAAAGTCCTAGTAATAGGATTGCAATTGTTCACACAGGTTGTGTCACTGTTGACAGAGATGGGAACATTAGGCTTCTCTCTTCAATGTTACTGTAAAAAGAATTTCCACGCATGACTAACAGCTGTGGCTATTCTGCTTGTGCTACTTTTGAAGACTTGGGACAGTGCATGTCACAGAGCAGCTGAAGACCTCACACAAGCAAATATTGAGGCTGCAGATGGGAACAGAGGAGAGTCTGGGGTCAGTAGGATGTGTCTCTGCTGGCTCTCCATCAGCTTTGAAGGAGATCACAAATTGTGCACAGGGTGGGTCTCTAAATGTGCAAGTAAAATTAAAAGGTTAAGCTTAATTAAACTCCTTTATCAATAAATGAACTCCCTTATTCCCAGTTCTGGCAATTTAACAAAAACTTGAAAGCCTCCATTTCCATTTGAGAAGGATTAGGGAGAGCAGAGTTGGTTCATTCTTAGTTCTCTCATTTTTGGGATAACAGAGTTTTCTTGCATTATTAATTGACACATACCAAGTTTAGAATGTGTCTTTATACCTCCCTTAATCTATTTCTTACTAATTGATGGAAAAGGTTGCTAAGAATACCTTGAATATTTATGAACAAAGATTCTAAGGTCCATACTGATGACTGGAAATATATTTAACTGTAGCTTCAGGGCATATTGTGTTTTGATACACTTTGTTTTCTGTGTATTTTAGTTTTATTGGATGTACGTAATAAAAATGCCTCTATGACACCTCTTCCACTTCACTTACACAGAACAAATTCTTCTATGTTATTGGGACATCTGGGGTAAAATAGATAATTGTTTTTCGTCCGTATACAGTTGTCATTCTTAATACAGTGCCATTCTTAATAGTCTGTGTGCCAAAAACAGGCATCATGGATTTTATTATTTTTTCTTCAAAGGTCAGTTTACTGTGAATTAAAGTACAGTGTGTGCCCTTCCTCACAGATATCTGAGCAGTTAGCCCTTTTCTATTAGCCTGTTTTGATTATGAGACACATTTAAAGTGCATTATTTGAATTGCTTTTGTGATGTTGATACCAGGTCAGACGCACATGTAACCAAAATAGTAGTCATGTAACTCTGAAAATATTCACTATTATTTCTGCATCATCAGAGCCAAGAAAAGGCCCCACCTCATTTCAGTTGATTCCAGTTAATTCTAATTTTTCTGAAAGTATATATACATGAGGAAACCTATAATGAACAAACAGCCTTCAAACACAGAAAAGATTAAGCAAATAACTGGATTTATCAAAAGGCAGAGACAATCACAATGTTTTGTTTAGTTCTCATATTGATTTTTTTCCACTTGAATTAACATAGTTGATATTGTCTCATAATCCATAATATGGTTTATTTAATGCAAGTGCTCTCTAAGAGATAGAGTGTCAGGAAGAGACTGCAAATGTAATCTCATAGATTGGGGCTAAGAATGATCTTAATCTAATTGGGTCCTAAGTCTCTTCTCCTGTAGCTAAAGAAAAGGCACCATAATATTGCTTTATTTGATTGCAAGGTCTTTGGAATCTTCCTCTATGTTTGTGTGCTGTCTAGTGCCATGGAGACTTCTCCACAGTTAAGGCCTGTGGGTGCTGCTGCAATATAGAAAAATGAGAAGAAGGGGAGTGAAATGACATAGGAAGTTTCTATAGGCATTCTGTATGCGAAGGTAATGTTCTCAGTTTCTAGCAAAAAAATAATCCAGGTGGGAATACAGACATTTCTTCAGAAAATTTTAGTGCAGAAGCATAATCATCCTTATGATTGGTCTTGCTTTAGGAGGGAACTGAAACAGAATTAGGCTGAGAAACTTGCTTTTAGCTGGGGAGACTCCAGGAACATATTTATGGTGTGAGCTTGCCCTTTAGTCTAAAAAGCAATAAACAACCATCATGAGAAACAGCAGAGTCAAGAAGGGTTTAAAGGCTGGAATTTATTAGAACAATGTTTCCTCATACCTACCACTAAATTTTTGTCCTCTGAACGTTCATTTAATTTCCTTGTTGGACACAATGAGAATTGCTCTCAAAGAAAAAAACACCTGTCTCATCCTCTTGTCCTGTTTGGCAGTCCCCTAAAGAGGCAAACCTTGTGGACACAGGGAAGTGTTCATCTGCAAGGGATAAAGTAAATGGGACCACAGAGTATTTGTTCAGTTACTTTGAAAAACTGAGTGGGGGAACCAGAGCCCTCCCTGTGAACAAGGTTCAAGATTTCAAAATAGAATACTTGGAAATATACTTGTCGGCACCATACTCTTGCTCCTGGGTTTCCAGGATAGCTCTGGCCTGTGCCCAGACTGAAGAGCCCCATGGGCCAGAGACCTGAGCCGAGCACAGTGAGACAGCGCAGCCAAGCAGCAAGGCTTCCTCTTCCAGAGTCCCCTTAACACCAAATAGAGCACCTCTCCTTATGAAGATCCCATGGAAAAAGAAACATTTGAATTCTCTTTGCTCTAAACAGTCTTGAATAATCTTTGCAGGCAAACCACACCACCAACTTTATTGAAACATCCCTTGCATTTCACAGACCGCTCCCTACAGGAGGCCTGAAGGAGCTCTCCAAAATCCACAGTGGGCGTGTGGCTGACTTTGCTTTAAAATTGGATTTGTTTTCACCCACCAACTTGCACTTCAATCCACACAGTAGGATCCCCTCCACTTTATTTCATGTCATCTGTGGGTTGGACTTAGGACAGCTGGAAAGAAGTGCCCCAGCAGCTTCTCAGCTTGCAAATCACCTTTTGCCCAAACAAATAAAAAGTTCCCTCATATTTATCGCAGGGCCTTGTACAGAACAAGAAAGAGACTAATTATATTCCTCACACAGAGCCCCTCCAAAGGAAAAGGCAATGTCACAGAGTAGTCCTCTGACACCTAGTTTACATTTTCATACCACGGTGTAAACATTATCCTCCTTGCCATGTGCGTGTTGCATAGGGAGTTGATATTTGATTTCCCCTTCACAGCCAAGAAAGCTGGCACAGCTGGTATGAGACAGCAAGACACAGCTCTCAGTGGTTTTGGGAGAGCAAAAAATTGCAGTTGTAGAAATGTTTCTTGGCAGGGAGCTCTGCAGAACATTTTGTCCAACCTCCTGCTCTAAGTAGGACTGTTTCCAGCCCAGGATCAGCTGTAAAGACTAAATAACCACTGAGATTAGGAAAAATTCTTCAAAATGTTGTAAAACATCAACAATCTATCATTTTGGATTACTGGGTTTTTTTCCCCTAAATAACAGATATTGGTTTCAAAAATGCAGTAGAAAAATATCAGTCTTTATTTTGCTACTGTGCCTCAGAGAATTTATCAAATGTTATTATACAGTAGATTAAACCCTGTTTATTTTCTACGTGAACAAACATAGATGCATGTAGAAGCAACTTTAGCAACCTCCTATAACCTGAACACATAATCTCTTCTTACCCCAAACTTCATTCCAGGTTTAGAGGTGTGAACAGTGAGAATCCCTGCAAACAAAAGTCCTCTGAGCCTAATGGAATATGACAGCTAATAATTTTCACTATCCACTTTTTTCTTCCAATACTTCTTTGGTTATAAGTTATAAGTTATAAGAAACGTGTACTTTCAGACCAAAAGACTCACAGGAGGTTCCACACTGACTGTGAAATATTTATTTCCTTGAGGAATTCCCTGAGCATTTAATGAAAATAAATCATTGAACATGGAGTTACTGTAAAGCAATCATAACCTAGACTTGAAGTGAGTAGTGCTGGGAATAGGTATCAGGAAAAGGGTTGATACATTATGTGAGACACAGACTTATTGCCCATAAACATATCTTTTGCTGTCACTGAGATATCTGGGATTGTTTGTCAGTCCTCTGCAGCCCTGCTGAACATGTCCCTTCACCCTTTCTCACCCCAAGTAGCTTGAAGCCAACTGACTGTTTTACAAGTCGCCTATTGCTCCTTTGAGAAATCAGGAATAATGATAGCAGTGGAGGGGCAGCCAGGGTTGTACCAGAGGTGGCAGGGTCAAGGAGACTGCTCCCTCTCACTGGACAGCTGACCTTCTGAAACCCTAACAGAGAAGGTATTTCCATTAACCACAAGGAAAATAAAGTAGATGTGACTTTTTGGCAGTCATGCAGCTGTGACAACAGGAGTGAAGGAAGCCAGAAACTGCCTGGACAGATGAATGCAGTACAGACACACAAGTCTTCAGATATATAAAATGTGTCAAGAGGATTTTTGCTGTTCTAGACCTTAATTTGCAGTGGAGAGTGGAAGCACATTGGCTCAGTTACTCTTTTCTAGCTGTGTCTAACTACATCACACTGCCTTCTCCTGCACAAACTTTATTATTACCTGTGAGACAAAATCTCTCTATTCACCTGAAAGGCTTTTGCCTCACTGTTATCCCAGGTACCTTTGGAAAGCCAAACATATTCAAGTGACTACATGGGCAGATTTAGCTCCATTCAGAATCCAAGGCACCCTTCACAATTGCTGGTTTTTTGAAAGACAACCTCTTGCTCCACATGTGGCAGCCCCTTTAGTTATTGACAAATCCTTATTCAAACTTGTTTTACACTGGGTTTGTAATGTTAACACTATGCAAGTCAGTGAAGGTTCCTGTGCCTCCGTTTGGGTGCTTTGGTGAATTCAGTGTAGGAGGTCCTGATTTATACTGCAACTACAATATGTCTCAATCACAAATGTAAAATAGTACATTTTTGGTTTAATTTGCATATAATCATTTTCAACTTCTAGAAAGCGAAAGAGACAACACAAAATAATTTATGGAAGTATGTAAGAGTGAAAACCATGACAAATTAGCATTTCTGAGTCTGTAATCTGCTTACCTGCAGCTTTCTGTGCAGTCTACCTAATCAAGGGATATTTCTGCACTTAGAAGGAGATAGAACTTCCTTTCACAAACAAGCATGAGAAGATGTACAGGAAATAGAACCCAATTAAACTTTATGGCTCTTACATAATACTGAAGCCTACAGTAAGCTGACTAATAAATTACCAAGCCAAATAGTACAAAGTATCAGACAAATAAATGACACTTCTTGCTGGATTCAAAAATGGTAAAACATTAACCATCAATAGTCCCAATATAAAATTGTGTCAAAAAGAACCCTCAAATATCAAGAATAAGAACAAGGAAATTTACAGTCTAGTCTGGCATGATGTAGCCTAATTTTTGAGAGATGCTACAAAACAAAACCTTGCATGAGTTTGACTACTCTCTGTTCTTTTGAAAATTGAAATTTGTCCCATGGAAAACAGAGATGTAAAAAAAGAGGAACAGACATTGCAAGGGGAAACTCTGTCACACTTGCAGTGATAAGATTTTCCAAAGCTGATCACACAAGGACTGCACATCTTATGGGCAGGAACACGCAGGACTTTTACAGAGTTGAATTTCCCACTATGTAATTAACCATAACTGCAGTGATCCACTGAAAATACTCACTCAATAGGTCAAACTTGTTCCAGGTAGACATCTTTAATTTTTCTGCCAATTCTTATTTGCCTCCTTTCTCCAACTCTTCTACTTTTTGACAACATGAGAGGACAAAGGAAAAAGAAAGAGAAAGAAGAGATACAGCAAATGAGAAGGATTAAACATTTTAAAACTGAATGCCAAAACAAAATATGGCGTTTTCATTTAAAAGTTTCCTGAAAAAAGTGCATCTGCTCTGTTACTCTACCCTACTTCCAAAATTAATTTCCTTTCAAAACCTTTAGAAAGTACTTTTACACATTCATTGTAGTTTTTTTGTATGTGTTTGGAACAACTTTATCTTCCATCTGTACCCACACTGGATAGTGGAATAATAAAATAAAATTAAATGTTAAATCCCATGGGTATGAATGATGAGATATCCTGACCACAGGAGATGATGGGCCTTTGTCACTTCAGTGTTGGATTGAATTATAATATATCTTCAATAGGAAATATGGAGCTGAAGAAAAAGGCAAGAACAGACTTTCAGCATTTATACAATGTCAAAATTTAGTTCTGACTTTTTTCTTTTTCCAGACAAGAAGAAAATCAAAACACACAGCTGCTGTAACCTTCACCATTTTACACAGATCTTGTGTATCTTTGAATTTTTCTCCACTCAGCCACTTCTACAAGAATGTTCTACAGAGGAGAAGTTCTTATAATGCTAAGGGAGAAGTGCTACAAACAAGTAAATTATCCTAAAATTAGATTTCATTGATTCTGGAAATAAGACACTGTCTATTCCAGGAATATGTGGGATGCAAATTGATTGCTGGGGTTTGAATTTCTTTAAAAAATTGAATAGCATTCAAATCCAGTTTCAGTCTGATGGATTTTTCTTTGCTTTTTAGCTGAAATTTTTGATTCACTAATTTCTGATTTTGCCTCTAACTTTAATCATGTTTCAACTAAGAAATCATAAAACTGTTGTGGGCATATCCTTCACTATTGTGAAATGCTCTGGCATGGCTCCATATCATCTACAGGACATACTAAGATATTTATAATAATAATTTAAAGAGGTCCAGAAAGTGACCTGAACACTGGCCTATGCTTCTTGTGCTATTTAATCACTTCCAAGACTTTTGAGGTGGCCTTGCCCCGGTCCACTTTGTCTCCAAGGAGGTCCTAGGTAAAATCCAAGGAGGTAGACAAGAGGGACACTACTATGGAAATGCACTTTGGACATGGTGCTATTATAGGGAGTAAAGCCCAGAAAGTGATTCTTGGTAGTGGCTTCAGTAGGAGAACATAAAGAGAGGAGAAAGGGCTCTGTGGTAGATTTTTCTGGAGACCTTTCTACAGTTTGTTTTATGATCACCCATGTCTTCTATTAGGGTAGTGTGATTTCTTTTATGCCTGAAACAAGTGTCATCCTTCTCTTCTTAGTCAGCCACAAATTTTGGAAGGCTGGCTCTGCTCTGTGATGATGGATGCTGTTACAGGTCAAATTCAAGGTACACTTCTGTGTATGAGTGCATATGTCACTCTTTTAATCCTCAAAGTTCTTCCTAATTAAACACAGTGGGAAAAGTATGTACACTGTTTCAGACTAAAACATTCAAGAACTTTATTACTAAAGTTGTCTTTGAACTATAGTATTCATATGGCTCCCCAAAACTACCAGAAATTCTTCAGACTTACATTAGATGAGCACTATTGGTTGACTGATTTGTTGTTCTTGTGGGTTTTTTTCCAATTTACACCTAAGCCACTAAGGTAATTATCTGAATAGCAGAAAGACTTGTAAAAGACACTGCTCTCAGGGCATCTGGAGAGGTGAATCACTGTCTTGAATGACTACCAGCAAAAAAGCCAGTGATGGAGTATGTCCTTATGTCCTTATAAAGAAAAACAGCTTTCAATTCAATTTTAATGGATAATGTTACGAGGTAAAATAAAACAAGTAATTTCATTCTGTGACAATAGGATTTTTATGCTCCTAAAACATCCGCACAAATAAACTTGTCCCATTCTGTTGACCTCTTCACCCTTTCCATCAATACAAGGGATGCTGTCTCTTTGTCAGAACCAGAAATATGCTGGGTGGAATTTTTAACATATTTAACACTGGCTCATGTCCTTGTCCCTGGATGTCAAAGGGATTTTAGTTGTAGTATGCAAGTAAAAAAATATGTTTTCTGAAGTATAAAATTATTTGCAACAGGAATCAAGTGGTAAATGTAATCTGAAAATGTTTCTATACAAACTCAGGAAACAATTTGGTCTCCTTAGTGGAGGTTTTATAAGAAAACAGCCTTGAATTTACATTGTCATTTCATGTGGCACTATATTATCCAGTAATTATCCACATAATGCTTTTTCATAGCAGTCCAGCTGTTTTTCTGATTGATACAAATGTGAAACTGATTGAAACAAGTCCAAGTTTCAGTTCAAAAGTCAGACAAAAATTCCAAGTCTTTCTTGGTTTCAGATTAACCACTAAGTTTCATGTGCTGATTGTCAAAAAGCTGTGAATTAGTTTACACATCTTAGAAGCTCTTTGAAGCTTTCCAAGAAGTGCATATTCACTATAAACAATAAGAACTGTGCAACAAGAACTGCACATCTGAGACAGTCTCAATCGAATTTCAGTTTTTCATCAAAACTGAGAGAAGGCAAGACTAATTTTTAAAGTGAAACTGTCATGATCTATTTCAATGTGTGATACCTTGAATTCTTTGAAAGCACAGCATTTCAGTCCATATTAATATTGCATATGCTTGTGTCCATGTAAATTGGGAAGTTTATTGAATAAGAAAAAAATCACAAAGTTAAAAGATTAGCTGTTACTGTCTTTAGGATTTGGTACTTGAAGTTTACAGAGTGCTAAAGGGAGACAGGCAGGCAATGAAAAATAGGGAATCTTAATATTAGAAAAAAAGAAAAATGGTCTTGGATCTTCACTTAAGCCAACCATCTACATATGCAGAGTGAGTCAACAAAACTGTTCAGACTCCTGATGGTCTCTTGGGCACAGTAGTCAGCTGTGTTCAGTATTTCATTGACTCAAACATATCATATCACTGCTTAACATGCTTTCTTATTTTCTCAAATTTCCCTTTTCCGATATCCTTTTTTCCCTGATGGTCAGTTTGGGAGTTACTATTGTGTGGTGTTCACACACTGAGATAGCACTTAGTCACTTCTGTTGTGGCATTCTTATAACTATGTGAACCTAATTTCTGGGAATACAGTCATCTCACTTAGCTGTTCAGATACTGTGAAAAGCACACTAACTTTTTAAAGCTTGAGTTTGAGTTCTTTTTTAGTTTATTTTTTTTACTTAATCTCTATTTTCACAAGGTAATATGTTTCCTCCTATTTGTGCAACACAGACAAGTTTAGATACCTGTGGAATTGTGCTCTGGATTGAGAAGTATTTGTATGTAAATCAGTTAAGTGTAGAAAACTAGGAGTTTAATTATTTCTAATTTTTAGGATGTAATATGCACTTTAAAAAAACTACCTCCACCACCAAAAAACTAATTTGAGCTGATCACATATTTTAGGATGGAGGACTGGTGGATTCCTGGTTATGTCCACCACTGCTAATGACATTTAAGTCAAAAAGCTATAAGATATAGGTATAAAGTTGGACAGATTGAGAATTTTGTTTCTTAAGTTCCAGTTACAGAAAGGAATTAATTACATGGAAATGATCTGGTTGGCACAAGCAAATAAACATTGGCTTTGAAGAATGAGATAGCAACACACCACTGTCCCAGCAATTCAGCAAATAGTCCCACTGGTGGGCTGGGTCATGCATACATAAATTTAGGTTTCTGTTGGGATGAGAGCTGTCTTGGACACCCAGACAGATTCAGGGACCCAAGGGCAATATGTGTAAGACGAATAATCCTCATAAGAGTAATTTGGAAGGAGAAAAATAAAATTGTGGTTTATCATCAGAAGGTAGAAAAGTCAGCCAAAAAATAAACCAAAAGAAAATTGTTTTCTGTGTTCAAGGGAACTAACTAATTAAAGCAGAACAGCTGGCTGATCTGAGACTACACAGTGGAGTTTAATAACCTCTTAACATCCCAGAAGGGGAGCGTGTGGTCTGATTTACAGAGGTGTTGAGTTCATGAGGCACTTCAGAGTAGGAAACTGATGCTCAGTATATTCAAAAACAAGATCAGTGATCTTAACCAGGATTAAGAGTCCCGTAGCTTTTTCTGATAGTGACATTTGTTTGCACAATGCCCTCTTACTCCCCTCTGGACTTGGAATTTCCAGCTTAAAATTTGTAATAGAAGGAGATATTTTGGCATCTCTTCAAACAAACCAGACATTTACAGATGTGTGTGAAGCGTTCTGTGACATATGAAGCCAACATCTGTAAACATAACTGCATTGAGCATGGTGGGAATTCAATCTGCTTACTCAGAGGTTGGACACGAACTCAGAGAAAAGCTGGGACTCGCCCAGAATCGTGGTGGAGAGTCAAAGTCAGAGTTCCCAGCACCTGAGTCATGTACTCAGCTGAGTCATCAGCACCTCTGTCAGTGCACGGCCTCATCCATGATGCATCATGCCCTCTTCCTTTCACTCACTCTTGGTTTGCTTCTAATTTAAATTTAGTGATTCTAACATTTATCCTGGTTTCAGATTTATGTGTGCACCTCTCTCAGCCAAGCTGGTTGACCCCTTTTTTCTTCTCTTTTCCTACTGTTCTGTCCCATCCAAGACTTTTGTCAGTCACTAAAGCCTTTCCCCAGGTTCTATAAGAAGCATGGACTTGGAGCACATCTCCCTTATTATCCATTACCAGCCCTTCACTCACTCTGCCCAGGAGGTTGAGGACAGCAGGACAGCTCCAAACCCCTGTCCCTGGAGGAAGACCACCATGATTTTCACTGATCAAAACAAATAAAAACTTTCCCGAATCATAACCATGACATTGTTTTTTGTGGTCAGGACAATAATCACTGTGTTTTCAGACTATGGCTGTTTTCATCAGTAAATTAGCATGATGTATAGATAGCTTAACCATTGTTGTTTCACCTGGCCCATCTCCACACAAAACTCCACTATTGTCACAGGGTTTACCTATAAAAAGAAAAATGTGTCTCTGCGGCTAGAATCAATCTTGTGATGCCATGGGTGAGAAAGAAAAGAATAATCATAGGAAAATACTATCCTTCAAGAATAATCTTGTGATCTATAAGCCATCTCATGACTTGGGAGATGTGTTGTCATAGCTGTGTCATGGCTGACAGAATGTCAGTGCCAACTCAGCTGTGTTGTAGGGACTGGATCATACTGAGTGGCTCATAGGCAGCCACTTTGTATTTTAGCATCAAATACAGCAAGAAAGGTAATAGTGATAGCAAGGAATTCATTGACATCTGACATTGTCTCCTCTCTTTTTTCACATTATTTGAAATTTTTTGAGTGTCATAGCTCTGTCTTGGGGTAACATCTGTTCAAAACTCATGACTAACTCGTTTTTTAATAACACACAAGCATTTTCTGTTTTCAAAAATTTTAATAAACATGTTTCAAAAACAGTCTTCTGCTTTTTTTGTTCCAAAGAATGACAAGAGATAATTTAGCAGAGATATAAAGTACTTAGTATTCTCTGATTTGAATTACATGCTCCAAGGACTGCTTTCACCTGCAGTAATTGTTACTCGTCGCTTATACCCATGGTCACAATATTAAAAAACTATCATCAGACCAGACAATACTGTAATGTAGCTACAATTCCTGGTCCTTCATGAGAAAAGTCTCAAGTTCTTACCTAGTTTTTACTGACTAACATTTAAATCAAGGATGTTTGTATCTCTGTGTGGACATGCCCCAAACAAATGGACATGCCTCTTAATGTGCAAAGAGCAAACACAGCTTTACAGAAGGAGAAAAAAAAACAAGCCATCTCTCATGTTGCTCAGATAATCTTTGGGAAAATTACAAGAAAGGATATTTAATATATTGAAGTTCATGTAGATGAGTCTTTGACACCACTACCTGCTGAATCAGGATTATCCCTATGTATGAAGCAAGCACAAGAATCATCAAAGCTTCCTCATCCCTGTCTGTGGTACCAGTAACCTGTGGCAGTTTTGATTTATAATTAAAAGTCCTAATGTTCTCACATGAACAGCAATTTACTGGAAGAAGCAATTTAGATTCTAGGAGGTCATAAAGGCTTTGTCCAGTTAAGCAAAATAAATAAATAGGTGGAGTAGCTTTTAAGTACCATGACCAGCAGGTCTGTGAGGTGCCCAGCTGCTGCCGGCCACAGGGAAAGCTGGAAGACTTGGAAACATGAACCCTGCACACTGAGCCAGGGTCTGCTAGGACTGGCACCAGGAACCACTGAGCACAGGGATCCATCCAGTGCCACCCCTGCCCTTAGCCTGAGACATTTGGCAGAGGCTGCATGCTCAGCTACTCAGGGGCTGCGGCCCCAAGTCCTCTTGTGAAGGCTTGTGCTATTTTTATTTCACATGACCTAATAGGATATGTTCTGACTGTCCACTGTTGTTGGACAGTCAGAAATAGGTTTTGCTTCATGTGGTAGCAGGGTCCTCACAGCTCCTGGGGAACTGGGAAGCCTGATCCAATTGCCTTACCAGCCTGGGGAGATTTAAGATCAGCTCTCTCACCTCTACCTGATCAGGCAGCCACTCCTGTAATCTCTGCTGAATTCAGTAGCCACGGGATGTTACAGAAGCCAGCTTGGGAAACACCAAAACTCATTTTCTGTTGTGTGTTGAAACTAACAGCCTAAAGGCTCGTGGATTTTTCCCCTCACTCTTCACAAGGGCACAGGTTGGACAACTGCCTTCACACTGTATTTTGAATTCCCCTCAGGCTTAGGCACCTGCCTGTCCAGAGTGGGAGAGCCATGCACAGGCTCAAGAACAGCACTGAAGACACTTTGGGAAGGGTCAAGTTGTAAAAGGAAGCACTGTGTGAACTTGGGTCCTGGGACTGTTGGGTGTCCACTGAACAGAGGGGGACTGCGTGATATTTCATGAGATGATTCAGGTCTGCCAAAGTCCTATCTTGGATTTGTAAATATTTAGTTTGATCCAGTACTGAATTCTCAGATTTTCTGGCAAAAAAAGGCATGGTTAAACCATAGCTTCAGTGTCTATCTAAAGGTAATATATATGCCCAAATGATTTGGCAATATAAATAACTCTAATAAATCCAGGCCCTCCCAAACTGACCTTGTTAGGGTATGCCATCAAATCAAGTTTCATAATGATATGTAAAAACAATCACATTGAATTAAAATATCCCATTCATCTATAACACAGAGCTTTCACATCTCTTGTTACACCAGCCTCTTCCCTAATATCATAAAACAATAAAAGGAATTGTATTCATGCCTTCCTCAGCAGTAAAGTAACAATATTTGCCAGCTCTGTGCGCAGCTTTTGTCAGACTGCAGCTTTTTTTCCCAGCAAGCCTAGTACTCTTCTCTTTGCCAAGGGGCAAAATACAATCACATAGTAAAATGGTAAAACATTTTCTAACTCTTTTAATCTTCAGAAGGAACATCAAATTAGAGGAAGGATGAAAGGTGTGAAGTTGCAGAAAGTCAACAGTTAGATCTTTGCTATTTCATCAGCTGTTAACCTGAGCAAACCTTGTAACCTTTACACATGTAATGCATTTATATTTTATCATGAATTCCACTGTAGAGTATGGCATATTGCAGAGGAGAGGCAAAGAGACCATGGAAATATATAAAATATAGTATGTACTACTCTTAATGTAAGGCTTAATTTGTAAGGGAGAAAACAAAATTATCAATGACTACAAATTACCAATGACAATCACAAATTACAAATGACTGCATGAAGAAATAAAAATCATTAGAAAAAATCTGTTTTCTTCATAACAAAAGACAAGAAAGATGCCTAAAGTTGTGTGTCAGACAAGTCTGGGCATGGCTTCAGTGCTGATTAGGGAAGGACTTGCAGAGCTTCTCCTCCACTTTGTGATGACAGATTATACCGTGCAGTTGTACTAAGAGGGATTTAGTCCTATTAGCCTTCTTCCCTCTGCCTCATAAATCATTTACTGCTAGCAACAGATTTACTTAGCACATATCTCAGTGATTTAGTAAAGGTAATGAGCGACAAATGGTTTGATTTGCAGCCAATCTACACTACTGATATCTTTAAAGTGTTTCCAGCCTGGCCACCGTTGGAAGAGCACTTTTCAGAGCAGTTATCAGAACAAAGCTGAACTTCCTCAGCCTGCTCAGGTCCTATTGCTCATGAGTTTCCATCAGAAAAGTCTTCAAGCTCTGCTTTGCAGCTTGCAAATTTGCATATAAGTGGACTGAATAGGTAATTATATTGGTTCTGGCAAGCTTTTTCATCCATTTTTGCTTTTTGAGCTTTAAATCAAGTGACAAATGATTTTATGGTTAATGGTTTCATATTTTCAAATGTCCCTTACCTTACATATTTATTTACATCATAAGCAAAACAAATCCATTCTGGTCAGATAATATCTAGCAGTATCATGTACCTCATACCTCTGTTAAACCAGCCTATGCAGTTGTGCCCTGTGAGTTTTGTCACACAGAAGTCCTGATTCCCACTTAGATTAGCCTGAGACAGAGAAATTAGCTAATTGGAAGGGAATCTTTAACTGAAGTCTTCAAGTGAGAGACCAGATTTTAGACATTCAGTTAATACAAAGCTATCTGTCACTGAACTGAAAGCAAGAGGAAGAGGGTGGCAAACAAGAACAGCCAGCATGAACAAGGACAAATATTGCCTGCCTAATCTGACTGCCTTCATACAGGAGGTGCTTTGAACAAGGGGAGAGCAGTGGACATCAGTTAGCTGAAGTTTAGGAAAACTTTTAATTTGTTTTTCAGTAATATCCTTGTAGCCAAACTGGGGACATATGAACCAGATGTGTAGACTACCCAGGTGGGTTGAAAATTATCTGAACAATGAGACTCAAAGGGTAGTGATCAGTGATTTGATGTCCAGGTGGTGACTTACCTCTTGTCACTGGTCTTGCTTAGGGGCTAATAGGAAAGACAATATTTGAGATTTTGAGATTTTAAGAGATTTTAAATCTCTTAAATAAATAAGAAATCTTAAATCTCTTAAATAAATAAGAAATCTCTAAATATTTGAGATTTTGAGATTTTAAGAACCACTTGGGCCTAAGAACAGAACACAACCTAGGCAAGGTGGAGAGGACACCAAAAAGCCTACCATGGTCAACACAATGGAGGGCAGCACTGTCTTTCAGAGGGGTCTTGACAGGCTGGAAAAATGGACAAGCCAAATGGGGAAGCTCATGATGTTCATCAAAAACAAATGCCAAGTCCTATCCTTGGCATGAATCAACCATATGCAACTGTGCACTCTGGAGGTTAGGCTGGAAATGTTCCTGGTTCCTGGCTGGAAAGGAGCTTTGAATAAAAGAATCTGGGCAACCCTAACAGACAGCAGGTTGGGGATGGGACAGCAGTGTGCCATTGGAGGATGGAAGAGCTGCACACAGAGCAGCATGAACAAGGAACCAGCAGGCAGATCAAGAGAGGTGATTATTCACCTTCATGTAAAACTCTTCAGGCCACACCTGGAACACCTTTCCAGCTTTGATTTTCCCAGCCGATACTGATAGACCAGGACAAAACAGAGAAAGTGCCCTCCCAGTGTTGGCATCATTAGCATTTTTTACCAGAAGTCAATCAGTATTTACTCTATTTTGCTATTTTCCAGTGCAACGTTAAGAAAAATTCCTGTATGCCTTCATTCACACTACAATAAATTGTATTGTCACATGGGGTTCATAAATGGTAACACAAATAAAGCAGACAGTGAAACCAAACACACTGAATATTATTGACCAGTCAATCTTATTGGAACATCATTGCAACTGCTACAGGTTTTGTTCATTGTTTCTCCTACCTCACCACTTTTACTGAACATTCTAGTGATAGATGAAACATAGATCTGAAATGTCCTGGTGTTATCTGGCATTCTTCAGTTCTACATACTGGGAATATGCCCTAACCAGAGGCTATCAGTTTCTTCTGGCAATATAATATATATATACAAGCAAAGGACACTTTCTGGTGATGTTGTACAAACCTGAAAAAAATTATATCCCAGTGTAACTTTAAAACAGTATATGTGTGAGAGCAAGAGGTACTGTCTTGCTAAACAGAGCCCTCAGCCAAGAGCAGAAATCCTGAATTTGAAACACAGTGAAGTCTTAGAGTGACAGTCTCAGAAATCTTTATAAGGTGCCCTGTTCTGCTGCTGGCCCAATGTCTGCTAGGTAAATCTATTCAAGGCCTAAAAGAAGAGCAATCTTTCAATTTGGGATGCCTGTTAAGCTTGGACATTAAGTTCCAAATGCTGTGGACACAACTGCAGTGTTAGAAATTAACAGAGATGCAATTCTAAGCAACAAAACAATATTAAGGTCAAAACCAAGGTAACTGCAGAGTTAAAAAAATTAATTTTGATGACAATTGAATATAGAATTTCCAGACCACGATGTTGGCATATAGTTCTTTTTAGTTCTACTTTGGGAATTTATGTATTTTTTGGCACTATATATTTTAATGTCCAAGTTAACTGTGTAATGGAATGTGAATGTAAAGAGTGCTCTAAAAATGCCATTTACATTTCTTGGAAAAAGGATTTAACATTCGTAAAAGACATACTTTAAATAATTTCTTTGGGGATTTAAAAAAGGATATACATACAGGGGATCAGGGCGGAAGCTTAGCAGCATGCATAGGGAGAAAACCCAGAGCCTTGCTCAATCTAATGCCTTCAAGAGAACAACATATTGGCTTTGCTTCCAGATGTGAATCCACAACCTTATTAGGAGCTAACCACATTTCAAGTTCCATTTGCAATGATCACGGATTAAGTTGATTACTTAAAAGATTGCAACAACTATGGGCTTAAACAGACATTTATGTGTCTATTAACATCATTATAATTAGCTCTTTGTTCACAGATTACAAAATAATTCTAAACTAAGCTATGAAAATCATTTACACAACTACTATCCTTCCCTAGTGGTGTGTGACATTCCTGAACAGTGAGTGGGTACAAGAAAGAGCTTATATAAATTCTTCTTTCATTCTTTTGGTATATGCACATTTTCTACATGGTTTATACTCATGTATAGAAACATATGTGTAATTTCTATACATTGTAATGTTGATAATGTGGTACCTCTTCTACAATTTATGTAGATCATAGCCTACAACATCACATAGTTGTGTACTGCAATAAGCAGGTCTTAAAACTACTGCAAATTTTGAATGGTTACATGCAAAAAAATTGTCTTGATTTTAAAAGCCTGTGTAATATTTAGGCAGCTCCTGACCACAGTCAGCTCCCTTGTTCTGGCATATGTTTAAATATCTCATATATCCAAAAGGAAGCTACAACTCTACTAAGCCATGCCTTAATGGCTGTGAATCCAAGACAAAATTTTGCCCTCTATGTGTGTAGGAGAAGGTCTCTGTTGGTGTTGCTGACAACATCTCTCAGCAAGCCCTGGTCTCTGGAGGGGGGATGATGTAGGGGACATGACAGCTCATACCCAGAGTAACCCAGCCATGTCTGCCTCAGCAGATCTGGTGGGATCATCTTCTCCCACTGCCAAGAGTTCTGATTCCTCAGCAGCTTCAGTGCCAGACCCACCATTTGTCTCGTGATGTAACTCTGGCTTGAACAGCACAGTCACACTGCCCACCAGCTTCTTGTGACTCAGAAGCCATGACTCCTCTGAGCCAGGGCACATGGCTGGCACAGCAGCCCAGCCACCACCCAGAGAGCTGCTGACCTGTGCCACCTCCTGCCCACAACCTGTGTCATCCTCAAACACCACTTGCCCTTCAGAACAGTCCTCTCTCCCCAAAGTTTTAAACAGATTTAAGACAAATGCACAACGGAATGATTTTCATTACACAGTCACATCTTTGATTTGAAACTTTCCCTTTCCCACCCTGAACTAGAGCCACCATAAATTAAGTCAAACCAAATAGCACCTGGAAAAGAAGGATAAACTGAACTCTTACTGAGCTGATAATATGGCTTGGGTTGGGGTTTTTTTGCATAGAATAAAATTTCTGAGTATGTAAACCATTACTTCATCACATGATATTTGGAAAAAAAATTATTTAAAGACCAGTTGGTGGAAGCTGAAATAACATGTTTAAATTCAGAATGTTTAATTTTAATTCACTCATTTAGTATGTTAATATTACATTCTTTGTATTCCTGGGGATTCTTTCCCTCCTTTTCCAGGAAAGTCCACCAATCCTCTTTTTTATATGCTTAAGCATGAGGCAGTGAGAGGAACAACTGCATCTCTTTCCACAGGATGAACAACAGACTTTGTGATACTCTCCTAGCTTTTCTTCAAGATCAGGCAGACTTCTCTCCTTCAGAGATATTTTTCAAGGAGCATCTTGGCACTATCTTGGTTTAAAGCCTTACCTGGGTTAGAACAGCCATTATACTCATAATTTATTTGCATTTTTTGGCAGTTCATACTTCTTGTCTGTAACAGCTGTAAACAAGAAGAGACTTCCTTCAGAATTGAGATTTTGGGTTTCATGGTAAAATCCTAAATCTCTTACCTGGGCCTTAGTATTTTCTTTGTACGGGAGATGGTTCTTGGTAACATGTAATCCCTGAGCAAGGGGTATATGGATTTTTTTGACATGCACTATAAAATACCAGTGGTAACTGCCTTATCATAACTTTATGAAAATAAATATGCAGAAAAATTACATACAACACTTTCAACAATGTCAGTGGCTAAAAAAATAGCTAACTGGTGTCAGCCTCAACTAAATGCAGAAATTAGTCTAATCCACTCTAGTGCTGGAATTCCCTAGAACCTGACTTTCACTAGATACCAGCATCTTTCCAAAAGCTTAATTTGGTCAGATAACAACATATTATCCTTCGTAAAGTCCTGCTTAGTGTCTTGCTCTTACCAGAAAGTGTCTTGCAGCTCACATGGGCAGCAGCAGCTCCCAAATATATGTCCATTGGCCAGATGCCATTCAGATACATTTTTTGTCTTGCACCAGTTAGCTCACAATGGCCAGTGGCTCATCTCAGCTCTTCATAGGTTGAAATGATATATTCTTGTTCTTAAAGTTGTATACTATTGGGATGGACAAAATCAAATACTTTTGGGGCTTTATACAAGCACAACACCTACAGCATATATGTTGAAAGAGAACTGCTAAGTACCCACCTTACAGTTCCCTGGCTGAGCCCTGAAAAGGACTGTAAAATTCACTAAATGTATTAAAATACATTGCATATGTGATGCAGATCCATTTCAAACTGACACTGTCTTAAAAAATGTGAAGTCTAACCATTGCTACTAATTACATAAATGCATACGGAGATGGCTACAAATTACAGAGGGAAACATTAATGCTCAAAGTAGCCCCTAAGAGTATGTGGTTAGAAAGAACCTCTGAGGTTTGATTCTCTTAATGACTTTGAACTAGAGGATAAAAAGGAATTATGCTGAAGTTCTGCTTCTCGTAAAATGCTCTGTGGGTTAGCTGATGAAGCTGCGAGCCATAGCTGTGATCACACTGAATTTTGTATTCTTCTTCATGTATCTTTCTTTGGTATTGTGACTAAGGCAAACAGATTCAATGGGATTCAAAGAAGGAGCAATGATTTGTACCCAAGGTCTGAACATCAACATCAGTTGAGGAGATTCGTTAATGAAAAGGTAATTTCAAAAGCCGTCACCCACTACTCCTGACAGTGTAAGGCCACTTTTTATTAGAAAAGCAAGGATGAAAATTTTGTGGTAGCAGGGAACTTTACAGTTCTGAAACACTTGGTAGCTGATTTATGTAAACACAACAAATTACTCAGATCTCTGTGCCCCTGCTTTGAAGACAGGTATGTGCATCAGCAAAGAGCATGAAGGTAGAATTGCATGGGGTCTGCCAAGGTCTTATTTACCTTTCTGCTGTTTCAGTCAGAGGCCAAAAACTATTGCCACTGGAAAAGTACAAGTAAAGAAATATGCAGTCTTTCTGTTCTGGCGTTTGGGGGTTTTTTGAGGGGAGTGAGGGGAACTAAGTCTTAGGAATTACAGAAAGGTAGTATCTGACTAGGTTTAGGCACCTAATTTAGACTCCCAGGCTAGGAGGAAGTCTCACCAGATTCCTGAATGCCCTGTTGAACCACGTCTTCTCTGCTCATGGAATACCATGGTGTACTTGAGGACAGCAACATCCCCACTTTGAAATGTTCAGCTGGAGTTTCACTACAATGCCATGGAACCTCCCATTTACATGATGACACCTGGACCCTAGCCTCTGGCATGAGACCTCCGGGAGCCATCAGGAGCATCAAACACTACAGGAATGAACCAGATTGTGGCTCTTACAGCTGAATCCACCAACAGAGACACCTGCTTCTCAGGTTATTCTTCAAAATTTATCAGAAACATGTAAAAATCACATATGTTGCCTGATTAAAATTGTACGACTCCATGGAGAACATTCAATCTGTTGGGACATATTAGCAGAAACCTTTCTGCCCTACAGGAGGAAGCAGAGCAAATGTACCTAATGGAGAGCAGGTTTAACTGACCAGCTTCATGTGGTTAACAGCTTCTGGTCTATTAAAAAGGATGTCAGTACTAAAGAAAGTCATAAAATAAACATCTTCTCATCACACTGTCATTATGTATGAGTAGTATCATCCCCATGAGAAAAAAGTTGATGACAAAGGCATTCATATTTTGGCCAAATAATTGAATGGAAATTATGGACTATGTGCTACCTGGGTGGTGTCGGCCCTTTTCTTAAAGTAAAAAAGGATTCAAAGTTTATAATTTTTAGTCATTAACTTAAAATCAAAATCGAAGGTGGTGTAACATGTAATGATTGCTATGATAATCATAATCATTGAGCTTCTATTGATTACTTTGTCTTAGAAATCACTAGAAAATTCAATAACATATACTTTTACTTTCTTTTTATGAAGTATAATGTTTTGCCAAAGCCCACACTTAGCAGAGATGTCAGTGGATCACTACAGTTTTCAACTCAAGGCTCATTTGCTTTGAAAAAGAAATTAAGAAAACAGTCCTTTTCAGTTTAAAAAGAAGTGTTTCAACAGAATTCTTTTTCAAAATGCTTGCATGATTTCTTTTCTATTCTAACCCAGAATAAAAACAAATTTTGAAACATCAACATTTTATGTACTGGAACTGCTACCCACTGGCCAACTCCACTTTTTTATTGAATCCTTGTGTTCCACATAATGAGAAAGCACTTTGTACTGTTTGTTCCCAAGTCAGACGTGACAGAAAATCTGACTACTCTTTCAATTATTTCTTTCTTTATAGGCATTTTCTGTGGAGTTCATATCAAAAAAATTCCTCTGTGGATTGGATTACCAAAATATAGTTTTGGGATTTTCAAAAAACTAACAATTACAAAAACCACTCCCCTCAAAAAAACCCAAAACCAAAACCAAAATACCAAATAAATAAATAAAAACTGGAAAAGAAACTAGTTTAACAAAAATAGTGTTAATTGCAATTTGCTTCATTTAGTACTCTTTTTATTTGTGTATTGAGATTTTAGCATGGTGAAAATATGGTTATAAAATCTACTTTAAAATTTTGCATAGGTGATACAATTAAACTTACATGAAATCATAATGTGTGGAGGTTTAAAAATGTTTTAGTTCTTCTAGAACATCTAAAAAGTCCCACTTAAAATCAAAATTTAAACATAATGTTTTATAATATGCGCATAAAACTGCATATAGTTTTATTACCAAACTGCATCTCACCACTTGGGGTTTTGTTTTACAGATCTCTAGTTTGAGGACAGTTTAATAAACAAGGATTGGGAAATCCTAATTACGTCTGTATGTCTTTTATGAAGTCAGTAGATCTACTTGTATAATGTTCAGCCTAATCATGTGAATTTCATTCTGTCCAAAGTATTACACTCATTTATATAACCACCCCATTCGTTTCCTGTTTCTGTGTTCAGTGTAGAAATAATGAAGCTCTTGAGACTGCTCAGCTTGGACTCTTTCTTGTGATTGCCAATGAATGGATTTGGTTATGTAGATTTTCCTCATGCATATTTGCAGACAATTATAGCTCAGCGCTATACTCATTTTATGGAGATCATTTCTGGTAGATAAATGACACGTTTAGTTATCTGTAACATCATTTTTGTCGTCCTATTTGAGTAACAATAGCAGCAAGAAAATTTTTTATTCCTTTTGTTTTTTAACTTTATTTAGGAATTAGAATAAACATTTTGTAGAATCAAGGATTAAAAACAATGGGGACTTTAGATCAACAGGAACTAAACAGAAATAAAACACATCTTGTAAGCATTAGGTACCCAGATCAGATACAAATATAATTTCACAGTGTAATTATTAACTGTGTCATAAACTAAAACAATGAAGATGACATTTAACTGAAAAGATGTGGGTTAAAAAAGTTTTTTAAATTCGCTAGAATATATTCTGTTGAGATATTAGCCAAAGGCTCTCTGAAGTGAAACTACATTTTTCTAATTCATTGTTTAGTTTACGAGAAAATATATAACCTTAGCTAACAGTTAAAAAAACTGAATTCAATGTAATGTTCACTTTCATTCTATATTCCATTTGTTTCATTGTGTACTCTTTAACATGCTAACAGGTAAAAAATAAAGTGTGTACTCTAGTGAATCATGGTCAAAATTGAATTTGCAGTTGTTTTTCAATATGTAGAATTTCTGTGGGTGGAATAATGTAGCCCCACTAAAATACCAATCTTTTTTTTCATGTTTGGTTGGACAATTCTTTCCCATATTTCCAAAACGAATTAGCATACCTTATGAAATCATATTTCCATAACGTTTGTCATCCAGGAAACAGAAAGGCTGGGCTTATTTGAATAAATACAGGTCTCTCATTTCCCTAATTACTATCTAATGTTGTCCTCCCTCCATCATTAAAAATTCATTTCTGAAATCATAATTAAATGACTAACAAATACAATAGTTTCTACTTAGTAAAGGAAATAACTAGATGATTTCCTACATTTTATGCCATTGTGCTCTATAAACATCATATGATCTTATGCTTCCCCATGCAGGAATCAAAGCCTTCTTCACAGCTATACATGGGAACAAAGGGCAGAACTCTGCAGAACTTTTGTATGTGATGTTTTATCAGCTAAATATACAGCCAAAAAATTGTTCAAAATGCTTTTCATAAATTTCTTTTTCTGAAAAAGACGGAATGCAAAGGAGTGAGGGAAGGCCATAAGTGCCTTCTGCAACTGAACAACAAGTATTTGACACAAAACTACCAAGAGGATGAATTGTTACTGAAAAAAATAATATTTTCTGGTAAATTGGTTACCAGCAGGGAGTGTGATTATACATTTTCTTCTTTTTTATATGAACTGTTCTAGAAATTAATATATATTCATATATGAAGGTCTTGTTGTGTAAGCACTACTCAGGTATTAGCAGCTGCTGCAGAAAACTTCCGTTCCAATGACAGAAGGGAAATGCAATGGTGTGCGTAATCGGAAATGCTGCTTCTCTCTAGTGTTAGAAGGTGAAGAGTTGAAGAGATGAGTGCTAATAGTAGGCACTTTCATTCCCTTTCTGTGGTTTTTAGAACAAGAATTTCTGAGGTTAGTACTGGGAATCAGGTTCTGAACTCTTGTTCAAGTCATATTAAATAAATTAAAGATTGAGCATGGATGAAAGTCTTCAAGATGTATTAAACTGTCTTCCTTAAAATAAGGAATAATAGGGGTTGTTTTAGGGGACTATCTTTAATGTTGGCATTAAACAATTTGATGTTGGCATTAAACAATTTGAAACTTCAGGAAGTGACTATGTACATTCAGTTTCTGTAGAAAGTAATCCCAGTGGCTGTACTGATAACTCCGGTCTCAGTTGCTCTTCAGAAAATAACAGATCTATACATGAATATGCTATTTTAAGATATGTACACATGCACGTGAGTACATTAGATGTTTTCCTTCTGCTAACTGACACTGAGGTAATAAAAGAGTATAAAAATATATTTAGCATAGAAAGATAAAAAATGAGCAACAATATCATCCAAGAAGGAGGAGAATTTATATCTCATATCTTATGGGCCGACTTACAGAAGGGAAACATCTGAAAGGGGTAACACATATCCCACTCACCTATCCCCATGCTGGCATGGGAGGTCTGGTGGGGCAAGGTCTAGCCACAGCCATGCTTATTAAAATCTCTTTCTCCAGGAAAGCAGCAAAAGCTGGAGAGATGCAGCAGCCCCTCTCGGGTTAGAGCCACTCCCTAGGATGTGCCTGGAAAGAAAAATCCATTTGCTGGGACCTGGCACATCATCAGACTGTGCTGCTGAGCAGTATAGAGAGCATGAGGATGAAGATAATGGGATAGTTGAAGTCTTTTCCCTACATGACCATCTGGTGAGCAGGCCCAGAAAGAGACTAAAAGGATTCCTAATGCAACTAAATAGCAAGTTCTGAGATTTCATTTTCCCACACTACTAGCATAGGTGAAAAATGAAGTGAGTAAGCTTACCAATATTAAAAAATTCCAAATCTGTGGAAGTATGCATATGATAAGGCACTATGGTTTGTTTACCAGAGCCTTCAAGAATGACTGACAGCAGGTCCTTTACACGTTATTTATGAAGAAATTAACTACTGCAACAATAAAAGAGACCAAAAGAAAGCAATCTGCTTATAAATAAAAAGCAAAATAATATCACTGATGTCAAGGAATACTCAGAATGGTTCTCTGCTTCTTGCAAAAAGAGCTGATATCTGTGAAAAGCTTGAAATCTACCACCAACAAACTCTTGAATTCACTTTGAAGGATAGAAACAAACACCTGATCAGAAAAGGTCATTTGGGAGAGTCAAACGAGGTTTGATAGGTTCCTCTAACTTAGCAACAGAGAATGAACAGTTAATGAAGGGAGTGAGAGGTTATTTAGGTTTATGTATTACATATGAAATGCTTGGAAAAGATTTCTCAAGCTACTTCCAACCTGTACTGGTAAATCTTCCTTGAGTGGTACAGAATCCCAGTTTATGTACATCTGCAACAAAGTAAATTTGTGCACTTCTGTGCCCAACCAAACAAATTCAGGGGCAGTGGAATATTCAGAGGCGATTATCTACCCTTTAAACAACAGGCACAGAAATACAAGATAGTATCAATACTATTTCAAATCAAATGTGGTGTCCATGGAGACTGGTTAGGTTTCCCTGCACTTCTAATACCGATGCATCCAGAAGGAGTGAGAGTAAGTGGGTTTTGTTTGCAAACAACTCTCAGATTGGAGAGGCAGTAACCTTAGTTAACTGTAGTCAACTGAACAAAACAGATGCTTCCACCCCACAATTCACTTGTCCTATTTCAGATTACTTATTTTAGGATGAATTGTTTTCTTCCCAATTTAAAGTGCCTGGTTTCCTGCTGAGCACAGTCTAAACAGATTTAGAGGTACACAGCTTTGCTGGAAACTAACAACGTATGGAAAATAACCCTTCCTTCTCCATACTTTCAGAATTTGTTGAGATCTAATAAGGGTTTTTGAAGAAGGCAACAGACATGGGTCTCAAAGAGATACACTATGATGAGGAAAATCTTCAAAGATTGTTCTGACCATAGAAGAGAAAGGGCTTACTTTATTTCAGTTATCAGCATCTCAGCAAAGGTAGACACCTTTGGTCTCAGCAAAAAGAAATCCCTCATTAATAGAAAGGGAAACAGAGTGTGCCAAAAAGCTGTGCCAGAAAGCAGATGCAGAAAGCAGATGCAACTGGAAGATGCTGTTGTAGGACCTCATGAAAAAAAAATTATTGAGGTTGTCTTATTGCCTCACACCCAAATTTGTGCAAGCCTTTCATTGCTCTGTATTTTTGCCTAGTTGTTGGCTCCTTTTTCATGACTCGTTTGGGCAGCAGCACACAGCACTGTGGTCTATCAGCAGGGCCTCCTGGCTCAGGCCCTGCAGACACAGCTGTGTGGTGGCCAGCCCACGGCAAGCAGAGCCACACTACGCTTCCATGGAGCCATTGGACACCCAGCTGTGGTCTCTGCTGGCCAAAAGAGTCATGGCACCACACAGCTTTCCTGCAGGCTTTTTGTGGCCTGTTTTGAGAAATCTGCTGTGATTTTCAGAGTTGCAATGCAGCATAAAACCAAGTCGGTTTCATACAGTTTCAGGTTTCACTGCGAACCTTCTAGGCAACTCCCTGAGTAAGATACAGGCAAGCATTTCATGACCTTAATTTCTCAATGGTTGACTCATTATTCTACCTCCTCAAGTCAGTTCTTGATTTCTTAATATATTTTCCTTTCATCTTCTGCTCATGGCTGTTATATTGGTTAGAAGATATTCCTGCGAGTAACATTGGGAGTAGTAGCCTTCCCTTTCTCAAGACAATCGGGAAATTTTGGGCAATGATCAGAATTATCACAGGAATGTACCATATTTAGTATGTTCCTGGACATATACAAAAATAAGTAAATCTCTTTCAACCCTCTTATTTATAGACCCCACTATAAAAAATGCCAGAAGTCTGCTTATATGTCAGTGGCTACATGTACTTCCTAGCATATATATTCAAAACTGCTACAGCTACACAAGATTTGCTCTGGCACTGTGCCTTCCATTTTGCTCCTTCCACCTGAGGCATGTGGAGCCACAGACCCAACTTCAGCATGACACCAGCTTCTTCCCAGTGCTGTCACAGAGGACTGGTCAGAGACAGGGGTGGCCTTCTCATTTATGTCCTATCCCCATTGTGGGACCACTCATATCAACCAATGCCCCACTTTTCCTACCAAAAAGCTTTACTTTTTTTACAGCTTAAGTGACTGAGTGTAATAACAGCACTTAAGAGCCATGGCCTCCCATGCACTAGACAGTGCACTAAGCAGAAGAAAAAGATGACCACCCATCCAGAAAGATTTGCAGTGACATTAGGTCTGGCTTGATAACTTCACTCAGAAAGAAATTAAAATTACGATGCCCAGCTGTCTCTTCAGTTAACAGATCATGAGCCTGAAAAATGTGAATTGTGTACAGTTATTTTGTAGGCTTTAATTGTCCTCTTTGAGAAGAAGAATACCATCAGAAACATTAAAGTAACAGTAGGTGGATTACCAAATCAGTTACCAGTATTCAGAGTTCAGAAAGTGTTCAGAAAGTTCTAACTAAAGAGGAGAAGGGTCTTGAAATTCTTCCCCCTACTTATCCCCAAATGACTGACCATACAAGATCTTTAGTCCCCTGAAAGCAGACTTATATTTCAGTACTTCTTCATAACGGTGGATGTGGCATTGCAGAAAAGTAGCTAAGAAATTTTATTGTGAAGTTGAGCAATGATGTTACCATACAGAAGTAAATGTGTCATTTGGCAAGAGGGAGCACATGTTTTTATACTAATTGTCCACAGCCATTTCTGCAGTGATTTTTCTGCTTTGAAAAGCCTGCATTGGTTTCAGTTTTGATTACATTCAACTCTGCAACCAGTTGTGATTAAGGTGTCTAGAGAAGGATTTGGCACCAAATATCTCAATTCGCACTTCAAACTCTTTTATGCTTCTTTAAAATGAGAGAAAATTTTATTTAGTGCATTACAGGGGTTATTAGCAATTAAACTAAACAGGCAGCAAAGTCATTTCAACAATGCAGTGTCTGGAACATGTATGTGCCTCAAATATATCAAACAGATTGCGTGAGTGGAGTGGGAAATGGTCATTCACTGGAAATAATTGGAAAGAGTTTTTCTCAAGGAAAAAAAAACAACCAGAAAGCCTTGAGAAAGGCCTGAGAAATAACAGTAAGTGTACACCAGGGAGATTTTTCAGACACAGTATTTATTCTAAAAAGGGATGAGAAGATTCAGAGATGGTATACCAATGATGAAATAGAAGCTGCACAGAACAGATCATAGACTTTCCTGCAAAGTGCTGAAACACACAATATTTTCTGGGATAAAAGATCTGTGCTGCTGAAAAAAGTAACATGCATTTTGAAGAATAAGGATAACCAGTGTTTTACTCATCTATAAAACTTCTTGAGTCAGAATAAAATTGTTTAGTATAATATATATATATTTTTAACAGTAAGTATGTGTAGGTGAGATTTTGAAGCATGATGCATTATAAAGTCCATGACCCAAAACATTAGATAAGAAGGAGGAAATTTTTTTTTTCTTATGGGGCAGTTCCTAAATTCCTCTATCTGTTATTCACTTGCTAACTGCCCTGTAAACTTAAGAACTCTGATGGCTTAGTGGTGAATCATTATTCTTTGATTATATCTTCGTAGTTATAGTGAATGACATAAGCTCACTGTGATGCAGACTTGGAAATTATTCAGCGGTGTTTTATCTTTTTTATTTATTCTTTTTATAGATACATGGATCCATTTTATAAGTACATTAAAGCACTCTGAGACTTGCATTACCAATTCATTGTAACAATTTTCAAGTGCCTGACAATACTTTGCTTCTCACTTTCTATCTTACAAAAAGAAAATATTTTGTGAAGATCACAGAGTGTATTCTTGGGTTTCTCTCCCTGTGGAAGTGCCACACATTTTGCAGCATGCCTTTCAAACTGATAATTCTGCAAAGTTACAAATTTCATTCAATTTAAATGTGGACTTTTTTCCCCAAGAGTTTGGTCTAGGAAGCACATTGAAGAGATTTACTTCTTAGCAAACAGAGTTTGATCATTTGATGAAAAATCCAAGCACACTCAAGTCTTGAATATGAGATCATTTTTGCATAACTCAAATGTGTAATATATGTTTTAGGTATTTTTGTATACCAGTGAGAGATGAAAAGCTACATTAGTTTTTCTGACTTGGCTGAACGGAGGGAAACCAGAGTTTTAAAGAGACTCTGAAATGATGTTGGAAAGAGGGAGAGAGAAAAAATAATCTAATGAAAATCTACATTTAACAGCATGTATTTTAGTAAGCTCAACATGTTTGAGATAGTAATACAATATGTGGAACAAACTACCATAAAAACTCAGGATGAGTATTCCTACTTTTTGTTTCCTCTCATGCTGGAAAATACCTGGATTTATGTTGATTTGAATTTTGAGATATGAAAATTATCTGCGTGCCTTCTGATGGATTTATATCTCTGTAGACTTTTTGATTTTGCTTCCAATTTTTCAATACCAGCCATTTCTAATACTGGCAAGATTAACGATACCACAAGTAAAAGAAACTATGGAAAATCAACAGAGAAAACAAATCCTATGCAAACCCCAAATTAAGATATCGATTAAACATCAGCAAACCAAAATTCCTCCTGCATATGTGTTGTAGCTCCTTTACCCCATTGAAGAAAGAAAGAAAGAAAGAAAGAAAGAAAGAAAGAAAGAAAGAAAGAAAGAAAGAAAGAAAGAAAGAAAGAAAGAAAGAAAGAAAGAAAGAAAGAAAGAAAGAAAGAAAGAAAGAAAGAAAGAAAGAAAGAAAGAAAGAAAGAAAGAAAGAAAGGAAGAAAGAAAGAAAGAAAGAATGTAGTTTGCCTTCCAGGGCGAGGATGCATAATCTTTGATTTGGTAGATGTAAGGAAAAAGCACCACCAGATGTGTGTTAAAAGGAATCCTTTTAAAGACAAGTAATTCACCTAAACAGGGTGCATGTTTGGGTTGGGTCATGGGTATCTAGGTGTGGATGACAGGCAATCATGAGCTTTCAATTCCAACACCAACTTCCCAGAATCTAAATGAAGAATTATATTTGTTATATGCATAATGAATTAATGTGCTGGAAGAAATCACTCTCACCTGTGATTGTTTCTCTCAGCAGGCAGTAGCTGGGTAACAGGAGGCCAGAAACAAGCAGGAAAAATCCCAGGTTTACATAACAAGTCACTTTGATTTCTTTTGTGTTTCGCCTGCAACAGATTTGTTATGAGATTATTCAGCTGCTGTCTTCACTAACACACTGTGCCACTGCATATCTGTCCTACGACCTGAGAGTGTCCTTAAACGTGTGACTGTGGCAGTTCTGCTCATCACTCTGGAAATTGTACATTTTATGTTGGGAGCATGAGGTTCACATTTCCCAGTGACTTCAGTGCTGTGATTTTCTGGCAGTGTTGCTCATGGTGCTGCTCCCAGAGTCCTGAGGAGCTGGAGCAGCAGCATGGAGCCTCCATGTGCTCAGAACACTGCAGGTGCCATGCTGGCAGCAGAGACCAGGGGAGCTCTGTGCCCACAGCATTCCAACAGCAAGCCCAGGGAAGACGACTGCTCCAGGGACTTTCTCAGGATTACAAGGCACATCTAAGATCCTACTCAACCCATCCCCACACAGAAACATTGCAGGGAGATCAGGAATATCTTGATACTAACTTGTTAGTGTTTTTATCTGTCCCCAGTCATAGCTGTGCCTTAACTGCTCTCATATGCTAATCAAGCTCAAATGAACTCTGCCAGATAAGTGCTGTTTAATGTAAAAGTGTCTTGGGTTTTGTGGTTTTTTAGTTTATAAATAAAATCCTATGCAATAAAAGAAAATTATTTTATGTAAAGACATTGCAGCCCAGGTCAAAGCCATCACTATAACCTGGTTATATGGTATTTTATAGTTTAGGTCTCATCAGGCTCCTATGCCAGATGTTCTGTTCTCTTTCTAATGGTCAATTCAGAAGTTAACTCTCTTAGTGGAAGGACACTTTGGCTCAGTTGTGGCTCTGCATAGAAAAACAGCCATCAGCAGTCAGATTTCACTGGCACTCATCAGGAAGGTGCTGTTTGCCAGCTGAGTTGGGGTAACTATGTATGTGGATGCTCCCTGCCGCAGGCTGAGATGAAGTAATTCCAATTAGCTCAGCCTTAGTGAAAGAATGCCAAGCTCATATAAATTCCTATGCATTGCCACAGACAAGTAGCACACATGTGTACATTGCCCTGACACAGTTGATGTGCAAGAATCTGTTTGAGTCCTTCCTCTTTAGAACCAAATTGCTATTATAATTGGGTTTTAATGATGTTTAATTTTTCCTATAAAGGAAAGTGCTTTACCGGATCAACCTGATCCAGTTCCTCTTCCTGCCCTCTACCAAACTATCAGGAGATTAATAGGAATAGCAGCAGGGGCCTAAATGTCATTTAACTTGACAGCCATTTAACTTGACTGCAACCTAAGCACTTAACCATTTTCATCAAAGTCAGTTAAAGCTGAGTATTTTGTTCTCAGGACCATAAAGAATGAGCTCTCAATTTCTGAGGGGCTGATATGTTATTGTTTTGTTCACAGCATCTGGGATTAGTAACATGAGGCAAAAATGGTTTTTATTTAAAAATGATACTCTAGTTAGGCATGGGTGGGAAAGGTCAAATGATCATACAACACAAATATGAACAGTTTTTCAACTACATGAGTTTTTTATGAGCAAACTGGAAACAAACTTTTTTTCAGACCAAATGCACTTGGAATGGATTGCCCTTGGGAATGCATTAATATTTGTAACAGCTCTAGTGCTGGGTCTAACTTTGTGAAATAGAGTCACTGATAAAAATGGGGAATATCAAACATCTGCATTTCATTATGATTAGTGCTTTAAAAAAAAGGAATTTTATTTAATCTCTCAAAGCATCTCATCATTGGGAATAAAGTAGGTTAGGAAGTTCACCAGAGTTTTGCACGCTGCTCTTTATATAGGCAATTGAACAAGAAATGTAAGACAAAGCTGGCTATCTACATAAGCATGACTATACACAAACAAAATGAAATCCCTGCCTGCATAGTTAAAATAAATTAATATTTCTATCAAATACAGTCATTACAAAAAGTTAGTGATCAACCAATCTTTAGTCTGTAGTGTTCCTCACTTTCCATTTTCACATTGATTTAAGGGTTGTTGGAAAACTGAAAACCCGAGTTGGAAAACTAGAAACCCAAGTTTCCCTCTCGGGTCACTGCCCTCTGTGTACAGAGAGGCTCAACATCACTTTGCAACACTTGTGACTCATTCTGATTAATGGGAAGAAGATTGTAAATCAGAATAACTCATGTATCACTAAGATGGTATGGTTGTATATAGAACTAGAAGTCCACAGAAAGAGCTTTGTCATCAATTCATTCTCCAGTAATGTTCAGGAACTCCTAACTTTTTAATGCTTTTTACATATAGTGAGGAAATTAGGAAAGAGGCGAGACAGAGTGGGAGGAAGAATGCATGCCAAGCTCCATACAGACCAAAGAATAGAATACAATTTTGGAAAATGCATGTCATTCTTCTTTGAAGAGTGTCATCTTTAATATCTTCCTCTCAACTTCTGGAACCTCTGACACTTCAGTTATTTGATGATTACCGGAACATTTACTCGTAGGTTCTTAAATGGCCTTGCCTTTTCCAGTTTATCTTCTTCATCTTCAGTAGTTTCATGCATCATATGGGCTCTGCTAAAAGCCAAAGAATGAGCATGGCTTTGTCCCAAACTCATCACTGAAATTCCTGAGCCACAAAAAGGGTTGGCCCTTTGGCAGGTCTAAGCTGTCCCTCTCCCAGGCAGCAGGAACTTGACACTGCCTTCTCTCCAGAGACAAAGATCTCACTTTCTAAAAGAGGAATGTGTGTCTCCTGAATGCAGCATCGTTTTTGTGTTGGCTCCAAATGCCTTAACATTTTCTGGTTCAAAAGCAAGCATGATTTCCCTTTAATAGTACTGTGCAAAAAGCAGGACCATCCAAACTCAACAGAGAAAACATGGATTCCCAAAGAATCTGGACGGGTTCCTAAGTTTCTGGTAATGTTTTTTCACACAGGACATCTGCTTTTATTTATGCATTTCCTCAGCTACTAAAGATAAAATGTGAATAGAGAGATTTTGGTGTTAAATCATAAGCACAGATGTGCTGAAACTGCCACAGCTCTTTTAAGGGTAATGCTTCAGAGGGAGAAGTTGGGAACAACTGGAATCGATCAGCTTCCCACTGTGAGTATAATGTTGAGGTTTTGAACTTCCAATATGTCAGAAGACAGTGTCAGTTGCTGAAATATGCTGGTAAGTTTCTTAGCAGAGCTTCTAGTTTTTTCACAGTAATTATTTTCAAGGTGTTTTCCAAATGTGCCACTTTGGGAATCTGTGTCTATGAAACCATTTCTGGGAAGATCTTTCACAAATTTCACACACAAACAGTAAAAACTGTAAAATGTGCTAAATTGTACTAGCTCTTCTCCTTATGACAAAAACCAGCAAGTTGGATCCCGAATTATTGCATCATATGGTCCACCTTTCCCGACCTTCTCTTACTCATAGCTAATATATGACCCTAAAAAGTTACATAAGATGATGCCTTTTGAAGTCATGTGCCTCAGCTTGTCATTTTAATAGAATATACCAGTTTAAAGTTTCTATATATATGAGGGATTTTCCACAGCCTACAGATGTTCTCTGAAAATCTGATTTTCTTAAGCATTTAAAGTAAACACCTCAGAGTCAAGTTTTGAAAAATGTGGATTGTAACCCATAAACATTTATTGTTTGGTTTTGGAATCTACAAATTAGCATGAGGTCTTCAGATGAGTCAATGGGAACCTAACTTTCTAGCATGGAAGGAGAGTTCAGCAAATCTGACTTCCTGCTTGTGGATGAGAGGCTGGACACAACCTGGGAATGTGCACCCACTGCCCAGGGAGCCAGCTGCAACCTGAGCTGCATCCAGAGCAGTGTGGGCAGCAGGATTCTGTCCCTCTTCTCTGCCCACATGAGACCCCACCTGTAGCACTGCATCCAGCTCTGTGGTCCTCACACAAGACAGGGACCTGTTGGAGCAAGGGCAGAGGAAGGCCAAGAAGATGAGAAGGCTGGAGCACTTGTACAAGGACAGGCTGAGAAAGTTGGGGTTGTTCAGCCTGGAGAAGAGAAGGCTCCAGAGTGACCTTGGAGCAGCCTTCCAGTACCTAAAAGATTCATAAAGGCTCACAGAAAAGCCGAAGCAGGACTTTTTACAGAGGCATGTAGTAATAGGACAAGGACAGGTGGCTTTAAACTGAAAGAGGGTGGATTTAGGTTGGACATTAAAAGGAAGTTCTTTACTGAGAGGGTGATGAGGCAGTGGAACAGATTGCGTAGATAGGCTGTGGATGCCTCATCCCTGGAAGTATTCAGAACCAGGTTGGATGGGACATTGAGCACCCTGGTCTAGTGGAAGGTGTCCCTGCCTGTGGTGGGGGAATGGGAACTAGATGATCTTTAAAGCTCCTTCCAAGCCAAACTACTCTACCATTCTATGAACAGCCCTAGTCAAAGTCATGCAAGCATGACTGAACTGCCATTTTAAAATTTCCAGATTCCAGAAATCAAAATAGTTTCCCTATTTTAAAAACATTCAAAGATTCTTAAGACTAAAGCATAAGAAACTGTGAATTCTCAGACCACATCTACAAGGCCATTGAAATGCTAATTTGTTAATTTGGGATCCCTGGGTTCTGGGATCATCCAGCTAAAGACAAGAAAACTTGTGGGTGCTTAGTAGCACAATTAACATGCCAACATTTGCAAAATGTGGCAAGAAATATGTCCAGTTCAGATGTTTAAATAAACAGAAAGACTGCCTGCTTTCCACTGGAGTTCCATAGGAGTCTGAACACCTTCCCACAAAATGATTCAATTTTCACCAATAAATGTTAATGTAATTGTAAAGAAAAGTATTATGGTGAAAAAAACCCCACTTTTCATGTTTTCAGGCACATTTTTTGCTTCATTTTTCAAAAATGAAATCTCCTTATTATGAAACACCACAAAACAGCAAGTGGTAAACCAGCAAGTAGTGATTGCCCTCAAAAACTATCCCAGTTCAATGAGGAACATAATTCACATCTTAACCGCTCACTTATCTCCTCTGAATAAACAGAAAAAAACTGTGGGGAAGAAGACTGCCAAGATGATACTTATATTTAATATGCCTTTTAATAAATAAGACTTACTAGAGTTTTCTTCTGTATTTCACACAGTGCATGCACTGGTGACCTTGCTGTTATGTCACAGTACTTGAAGATTTAGGAAGAAAGAGATGAAGTGGAAATCCAGGAGATGTGAACGCATGTTAACGTGCCCCTGATTGAGAAAATAGTCTCCATCTCTTGAACAAAGGGCAAGATTCACAGGCCATATTCAAGTTTGTGGCACAGCACATACTAAATATAGTCTAGCTATCTAAAGTGGAGCAATGAGGTTCTTTGGCACTTTTTCAGGAGTTGCACAGAAGGAAGGCCAACTACTTTCAATTCAGATCAATATGAATCATTTATCACTGGAAAACCCACTTAATACAAAAAGGATCTTGCAGAAGCATGGAAGGCTTGAGAATGTTACTGAAAGCATCTGTCCTCTATGAGGGGCTCCTGAAAAGACTTCTCAAGTACTGACTCATTTTCAAGGCTGAATCTCTTCTCAAGAGGCAAGGGTATAAACACTTACATGCATGTATGGGGAAATACAGAGGTTTGGTGTTGGTTTGCCAGTGAAATACCACACCTGCAGGCAAAGCCTAAGATCAATAAGTGAGCTAGGCTTCAATTACATCAGTGACTCTGTAACAAGGAGATTTTTTACACTCTTAATACATTACCAAGGAATCCACCTCCCCCTCTTCCTTCTCACAAATCAATCCAGCATCTTCTTGCTGTCTTGCTGCTGAATACCACAGGTCAACATAACAAAACTGGACCCTCACTCTTGTCCTGTACACAACTCTGGAACAGCATCAGCCTTTCTGCCAAATGAATCCTAACTGTGGGGTTCCTCCATAGCATCTTGAAGCTGGGTGAAATAATCAGGGTGTCACTGGATCTGCAGAAAGGGAATATTCCAGGAAAATTATATCATCCTAATTTTTAAGAAATGGAAAAGAGAAAGACAGGAACAAAAGAAAAATTGAAGGGGGAAAGAGTGGAGAAAAGAAGAAACAAACAAACAAAAAAAAATAAAAAAGGAAAAAAGGAAAAGGGAAAGGAAAAGGAAAAAAGAAAAAAAGGGAAAAAGGGAAAGAGTAAAAAACAAAGAAAAAAGAAAAAAAAAGAAAA
>WBNO01003857.1:0-26137 GCA_013400575.1 Peucedramus taeniatus
CAGAAAAATTAAGCAGTGGGAAGAAGAATAACAGAACCAATAACACCACTACACAAAACTTTTTCAGTAGCATCCCAAAAATTTCAGCTATAAGTTATCTCTGGGCCTGCTCATTAAATCATCCAATTAAAAAGGATTTTATGCTCTTCTTGCCTCCTGATGCAATGCAGGCAGGTTTGCTGAAGAACTGATTCCAAGCTTGCAAAACAATACCATCAGTCCTCCAGCAATAAAACCCACACCTCATAGCTGTGGAACCCTGGAAGCACATGGGAACCACTATACTCTAAACTACAATTCAGCTAGTATGGAGCTATGCTTTAGATTTGTGATGATAACAATGTTGATAACACAGGGAGGTTTTATTTACCGCCAAGCAATGCAAGCACAACATCAAGGCCTTTACTGCTTCTCACCCCAGCCCACCAACAAGTGTGTTGAAATTGGGAGGGTACAGAGCCAGGACAGCTGACCCAAGGGATAGTCTAGACCATACAGCATCATGCTCAGCATCTAAAGCTGTGGCAAAGGAGCAGGGGATATTCAGAGTGATGCCATTTGTCTTCCCAAGTCACCATAGCACATAATGGAGCCCTGCATTCCTGGGAATGGCTGAACCCCTGCCTGCCCTTGGAAAGTGAATAAATTACTTGGTTTGCTTTGCTTGTGCATACAGCTTTTGCTCTCCCTGTTAAACTGTCTTTATATCAACCCACTACTTTTCTCAGTTTTTGATTCTCTCCCCAATCTTTTGAATCTCTCCCTAATCCCATAAGAGAGAAGAGAGAGTAAGCATTTGTGTGGGGCTTAGGTGCCAGCTCAGAATAAAGAACAACAGTCCTTTTTATAAAAATCAATGATAAAACTATCACCTGGATAATCTTCCTGCTGTGTGTTTAAATGACTTGAAAAGTACTCTGTGTCCTTGGAATAAATTGACTCAAGTACAAGAGTACAAAATGCAAGATAAGAAGAGAGATCAATACAGTAATGTGCAGGTAAGTAGGTGAGCCAATAGATACTTATCAGTGGTAAAGCAGGTAGTTAAATATAAATACAATGCAGCCTAAGATGAGAACACTGATAAATTACAATGATATCAACCACTAATTTAATATCAGTTAGTACACCTGCAAGAAAGTCATCAAACAAGAAATGGTTCCATATAAAAAGCAACATTAATGAAACTCATTATCAACAAAATTGGATTTATATCCAATAAACAAAGTACAATTTAATTAAAATTCCTTTAAGAAGTCAATTTTAAAATACTAGTTCAGTTAAAATGTGTATCATACACTTTATAAAACACAGACAATTAACATTTCGGAAAAACAGGAAGAGATTTTATTATAGTTAGGCAGTTGGATGATGGACCTTCTGCAGGGAAACAACTAACCAAAACAAAAAAAAACCCTGCCTCTCCTTGAATATGGAAATTGTTTCAGAAGGAAACTAAGGAACCTCCAAATTCATACCTCTAGCTGTTGTACCCACCAGCATAAAGGCCTGCATTCTTCAACTAGAAAACCTTGCCAAGTGTTTTGCTTCTAAGCCAAACATTCTGCAGTGCAAGAGGAGGTATAAAACCAGATCATGCTGAAAGTAAGCTCAGCAGCATGGTAAATTGTATCTGTTAGTTGTTGTGTCAAAGACAAATCACACAGTTTGCCTTAATTGAACTACAGGAAGGTTCTAAAAATACATAGCCATGTAGTCCTACTAATGAATGGATCTGCCTTACCATTTTGGCAACATAAATGCTCAGCAACAGTCTGCTTCCTGCTAAGACTTAGAGAACCAGTGCTGATACTAAAAAAACAGCAAACAAAAACAAACAAACCACAAAAAAATAACCAACAAAAAAATAACCAACAAAAAAACCACACTAAAAACACCACTCCACCCCAATACAAAGTAATCCACCTTCAGATAACTTTATGGAATACAATAATATTTTAGGTTGGAAGGGATATTTAAAGGTCACTTACTCTGACCTATGCAATGTTATTTATATTTGTCAAATTTCAGATAGTCATGGGTATGCAGTCAGAAAAAATGTTTTATTATTTTCTGCTAACTGTGGTTCAGAATACTCCCTAAAAGTATAATGCCATTTTCCGGCAGTTTTAAAATCTGACCAGTTTATCAAGATCTTGTGGTTTATGCTGCCATTATTAATATTTTTTTTTATTTTAGTCTGCAACTGGGATACTAAAATAGTAGATCTCTTTCAAAAGCATACACTAACCTGCACATTAAGTGCTCAGTCACCAACAGAGTTACAGGAATACTTGTTCCAACAAGAATCTACAGGTAGTATTTCAGCATTTCAAAGCTTATGACGATCAAGGACTGAAATGGTGAGGACAAGTGGTCATACAGAGACACATGAGACAGAATACAAGCTTGAAACTTAAGAGTGTCTCAAACAAATAACAGTCAAGATCTGTACAGCAACTGAAAAAAAAGAATAACAATGTCACATCTTCGATCAATCAAATCAGAGCAATAAAAGCCAGTGGTCTTTTGGCAATTTATTTCCCTAAACATGTCCTTCTCCAAGCACATTAATTCCATGTAATAAAATGAGATGATAATATTACCCAGCTTCTTTTTTTTTTTCATGATGTTTATTATCAATTCATCCAATTAGTGCTTGAAAATATCACATCCTTTTTAGGACATCTGCATACATACATAAGAGTATGTATTTCAAAGCAAAATCACAAGTGTACAGCTTATTTTTCAGTTACTCAACCATTCAGCTAAAATAAAACATCTAAAAATGAACTAATACAATACAAACATTATTTTCTATTATAACATAACAACCTTAGTTCTATTCTAGCATAATAGAAAAGTTAGAATTTCAAAACTTTGTGCAACCTTGGAACTTCATTTTAAAAATGGAATTGAAAGTATTTCAAAAGTGAAAGAAAATAAACACACTGCCTTTGAGGGAGTATGGTTGAAGTTAGTAATGAAATAATGGACAGAACATTCTCTTCACCTTTTTGTGTATTAAAAAAGTCTCATTTCTTTCAAAAAAGGCTCCAAAAATGGCAAAATTCAGAAACTACACATTCCATTTAAGGAACAGTAAATGGAAATATATCTGGGACATTACTGGAGCACTTCTAAGCTGTAAGATCCAACAGTACCCTGCAGGAAAAAATCAATTTGTCAGGGTGTGAGATAAAAGGCGTTTTTCTCTTGCCATATTAGTGAAGCACTGACAATCAAAGACTCTGTTCATCTCAACTACAACGTCTGGTGAGCACTTCAAGATAGGAAAAAATATGAACATCCAAAACTGAAAAAGGCCCTTGCAGACTATTATTAAAATAAGCTCAGAGAGATTTTCTTGCTTAAAAACTAACAAACAGAAGTCATTGGCTGCAGTGGTTAAGAAGACATATGGTTCCAACAGAGCTTCTATAAATATCACTTGCAATTGTTACTTGATTTACTGAGTTGTAGCTTTCACAGCAATATTGCTTGATTAATATTAAAAAAAAACCATATTTTTGTACCCTCACAATGGAAATTGAATTCTTAGCCTTTCTTAAAAATAGTCAATGATGACAGAGTACACTTTGAAACAAGAAAAGTTATATGCAAATAAACTGCCTTTCATGTGTATCAAAATCAAGAGCATAAACATTGTCAGCTGAGATGCTTCAATTATTCTGGGCATCAACAACTCTGATTTTCAGGGTCTCTGATTAATACTGTAAATGTCATTAATCCGAGAGGATGTTCAAATTATGTCCAAAATCATTCTGCTTCTGCTTTTTATTTAATAAGGTCTTTCTCCTGTATTCATTTAAGATGATTGCAAAGTTCAAACTGCTGCAAAGTCAGGCATCAGTTATAAGACTTGAGTGGAAACAGGGGTAATAATCACTTGTTTGCTAAAGGTCATGGTTAGTAATAGGTCCTCATAGATTACATTCACCGAGAGTCTAAGTCTGCACAAGTGACTATTTTTGGATTACAGCTATGGATTTGACCTGTTATATTTACCTCAGTTTTACTGGTAATGTGCAAAGGGTGTGTTCTGGTCCACAGATTGTAGACTATGTAAGAATTAGAAGACAAATCCTGTGGGTCTCTCGTTACTTTGGAAAAGGTAACAATTTAGATGCTTTAAAGGCCATTGTATTTACAACCAGACTAATTTGTCTTTTGTGAAAACTTTTATAGGGGACTTTTGGTAACATACCAAAAAAATGAACAGTGAGCAATTACCAAAACATTATATCCACATGTATCAGTAAATACAGATTTCTTTTGGATCATTATTTTTGTACAGTAAACAATTCAGTCACCCTAATACAAGGGGATGACAAGGACATCCTAAAAAACTATTACTTATGTTAAAGAAGCTTGAATGTTGTTAAAGAAATGTAGGGGTCTTTTTACAGAAATCCCCAAAAGTTCAAGCAGCAAATGATAGCAGACATTTTTGTGAGTACTGGTATAGGCTGACACCTGGGCTCCAGGGCTAAAAACACAAATCATATATTGTCAAATTCCTGGTGAATGAATGCAGATTTAGTAGCTGGACAAAACAAGACCTATATAGTAAAACTTAAATATAAAATAGAACTTGCGAAGCAACAAATAAAGAGCAAGCAATATGATCATGTTAGCAAACACAAAACAAGAAATACAAGCAGATCCAAGAGCTATGAGGAAGAAATACTTAACATCAAACTTCGGCTGTTTCTATCAGGGTGCAGATCGTTCATCATTCTTCTAGAAGACAACTTGGCATTACTGACCCTAGGGCCCTAAAGAGCCTAACACCAGAGAAAGAAATGGATACTAAACAGCTCATGTTTGAGTTTTAGCTCTAAAACTTTTTGAAATTAAGAATAAAGGATAATCAGGGATAGAGATTTGAGAGTCTATCTGCGTAAAATATTATAATGGGACAAATAAAAAGTCTGATTAGGATGCTAATACTTTAATTAGACTAAGAAATAAATCTTGCCTCTGTATATAAGCTGCGTTTTTTTAGTCCACATCAACTGCATATGGTATTTAATTTGTTCCCTTGCTCAGGGAACGTGGTTTAAATTTCAGTGCAATAAAATCATGCAATTTAAAGGATTTATTAGATTTCTATACTGAACTGAAGCATTGAAAATAGAACAAAAGTTGCAAAAAGAGATGTCCAATGGCTCATAAAAGTTTTTGTGATTGCAGAAGGAAAATCTTGGTTAGCCTCAAACTGTACTTTGTCATGTATGTCTCTCGGACACAGACAGAAACCTCACTAAACCCAACACAGCATCAAACTCAAAATCATGCCGTGTCTAGGACCATGACTCAACCTCATTAGCATGCAGCAACATTCTAAAAAACAACTTAAAGGGATATTTATTTTAGTGTTATGACTATAAATTGCCACTTATAATCAAAAAAGCTCACAGCTTCTGAGAGGTAAAAATGTTTTTGACAAATATATTGGTTTAGCATCATGGATTTTATCAGTGGCACAGTAAGGTGTTCTTAATGCTATTTTATAAAAGTTTATGAAAAGTGGAAAAGAAACTGGACACTAACCCAAAGTGAGGAAAATATTTTACGCCATTGGCAAAGCTAATCATTCCAGAGCACATCTTAGGCAAAACTAGAATACCAGAATACCCTACATGGGTACATATGCACACAGAGTTTGGGGAATTGCATCCTGCTGGCAGTGGCACAGAAGTCAATAATATGAACCTTAGTAAAAACAAAGAAGCAAACAAAAATACACCACCAAAAATCCACAAACCAACCACAACTACCAAGCAAAAGAAACAAACAAGCCACATGATTTGCAAGTATAATCATGTTTTGTGGGAATACTGTGTATGAAGCCGCATAGGTTCATTCAAATCATCACTATCCATATTAGACACTCTTTCCCTATGAATGTAAATTGAAAGCCTGCTTCAGCATCATGAATGTTAGGATATACTGATGAAAGATGCAATTAAAGTATATGTTACAAAAATTAAACCTTGTGCTAAATAGAGCCTGGATTAGGCTTCCTTGAGTCACTCACCATGACACCTATTCAGTATTCTGACTAGCTTTAAATTCCTGAAAAGCAAAATCTCACAAACATGGCTCCACACATCAGTTACAGATAGCCTCCGGGTTTTTAGTAGCATGAATTAAAAAAAAAAAAATAAATAAAAAAAAAACCAACACAACCCCAACACTCATGTGTTTGACTTCCATAGAAACACAAGTACTTGAACACAGTACTTACAGGCATTACAGAGTGAGATTAGGATGCAGTGGTTATAAAACATAAAATGCCATTCTGTCAATAAAGGTCAGCACTTCCATCATTCTTGCTTCTTTCAGCACATGAATTTCCCCTATACAATTTACAGGAAATGGAAGGGAAAATAACCAAATCATTGGAAAATTTGTTAAATATGCCATCTGGTCTTCACAGATGGGCCTGTACCATAGGTCATGTACATCTCCTTTCCTCTGTCCTCACTTACTGAAGAATTAGAAGTAGGTAAAGGAACAGAAGCAATGAATCTAGAAAGTATATTATCAGCACACCATGAGGAAATTCAGCCACTGTATCTCCACTTAGACTCCACCGGGACACAGACAAAGTTTTCCAGGCTGATGAAACCTAACTCAAAAGGGAAACAAAATCACTTCATCAAAGCCAAAGTTTTGATCTGTAATGAACCACAGTGATATTGTGAAAAACAACTGGAAAAAGGTGTGTCAGACAATAAGGAAATAATGATTATCACAAAACTGCCATCACTACAGTGTTCAAAACCACAATCTTATCATCAGTGTACCTTCATAATCCACCTGAATTATCTCCAAATTGAAAATGAGAAAGAGGCAGAGAATAACCAGCATTTTTTCAAACATGACAGAAGAAGAATTATTCATTCCATGTTTCCACTGCCCAGTTTTTAAAGTCCTTGTTCTTAAGCAAACAGCATTCTGGTAGCATTACAAGAATTCTACAGCCATGAGGAGTTCACAGCTTTTTAAACACTGCACAAATCAAGATGTTCTGTTGTTCCAATCTTTCTTCTTAGAGAAGTGGAAAGGGATCATTTACTTTTAAGATAAATGCTGTTTCACATATTATTTAAAATAATACCCACCTTTTTCTTTTCTGTATCCAGAGTTAAGCACAAAGTGCCTATATGTCTTTCAGCTCACTTGATATGGAGTGATTTATTCAAAATCACTCAGCAGCACAACCCAGACACCTTCTCTTCTCACACTTTTAGTCTCCCCCTGCATGATCACTTTCACACTACTACTTTTTAAGGAGTTAATAACTTTAGTGAGAACAGCAATTACTATGCACTTAGGGCTACATAAACAAGGCAAAATTGCACCTCAGCTTCTACAAGGTAAATAGGAAAGAACCTAGCCAAAAAAAAAAAAAAAAAAAACCAGGTTTGAGACATTCAAAGATGGTCCCAGGATAAGTAACAATGCATTTTTAGTAACATTCTGAAGTCTAAGTGCCTAATACATAGTCATAGAAACAGTCCATCTTGTAAATACTAATCAAGATAGCTTGGAAAAATAATAGAACAAAAATATATCAACGCAACCAACCATATAGCTATGACTTAAACTGATGCTAATATATTCATATCAGCCATGGCCTACTCAAGTAAAATCCATTTACCATGTCTATATGGATTATATACAAAGGTCAAAAAGGTGGGATATGAGAGAAAAGTGAGAACATACAGAAACATATTTCTTCTTGCTAAGACTGTCCAGAAAAAAAATAAAATCACTGACATTTAGAGCAAATCATGTGAACAACTGAATTTGTAGCAAATTTCAGTTCTATTTTGGTGATTCTCAAATACTGTTTTGAAGGTGATCCAAAGACCATTCCATGCATTGAGGGAAAAAATGAAAATTACCTAGTCCCAGCCTTTCCTGACTGGTCTCCCCAAACCACTTTGACAACTCTTACTTAGATTGAAAATCTTATGCACAAAAAATAATCCTTTCAGTTTGCCAACAGAATGCTAAGCCCAGCAACCTCCCGTGCATAACACAAGTGCAGACAATTAACAGAAGTGTTTGGACTGACCAATGGACATATGGTGACAGTGGAGACTTCCCACCCTGGAAACTGCAGAACAAGAATCAATGAATCGAAACCACTGTCAAAAGACTTGATCAACAATTTGACCCAGGCAGTGGCACCAAGATCAACATCTAGCATGGAAGACCTCTTTATGAGACCAGCATTCATTGTTTCCTCAAGGGAATCCCTCTCAACATCCCTGTGGGATGCGTACTCCCTACCCAGGAGGAAGAGCACCACCTAGTGAAGCTCCAGCACCAGCAGAATTCTGGTGGTCCTGGTCATCCCTGATTGTCTCACCACATTCACCAGCCGGAGCAATTGGTGGTATAGCTCACATAAATACAGTGTATTGCAAGTTACAGAACGATGCAATGTTAAAATTTTTTTCTCCGTGCCTCACACTAGGCATTTTGTCCTTGACTGTACTCCAAATCCTTTAATACTGCCAAAAGTGACCAAGAATAAACCCCATATAATGATCTATTGAAATAAACTATTTCACAGAACACAAAGGTAGAATTCCTGTTCGAAGGGGAAGGAAGAAGTATAAATCTTCAATACATTTTAAATTAAATTTATACACATATTATATAAAGCTGGCAAGTGAAAACCCTGAACTTTGCCCTGCAAAACAGCATGTCTTATTTTCTGTAATTTAGAGCTGAGAGTTCCTAAACTTTAGAATATGGCACTAGAAATGATTGTCAAGTCCAGCATTTTGGAATCAAAGTCAGCCCTCAATTTCTGGAGCAAAACAAACGTAAAGCAAAAGAATCCCAGAGACAACAAGTGTTGGCTATGGCTTGCGTCACCAGCTGTGCACCACAAGTGTCTTTTAAAAGGCTGATGGCATGACAGCCACAGATACATCACAGATAAATTCAAATACAACTCCATAAATAGAATATTTCCACAGGCTTTTCTTCTGAATGTACCTCAAAACAAGATACAAACACTACCTCCATATAAGAACAGGACCGTGTGTTCAGTAAACTGCTGGACATGAACGTCAACATCCAAAAATAACGCTATAGAAGTTGAGTTGATGGTAAAGAGCAAGCAAGATCAGAACTATTTTTTTCCATTTCAAACAAACTTAAGTGCTTCAGGGCACAACTGTCTGTAGAGCAACACACTGCTTAAATTCTGAAAAATATTTTCCTATAGTAGAGGTACTATTTTTGCAGTACAGATTTTTAAGAAATGAGCACAGATAAAACACTATCAGCTATTCATCTTTTAGACAAGACAAATGCATTTCTTCTCACTTTTGTAAACCAAACCAATGTATTAACTTTACTGGGAATCAGCAGGGCTCCTGTACTGTGATGGACACTGATATGCCCTCCAGAACACAGGAGCCAGAATCTAAATATTTCAGGCAGGTAGTATGATGACTCCACCAAGTCACAGACGTGATTTATGAAAGGGCACTGAAAACCTTTAGCTCCTAGTGACTTGAATGAGAATTTTTGTTGCTTAGTAACTCTTAAAGAAACTGAGAAATTTGAAAACTATTAATGCTGCGAGCAGCTGTACAAAACTCTTTTTTGTAGTGTTCTGGTTGTCTAAAACTGCATACCTATAACTGTAGCACTTTACCTTCTAATGTAGTACTTATATGAACTTAAGGTACTCTTCACAGAGTAAACAGATGTTTACAGAATTTCACTGACACTTGTTTAATTGTACCACAGACCACCTATTTCAGAGATGACACAGCTAAAATAAACTACTCATGACATACAGAAACTTTAGCCCTATACAATTGCATTCATTATTCATACATTATGTTTTGCATTTTCTACTAAGAAGCCATCCTGTTTCACAATTTTTAACTTATGCCTGCATCACTAAATATGCTAATATCAGGAGGTTTGCAGTACAGCCACAAAACATCCTGTATTTTCTCCTCCATACAGACAGAAGTATACAACATAAAGAGAATTCTTACTGTAAAATACTTGACTACAGTTTTTTTTTTTTTAATTTTGAGGGTTATTATTAAGCTTTGTCATTCTTCTTTTTGATATTGATTCTACATCAAATGCAATTGCATGGCTCCTGCTGATATCAAGAGATGTCATGAATCTACATCTAAGGGCAGAATCTAGCTCACAGAAGATACTTCTTGCAGTTTCTTAGTTCAGAGAAGTGTAGGTGTTAAGAAGCATTAATATGTCTTTTAAAAGGCATTCAGTAAACTGCTTATTCATCCTGATACAAAAGGAAATCAGAAAAACTGTAGTTTTCCATTAGAATTAAGGGTGCTTTTAAACAACTAATAGAAATATTTCAGTGCAATTCATTTTCATAACATGGAAGACAAGGTACAATAGTGTTACATCACATACATGAGCATTATTAAAAAACTATTATATATTTAAATACAAATACTATACATTTTCAATACAATAATTTGGTCATCTCTATTCAATTATGGATCAATAATTAATAGGTCTTAAGGCAGCAGGACTCTGCATGGCTGGGAGGATACTCATATATGCACATGTACATTCACACTATACAACCATCTTCCTCATTAAGAATAAGTGGAAGAGGTTAAAAAAATTCCTTCGATGTTACAGGGAGCAGTTTTCCCATTCAGCTAGATAATCCTTGTACACCTGAACTGCATTGTGAAGAGATCCTCTGTGTTTGCTACTTCTTTCTCTGTGGCACAATCTCCCTAGAACTTCACACTCCATTAGTCAACAGGATTCAGCACAGGTCAGAGAAAGAAAGCAAACACACAACTCCAGCAGTAGTGACACAGAAGAGCTAATACAGCTTCAAAATTCCCATTTTACTGAGTTTCGGTAAAAACAATACATGAATGCCAGGAGAATGATCATTTCACTGCAATGGATAAATTCCCATCCAGATGGTTCTTGGTGCTTATTTGGCTCTTGATTGAGGTTTTTCAGATTCAAACCAGCACATGTTTGATATGAATACTACATGATAAATTCTTAGAGCCTCCCCCAAAAGGATTTCTTGTTTGAATGACACCATGGATCTAATAGACTTTGGTTTCATTTAACAGCTTTCAAGACATCCTCAATTGAGTGAAAATAGCAGAACTATAAAAATCTTGAAAGATAGGCCTCTTCATTGGAAAATATGGATAAAATATACATTACAGTGTCATCTTTCCAGTTTCTAATCATCAGCAATAAACTTTAAGCCAGAAGTATACATGATAGAATAACAGTAAGAAGGTAGTAACAGTAAGAGAAAGCAAGAGTGATGTCACTGTTTTTTTGATGCCCTGACCACCTTCACAGACAAGGCAGCTTCTCTGAAACTAAGCCCATAAAACTGTCTTCTCAAAGACAAGCTGAGCATTGCACACTGAGAAAGATCCACAGCAGTATCTGAAAAAGGAAAAAAGAAGCTTTCAAACGCACCTAAATACACACACAAGCACAAAAACAGCTCCAAATTTTTGGGGGCTAAATAGTCCAAATGCCACAGTCCCATTCCTGTCAGTTAAGAATTACGTAAGTTATCTAGTAAAAGCTTCCACTCACAGTTGCAATGAATTAATGAGATGCTCCTATACCTGTTCCTATAGCTCTATTTCTTGGCCAGCCTGCTCTCCTGCACTAACCCAGGCTGTTCTCAGGTGCCAAATGAAACTGCAGTTCCCAACCCAGCTTCTAAGACAGCTCTGCTCCAATGTCCCCCGTGGCTTCCCAGCCAGCCTCATTGCCACTGTATCTATTCCTCTATTCCAGATACTCTTATAACCAACACATATTCCAAAAACTAGCTAAACCTTTTTTATCTTCAGCTTTTAGTTGTAGCTGGTGGCAATCTCTCACCAAAAATCAAAATTCTTAGCTGATCCCTTCACCATGGGAAATTGCACGTGTACTTTTTCTTCAATGCATCATCATCTCAAAGTCTCAGCTGAAGACATTTCTATGAAGTGGTCCATCTCTACTAGTACTAAGCCCACCCTCAAAGTTTTCTTCCCTCGTGCATTTTGGTAAGGTTCATATTAACCCTATTAAAATCCAGATTTTTCTTCCCCTACAACTGCAATCTGTTACCATAAGAAAAAAAAAAAGCAGGAATAATGGATGCCATTCCAGGAAGTATTTTGCAGTCTTAGCCCTATGCTCCCTCTTCTGTAGAAAATAGTTTGCTCCTTTTTTTACCAAAAAAAAAGGATTTTTAGCTTTTTCTCTGCTCTGTCATGTCACTATTGTATATCAGTTTAACCGTCTGTAATGCAGAGAATAATTCTATGTATATCTTTCACAAAAGCTTTATTTTTTAGAGTCATAGTTGAAAACCAGCTATTGTTCACACTCTGTATTACTATATACCTTCACTGTTTGCCTTTCCACAACCCTGTGAGAAAAGTTTTAAAGCATGTTTAAAAAAATAAAAATATTTGTCTGTTTACTTTTTTCTCTCTAGGCTGGACCTGGGATTTTTTTTTTTTTTTATAGCTAGTGGCAATCAAGACCAAAAAGTCAAAATTCTCAGCTGACCATTTTACTGTGGAAATTAAGCCAAATTTCTTCTCTTTTAGCAGCTTTTACAAACATATTTGAAGAAGTGCGTGTAATGATTCCTATACTAGAAGTTGCAGCTATGCTTCAACTGGTTTGAGATTCCTGAATTGGGAAAATAGTGTATTTTAAAAAGTTGTATGTACATGGAAGTATTTTACTGTATTTACCAATATAACTCATATCAGCTTTGGTGGGGACCTGTCAAATATTATGATATGACAGAGATTACTATAAAAATTTCTGCAGTCCACAAAGAATATTTTAAGCCTGAACTGAAAGAAAACAAAACTCCAAAACAAACAATTTCTGCCTCAATATTGCACATCACTCTCAATAGCATCATTGTTTCCATAGCTACAAATGTAGACTGCTTCAAAGGAAAGAAGCAGAGAAACTGAAAATGACAATGCACAATCAAAACAGGCACATACATTTTTCAGACGGCACATGTGGGATGGAGAAGGGAATTAACATGGTGGCACAGAATGCTGGGGGTTTTTTGCATTTGACAGTAATGCCAGTGATGCAAGCACATCAAGCTCAGAACAGTAAGCAGCAGTAAACCTCTCACTGCAGTATCACTTGACGAATTTCTACACCTAGTGGAAGGAAGAGGAGAACAGAAAGGATGGAAAAAAACAGCAGGAATCACCAAAACAGGACAAGTACCCTTCTTGCTGATCTAGCCACCTGCAGACTCAGACACATTTTTTTAATCAAGTTTTCTTGGAATTTTCAGTCATTCTATACAGTTGTGACGACAATCAAAACCTTTATATAGCTTTTATGATAAACGATGACAGAATTTAGATACATGCTACACCTAGTACTAACTATAACCATTCCAGGAGAGGAAAGAGCGAAGTGAATCTGCACAGAGGATAGATGCAAATCACGAGGGTGAGAGCATACAGGAAAACAAAAGGCACTACACAGCATCTAGCAACTATTCTGTCTATCTCTATTAAGTTCCTGCTCCCTAAATTTCCCTGTGCAAAAGCTTACTTCACTATCCACCAGCTACTCCATGACTACAACTTCCTCATAACTTATTGGATAGGAACGTAAATTCTTTTCTTCCTACAGCAGGAATTCCCAAGGGTCACAAATGTAGACCCTTCCCCACCAATTCTATAATGATGTGTGTTGGAATAACACCAATACCATCAACCAGACTCACACCAGTGCCACTCTTCTTCTCAGAAGAAGAAACAGCATAATCTAGAGGTATAGTGTAATTTAATAACTTTTTTTAAAAAATTGATAAACACATCAGAAAAAACCACACGCATACACACAAAAAAAAAAAACAAAACAAAACAAAACAAAACAAAAAAAAACCCACATGACTTCTCTCAATGCTATTAGAGCACCCTGAATTTTCCAACGCAGTAACAAACAAGATGCCTTCATAGAATGTCATGGCATATTCAGAAACATGTAGTATCAGAGTGATTCTTCCCTTCTCAAAGTGAGTGACGACACTCAGAAAAATCCACCTAAAATGTCCTTCCTTAGCCTCGCAGGCCCTAAGGAACACAGTTAGCCATGGTACTATTTTCTTCCAACAGTCTTTTTAGGGAGCAGTTGATAAAGGTCACATGAGAACACAGCACTATCTGCAGTCTACACTGGAAGTAATCTCTGGTGGAGGCAGAGATGGAGAATGCTTATTAGAAGATGGTGTCACTGTTTCCTCAGTGTTGTCCCTGCAGCTACTGCTCATTTACAACAACACTGGAAAGCATCATGCACTGGAGGTGTGGTTTCTGTGGAGAATATCAGATCATGATAAATAAGGAGTTTGAGATTACAAAGTCAGCCCTTGTTATACATGAGTACTGACATATATGACCTTCCACCACTGTCGCAGAAACAGAACAAACACCTCATTATCTTTATTAGATGATAAAAGCCCCACTGTCAGTGATTTTAATCAGACTTGGCAAAAGCTATTTTAATACTTGGGGCAGTGAGGAAGGTAGAGAGCCAAAATCTCAGTCACAAGAATATTACCTTTCAAACAAGGATAATCTTATTGCTACAAAATAAAGCTATCAGCTCTCAAATGAAATTAGTTCAGGCAGCAATACAATAACCATTAACCTTGCAAATCAGAACTCCTAATAGTTGCAGCATATGTTTGACTGAAAAAGTAAGCAAAGCACAGACCAGAAAGATAAAGAAAGGTTTAGCAAGACCAGCAGTAGGTCTAAAATAGAAGTTCCTAATGGGAAATTCTTATTCTTCTAATTGTGCGCAGAGATTTAAAACTATTAAAAAAAAAAAAAANAAAGGCTGGTCAGGCTCTGAAACTTCGAAAAACTTTAAAGTATGGGCCTTCTACTACACTACTACATCTCAAGTTTCTTCCCTAAGACCTGGCTTGCAGCAGCAATTTAGTGGTGCCAAAATATGAGATTTGTGCACAAGCAATTTGTGATGTTAAAATACTATGGATTTCAGCCTCTTATCTCTTTTAATTGCTGACTGGAATAGACTCTGTCAGAGAAGAAATGAAAGGAGGGGTTTTACATTTTTCATATTTGCCTCAGGCTACCAGCAGAAAAATTCAGGACTTTTTCTAAGGTATGTCAGTGCCAATGATGTGTCACATGTCATTACTTTATAATTAGGCTGATAGACAAAAAGAATAATGCAGCTGACATTCTATTAAAATAAAAATTATTCCCCAAGGCATAAAAACACTGACACGAGCATCCTAAAAGGCAGAGTAAAAATTATATAGGGAACTATTTATCTGTGCTGCTGTTTTTTCCAGATTCAAATAAGTTATTCTTAGTTATGTGTGTATTGAATATTGAATTATACTACACTGATTTTTTTAAAAAAATCTTTTTTCAAAGTAAAATGTAATGAAACCGTTGTTCAGCTAGGAATAAAAGCTACTATGAGAATAAGAGACTATCTACACTCTATATTACTTGAGATTACAATTTGATTATCACTTGTTCAATTCTTCAAATAAGCAACTAATCAAAAAAACAAATACATTTTTAAAAATGGAAAGCCAGCCTCTTCTTGTTGAAACAATTAAGCCTTAAAAACCAAATCTGAAAGCACTAGAACTTCATTCTGCATAAAATTTTTTATAAAATGCCCCTGACAGAATCAAGACTTAGGCAATACTGGGCTGTAACTCCATGTAGTTCAGAACATATTTAGTTCAGATTGTGTCTGGAAGTTAGACAGACTGGAAGAATTACCAGATTATAGAACTGTGGTTTATAGCCAAAATAACAGCCTTCACAGCACAGCCAAATTTTAACTCTCCATTAACGCAAGTTAGAGATGTCCCATCTATTCTTTGCTGGTACAGATATCACAAAATGTGTGCTTTTCCATCTGTTGATGCATAAACTACTGGAAGAAAGCATTTCCACCTTTGTGCATTTCAGCAACATTATTCAAAATATAAAACTTCAAATTCAGTTCAGGCTGAATCCAGCCAATAGCATGTTTATATTTTTTTTCTAAAAACTGTTACTATGTTTCCAGTTGGCCAAAAAAAAAGAAGAGTCCCTCACGAAGCTGTCAGATCTAGTTCCTTGCTCATACAGTGCTTTCATTCCCAACACAATGACAGGCAGAGAGAGAAGTACTGTGTTTTCGAATGTATTACAAGGAATCCTGTGATTTAGTTGTTCCTATTAAAGAACTATACTCAGAGATTATATACTCTAAAGTGACATGATTTCCACTTCAATATCTTCGTTTTATGTTCCAGACCCAGAATTTAGAACGTTTGCTTACACCAATATCTTATTTCAAGAAAAGGCAGATGACTTCTTGAAAAGTTATCTGTTATTTTGTTGCCTTTTTCTTGAGTACTGCCAAAGGAAGGGCTACTTAGTTTCCTCTCTGTACTCTAACACAGCGTGCATAATCTGAAATTATCTTTAATTCACCGTGCTACAAAAATAAGTAGGCAAAAAAAAAAAAAAAAGGGCAGGGAATGCTATAGAAGGTCAGTATTTTTCAAAGTTTAATACTCAGAGCACAACTTGAGCTCTTAGTGACAACAAGGGGAGGACCACTGCTGCACTGAAGGACATAAATTCATATCATCCCTTTACAGATGCATTGCAGAGAACAAAAGAGGTATTTGATGTCTTGATTTGCTGAGCATACACCTGAGGTGGTGTGTCCTATTCCCACTCCTCATTTTCAAATCTCCCACACATCACCAGGACTCTCGTCACTTGTCTCAGCTGTTCCATTCAATCTGGATGCTGCTCAGAGGTGAAGCTGCCCGGAGGCCATGATAAATTTTGGCATGAGGTCATACTAAATGCCATAGGTCACAAATTTTACCACGAATTTTACCAAACTCACCAAAGGAAGAGAGAAACAGTTTCTCTTTGTTGTCCCTCTGTGTCCTAAATAAGCTGAGAAAAGACCTTTTTGCCAGCATTGAAGTAAATGGCAAATGCGGAAAGACTCCGTTTAGAAAGATCAAAAACCTATAATGAACAATAGAAGATCTGGCATATTGCTTTCCATATGTGCAGCATATTTTCATGTATGCAATTGCCTTTTGAAACACACTTGTGATGTTAATGGCAAGGTAATCCTGTATTTTTCTAGATGTGCATTCATAGAATGATAACCACAGTTAGGTTCATAAATTCACTCACTTATGTAAAAGGAGCCTAATTTCACAAAATAGCAGATACAACAAACTAAGTGAAATCAGCAATATATCTGAAAATGGGAAGAGAAAAAAACATGCATCAGACTTCAATTTGAGACTATTTTTTAATTTCTGGGAAAAAACCACTTACCACAGTTAGTGTTTATACTTCAGTTCACCTCAAAGACTATACTGATTATATATCAGATGTTTTCTATTACAGTTAACTTGTAAGGGGAAAAGTCAATGCCTCTAACAAAGTAAAGTATTGATTTTTTTCCACCTGGTAAAAACAACCACAAACAAGTTAAGAAGCACTGTGTTCTAAGAATAAACAAGCAGTTGTATAATTACTTATTTCAGTTTACAACAGCAAAATTATTCTTTCTCCATTATTATCAGAATTTATGTTGTTATTCTTCTTTCATAGATGCAATTAAGACTTTCTTTAATAAATGTATAAAGCAAAATCTCTGAGCATTTACTCTCACTTAAATTAAAGCATAATCACTAAATAAGCCTCACTATTAGAGTTCAATACCTGGATATTTAGTGTATTGATGTTGTAAGAATAACTACACTAGAAATCTTCCCAGAGAAAAATTCTAAAGTGTATGTTTTTGGGGGGTTTTTGACTTGTGGCAGTCACAGATAAGTGGGATCTTTAATCAGTTTTTCCCCTCATATGAAATAATTAAATGGTTCTGACTTCTCTGCACAAGACAGAAATACTGTATTGTACAGTTGATATTTAGCTTCAAATAAACTTTACAAGAGAACACTTGACCTCAAAACATGGTCCAGTCTCTGGCACATCACCATCATCACATATCGTATGTATCAATGCAGAAAGTGAGTGAAATACGTCAAGTATCTCCAATTGAAAAGCAGCTGCTTCTGAACAAGATGCAAAGTTGACGTGTGCAGATTTTACCATTTCAAACCATTCAACATATACAGTCATTTCTCTATTCAAGAAATTGGAGAGAAACAGCAAAAATAATGGCTTCACTTGCTAGGCAAAAAAGTCCAGGACTTCACCTTCCTCAGCTTCTGCAAAATACAAAGGCTTACCTTTCTGTACACCAGCATGTTTGGGGATTCATCAGCCACCCCATTGCTGCTTTGCCCATAATTATTTCCTTGTGCCATGTCCCACAAATTTGATCCGCTTTTGGATGTTGCACTGTAAAAGGTAAAAGTGGTTTCAATAGGGCATCACCTCAGGCCCCCTTGCTTCCCCAATGATTAATGGACCTGACTTTCTACCAACATGTTATCAAAATCAGTGTATGCTCTCACTCCAACAGATATTTACATTGGAGTGAAGCTGCTAACTCACCACTTACTGTCATTACTCTCTTTTGACAGTAAATTATGGATGTAACGTGTTGATCTAATTTAAACGTTAATGAATTGTCACTGGGAACAGCTCCCTGACACACCGCTAACCACCACATCACAGATGCCTCCTCACAAAGCGCTTCTTCCTCCCCTGCACGGGCTTCACCAAGGGTTGCTCTGCATCTTCCAGGCCAGTTTTGGGAGGACTGACTCGGCCCATGACGCATATTAAGCAGTGCCCTCTGATCACAGCTCGGGTCGTAGCAACTTTCACAACATTCAAACGCACGAAAAGCAAGCCAGACGCTTGGAACCTCCCTATAATTCATCAGCACATCTGTGCTCGTACATAAGCCGGGGCAGGGGAGCAGGTGACGAGGTAAAATGAAGTAATAAGCCAGAACACTGTTCCGGTTGCTTTCACCTACTTTCATCGCACTTTACCGCCGAACACCGGCTCCCTGCCAGCCCCGTCTCCTCCCCGCCCTCCCCCGAGTCACACGGGAGCTGCACTAAGCAAGAGCTCGGATCATGCCGTAGCTCCGGCTTTGCACGCAGGTGTAAGAATGTGCTCCATCTACAGACCACACCGGCGGATGCGGAGAGCCCGGAGAGCCGCCGAGCCCTACTCCAAGCACTAACCTCCCGAGCCCTCCCCAGCCCCCGAGACCCCTCGCGTTCGGGCTTGGCTGCTCCCCCGTCCGCCCGCGCTGCCCCCGCGGGGGGGGCGCGTCTCCGGGCGGCCAAAGGCCGGGCGGACCGNTGCTGCTCCTGGCGCGCCCCGCGCGGTGGGTGTCAGCCGGCAGCGGGCGGAGGGACGCGGCGATCGCTCATCACACACACGCACACACACACGCACTGCGGGCGGAGGCGCTGCTGCCGCTGCCGCCGCCGAGGCTGCGGCTCTCCCGTGCTCTGCCGGAGCGGCGGCAGCTCAGCTCCCTCCCCGCAATGGAGCGGCCGTCACGTGGGGGACGGGCACGTCAAAGGTGCTGCCGCTGCCGCCGCTCCGCCACACAACAGCAGCCTTCCTCCTCCTCCTTCCTTCTCCTCCTCTTCCTCGGTGTTCTAGGCTCCCTCACCGAAAACAGCGGCCAAGAAACTGCAGCTGCCAGCAGATCTGGCAGCGGCCCCTGTAAATGAGATTAAGCATCACTGGTGGGCTGGGCAGGAAGAGAATGTGGGCTAATGGGATAGGGAAGGAAAAGGGGAGTTGTTGGAGAAACTGTGTCGCCTCCTTCATATTTCTTTACCGAGAGCACAGGGAATATGCTTCTTCCTTATGCTGGACACATCATGTATTTTTTTCAGTGAAAACTAAGGAGAGCCTGTGCTCTGTTGGCACTGCAGACTTCCCTGAGCAGTGGCACAGAGAGCAGAGAGTGAGCCTGTTTCAGGCAGACAGGAAGAAACCCTGAGGACACCTCAAGACACCCTCGGGACTGTTTTGCCATGTCCTCGGCAACTGCCTAATTTTTGAAGGCCTCACGTTGGCTACGAAAAAAGATCAGGTCTGTCAGTCTGAGTTCCCCATCACATGCAGACAAGAACACTTTTGCAATACTGCTTTGCAAGGGGGTTGAAATGCCCAGAACTCAACATCCACAAGAACACAAGATACTTAAGTGGTTACGCTTTGGTATATTTCGATTTAAAAGTCTTTAAAATGTCTTTGCTGGAAACAGTAGCTCTTACTACAAGAATCATCTTGCAAAAGAATCCTCTACTGTGCACTGCACCTTGTGGAGAGTGTGCTGGTAAATTCAATGCAATTCAAGCAGAGGTTTCCATGCATACTGGGTCACCTTCACCCTTACTCATTCTACCTTTCTCACATCTTGGAGAGCCTCAAACACTATCCTGCAAGAAGTTTGTTATTTTCATCTACTGCAACTACTTTTAACTACTCTTCCAAACTTTGCAGATGCTTTGAGATACTTTAACAGAGGATGTGATAAATCAGCTCAGGCAATGATAGGGAGTCACAGTGGCAATAACAAAATGAAGGAAAAAGGACAGAACCAATCTGGACTTCTTGGAGAGCTGAGGAAACAAAGACATAAGTTTGATAATGGTCCTAAAATGAACACCAGAGTAAAGAAAGATTATCTCCATCACAAATAGGTGTGTTTTTCAGAGAGAGAAGTTGTAAAAGATGAAATAACACAATAAGAACCATCAACTCTGTTCAGTGAGATACTTTGGCAGCAAAGAAAAGGAGCTCTGTAGCAGACAAACATAGTGTGTCTCAACTTTGATAGAGGAGGATAATATATCATGTCACAAGAAAAAGGAAATGTGAAAACAAATGGTGTTAGAAAAGAGAGAACTCTGGAGTTTTGAGGTGGAAGAGAACAAGAGAAAGAGTTCAACAGCACAAGCATAAAGTGAAGAAGTACCAATATTGAAAGTAGTTGGCAGAGGAATTTATTAACCCAAAGATTAAACAGAGAACTAAGACCTGTTTCCCAGTAAAATTCACTTCACATAAAATAGCATCTCAGTGAGGCTAATAAAGTCAGGATCAAAATGTTAATCTTCCAACAGATTCTCTGATTCAGTCCAGTCCACTGTTGAGAAATGGGAACCAGCAATAAGTACCTTAGTCTATTTTCACAGAGACATCCCAGATGAGCAGCACTGCAGTGTTCAGAGCACAGTTTTTTCACTTCCTAAGTCTGAGAGGTGCAATAGAGGACAGGAAATACCTCCCAAGATCTTCCTTCTAAGAACACAAGCGACACACTCGTGGTTGTATGGCATCAAAATAAACCCAAAATCTTATTTATCAGACTGGTGTTTAAATTTCTTTTTCAGAGTAAAAATGGGAACTGCACAAAATGTAATTCAAATATAATTTTATCCTTAAGAGGGATAGGAGGAAAATCTTTAAAAATATTGATAAGACACGTATTCTTTCCACTTGTTCCGCCAAGTTCTGTTACTAAACATAGTAATTGTGTTAAAGAGCATAAAAATCAAACATTAGCAACTTTCCAATGAGGTTAAATATTTGTTTTCTTACTCTGCCTCATTCTGTTGTTAATGTAAGGGACAAAAAAACCCACATAAAATTAAAATGTTTTGTACTACAATTCTTGGACTACCTACATGAAGTTACTCAAAAGCTGACTTCAAACTACCTACTTTCTATAAGGTATTCTGTGAATAGATTTTGGTAGCAGTTATGTGTCTTTGGAAAGCTCCCCAACAAAGCTGACTAATTTAGGAGCAACATTTTCCAAGTTTTTATTTTCTGAGAATGTCCTTAAAACTAAGGGCAGAAGCATACCCAGCTGAGTTAGATTTTGGCCATGCTGCCTCCAATTGTGCCTTTGCTTTAACTTTGTTTTAACCATTCTGATTATTTTACAAGTAAAGTAAAATACAAAATCCTATCCTAATAGGCAAGGTTTATATATTTTCTTTGAAACTAATCAAATTTTAATAACATAAATGAAGTTCTAAAGCAGAGCAATTACTTGGGCCCATGGAAGTTAATAGGTATTTCTCCAGTGACATCAAAAGGAACTGTATTCCATGGTTTTTAATCTTGTCATAGCCAGAGGAATACCTTAAACATCTTGGTCATGTATCTCACTACAGACCTGCTACACTGAAGCACACCAAGATTTTTTCACCAGCATGTCCACTGTATAAATGAAGTAGAACTCTAAACCCTAATGGGGTTAAACAGAAGACCAGAAACAACCCAACAGAATTTGCTTTTTGTCATCACTTTGTGGTGAAAGAGACCCTGGGCTGGACTACTTTCATAAATGCAAGTAAAAAGAAAATAATTTATTTAAAAAATATGTAACCGGATAGCCTCATTCTGTTGTGCTTGGGTGTGTTTGTTCAAAAACCTATAAAAAGGTTTAATTTATAAATTACTTTCACATCTTTCCCATGCTGGAAGTCATCACTTATCTCACATACCAGCATTAGCCTCCCCAGAAAGCATGGTCTGCCAGAAGAGGAAAGGCCTTTCCAAAATGCAAGGCAAAACTACTCATTAATAAAGATGATGGGGAAAGGCTGCCAAGGGGCAGCTTTATCTAACAAGGCAATAAAGTACACATGATTGAGCAAGGTGGTTACTACATTTTCTGTATTTAGCTTTCACTGTCAGTACAACTCAAGTATTCCAGTAACATTATATGCATGTGGCATTTTTAAGTAAAAATATTATGTCAGGATGTGTACAATAATCTATCTGGATATGATCAGAATTTTTGCTGTCTGTCCTCCTGGCCAATGCTGTAGCATTATGTCAGTATGCCACCTATATCCATCAATTCATCTTGTCTTATGCCTAGACTAAATGTTCCTTGGAGTAAAGACATGCTGTGCAAGCTTTTAGCACAGCATGATCTTGTTCTGTGACCAAGTTTCTAAAGCTTTAGAGAATTATAAACAACCACCTTCAAATTTACTAAAATAATGTAAACATGCTAACTGAACTCTAAACACTGACATGAGTTAATACTGTGCTACCTTAAAGTATAAGACCCAAATTTTTTTTCACTAGCCAGTTAAGCACAGAGACAACCTGCCTACTTTAATCGAACTCATGTATTTGTGACCCTACCAAACCACAAGTGTTTCACTGCCAGGCTCTGAGAAGGTACCTAGTGATTCCATGCCCAGCCTTTGGCCTTTTTGATGAGATCTGAACACCTGCTCCTTCAGGAGTGAATTGCAATCAATCTGTTTAATGTAGGTCTTCAAATGTCATCGCAATGATTACAGGTCACAGTATATATTTTCTAGAACTGAACCCAGGACTGACTTAGAAACTTCACCACTTTCTTCAGGGCATTTTTTTAAGCACTAGGAATTTGGTTTGTCACCCACCTTACAACCCTATTGAAATGTTAATTACCTTTGTAAATTTATGATGCTGACAATCAAAGCTATTGGTATTCTGTCAGTTAGGGAAGGAGTTCAAAAACAACAAAAAAGATATTTTTAAAACATAAAAGAAGAATGTAACTAAAAATAAATCTGTATTTAACAAAAAGAATTCTGATCTAATAGGAAAAAAATGAGTTGTGGACAGACATACTTTTCCAGGAATGCAAAATTATTAGAAATAAGAAAGCCCATATTTCCATAATTTTTTAAAGTATGAGATTAGATAGATAGATAGACAGACAGAAAGATAGATATACACACACCCCCAGAGACAACATAGTACAATTTGCATATATTTGAAACCTTAATGCAACAAATTTTATCCCTTACTGTTATTGTAACAGAAAGTCCACAGCTACATAGAATTTTGTATCAATATAGTGGCCCACCAAAGCTATCCATGGAAAGTCAACAGCTTCTCCCGACAAAGCAGAACAACCTCAAGCAGTTTCTCTGCAGTCCTGACAATTTATCCAGTTGTAACTTTACCCAGAAGAGGGCAGGCTTTCTCAGGCAAAGAGAGGCTACGCTAGGTGGCTGAGACACTACTAGAATTTTTTCCCCTCCTAAAAGAGTTACCACAACTGGCTATACACCATCATTTCATCAAAAAGTGTGAGTGTTTACAGAAATGAAACATCACACCATGTTTCCTTTAAAACTGCCTGTAAGACCTGTGATTAATAACCCCTGATCTTACAATAAGTTACAAACTGGACAAATCAATCAAGCACAGAGGGATAGAGCAAATCTGCAGGGAAGAAAAAAAAAGAAAGAAAGAAAGAAAAAACATGGAGGTTGGAGTCAAATTTGGATCTCATCATACTAAAAGCCTTAATTCAAGCACAGTTCTGAATCTTGGTCCCTAGCTTCCAAAATAGCTCTTGGGGATGTTTTCCGTTTTGTGTAAAAAAGTTATTATTGGCACAGAAAAACCCTGAGTTCACAAAATGGGACATTTTGTCTCTGCTTCATATAAAATAATTAAAATAAGGGTGTGTTGCTCTCAGCATCTCTTATCACTTGGTATTTACAACACTCTCCCCAGAGGCAAAGATGAGCAGTTTATAGATTAATATCTGCATCTTCAGATGCCACATACTTTACATAGGAGTGTCCAATTACTGAGTAATTTCATATAAAGTAAGGAAAGAAAACACAGTGATTGCAGTTTTGTAAATTTAGCTACAATGCTTTTAGCCCAAGCTATTAGCTTCATTCAATCTGACAGTAGTCTCAGGTTAAAAAAATACCCACAGCAATTTTTTTTTTGTGACTAAACCAATAAAAAACTCAGACAAACCAAGGAACAGGCTCTTCCCCTTCATTCCTCTAGAAAATCTCTCAGGCAGGCCTGATTCATACGATATCACTTGCTCAGATCAAAATAGAATAAGCCACTTATTAAGGATGAGTTAGGAAGACATTAATTTAGAATCCTTTGGCATGAAAGGACCAGACAAAGGAGGACTCAGAAGCTCTACAAAGGGAGGGAGGAAAGAGTACCATGTGTGAGAATGCCATGGTTACAGACCAGAACAGATTAATTGTCAAAAGACCTCCTAACAGAATTAACAGGAAACACTGAGAACTAGCTGGAGGAATAATTTTTGTGGCAAAGACTGAGCTGATAAATAAGAATAATGCAGCAGAAGAAAACAAGGAAAAAACAAACAAAATCCAGAAATCCTCACACTGGTCACAGTTAGCAGGGTGTGGCTCTTGCAAGCTGTTGAAATGTTTTCAGGGGAAGATATCTTGAAAGTGCTCATAAGGAGAGATGAGGGAGGAACCGAGAAATTCTGAAAAGTAAAAGTTTTCCCTCATTTTATCTGATCTCATTTTCTATACACAGAGATAGAATTTCTAGAAACTTCCATAAAATAGGTAAATGCCAAAAATACAAAATACTGGCTGACTTCTGCAGGTTTTTGTCAGTTCTCACAGGTGTTTTATCTTACTAAGAAACAATTTTTCTACAACACACTTTTTAGACTGCAAGAAAAGCTTACAGGTACCACAAAAATAATAAAATCTGTGGCAGCTAACAAGTCAGGAAATAGCTTCAAATGTTAGCAGCACGCCATCATAGGTAGCCTGCAAGTATCAAACTTGCCTATGCAAGCTACTACTGAAATTGCCCACTTTGCTCATTCCCTCCAGCAATCAGAGTTGATGTAACTTAATCTCATTAATTCACTAAGCTGAATGCACTGGAGAAAAAGAGAGCTCAGCAGTTTAACAGTCTTCATTCATCATTTTTCTTTCCTTCCCCCACCTTTCATTCCCTCTATCATTCATGAATTCCCAGCCTCATATCCACAGACAATAAAATAAAACAGCTTTTTTTCCCCAAGGTTGCTTTGTTTTTCTAAAGGCTTAAATCAGCCAAAATCAATTTGCTGATTGTGCATCACAAACTGAACCAATCTACATCCATTTATATCCAAGTACACACAACAAAATATAGTCATTCTCTCACAGGAAATGAATGGTGTTTTCTTTCTTTTAAACTCTACATAGCACTCAGGCTAGAAGGAGAGCTTTACTTTTTAAATCATATTCTCCAGAAACTCGAAG
>WBNO01003857.1:26248-46900 GCA_013400575.1 Peucedramus taeniatus
AAACAAACAAACAAACAAAAAAAGCAATAGAACCACAAAATAGGGATGTGGGTTTGCTGGGGTTTTTTCAAACCACAGTGTAAACTCTAGTCCTTCCCAGACTGCACTCCTTACCACAAGATTGTTTGCTAATAATCATTCTACTTCTATACAATTTCTCCAATATTATAGGAAACTTCCTTAAATTCCAAAGTATAGATGTATAGTTCAAAACAGTTGGCTGAGAAAACAAATTATATTTATTTTTAGAAAAGTGCCAAACCCTCGGCTGTATTATCTAGAATTTCAACAAGCTATTTATTTTTGAAAAACAGTATATCTAAACTAGCTATAGATTCAGTAGTTCAAAATAGTTAGTCAGAATAGTTTAGACAGTCAAGAAAAGACCTGCTATCATAATACTTGCCTCAGCTTCCAGTATTTGAGATTCAATGAGTAAAAAATGCATCTTTACTAAACTATACTATACTATAATATCAAGCCACTTTGCAAGCAAGGAAAACAAAGCAGCCTTGACCTCATAGCCTGCAATACCCAGGCAGCAAAGAAAAACAAGAAAATTAAAAGATGCAAGACATGTAGGAAAAGAAATCTTATTTTGTGTACTCTCTTTCCAAAATGTCTGAATTTTGGTACTGTGCACAGTATCACTCTAGTTAAAGAACTGCTTAACATAAGGATATGTGCATTTGGCTCTGTCACTAGGTTTTACTTCAAGTACAAGAAGCAGACACTGAAGTCTGATGAGGTATGTGACAGATAAAATGCTTAGCATGAAAGAATTACTTTCCCCCCAATAGCAATGGTGCAATGGTTTAAACTTTATTTTTTGCAGGAGAACGGAGACAGACAGGAGCAGGAAAATAATCTGGAACTAAAGAAAGCAGAGCTTTGCTGTGCTAGATTGGGAACTAAAATTTTATGCAAGGCTATCAGGTGTCCAGCACGAGATTTTTACAGTACAAAGGCTCATCTTGTATGGGATGAAATAAAAATATTTAGCCATGGATAGATATTTAGCTTGTGGATAACAGAAGAGAGAGAGAGAGAGGGGAAAATGAATAAAGAGGTCATAATATCGAAGGCAGGAAGGTAACATGAATACATCCAGACTGGAAAATGATCCACAGTGGGGAAGGACAGTACTACTTATTTAATAAGGAAGCAGAGTGGAATCAGATTTCACTATCTCAATGACAGTATGCCAAATGAAACTTATGCAGCTTCCAGTGGCAAAGTAAGAGAATGGACTAAGATGAAAGAGAGGAAGCAAGGGAGACAATTCAGATAGCAAGCATTGATCCCACTTTCTCTGCAAATTGGTTAGATTTTTCAGGATAAAATTAATGAAATAAAAACTAAAACTAAATCCAAGAATACTGAAAAAATGAACACTATAGAAATGAAGAATGCACCTGGCTATTCACCTCAAAAAAGAAAAGAGAATGAAGGTAAGACTCAGAGTTATAGGAAACCAAAATACTTGGAGATTGGACAAAAAAGAAAATAAAGGGCAATATAGGTACAGAGCAGAAAGAGTCCACTGTAACTGGACAAGGACAACCAGTATTTAAATTTAATTGATAACATATATTTCCTGACTAAAATAAGGGAACAAGTTCTGAGCAACTTTCAAATGAGGACAGCGTGGCTTTGTGTCTAGGAATAAGGTTAGCTTGTAAGGAACAAAACTGGTTGCAAAATATGAAAAGTTAATTTATTAGTCTAAGCCACAAGAGATTCCAGAGAGTTCTCTAAAGGCAGAAAAAGCCACAATAGAGTGACTTAAACCCTAAGTAAATGGCTTTTACGAGTCAGAGGGAACTGAAATTTACAGTCACAAACTCAAAGCACTGCTTATAGTTCTTTCCTCTCTTCCTCTCTTATACAACATCTTCTCACCTGATAGTGCTACAGGATGGCAAGGTTCTACCTTGTGAGTTTGACCTCATGATACTGTTTGTTCTACATTCACCAGTCTGGATACACAGTATTGTAATAGATGTCATTTTATGTCATTATAATGCACTTATGTCTAGCACAAATTCATCACAGAAAGTGGTGTCATATTTGATAGCAGAAGAATAAACAGAAGTGAAATCTGGCTTCAGCTCGGTTCACCTCAGACCAAAAGCTCACCAAGCAAAAAGCAGCAATCAAGGTACTTCCTGGCATATAGCAGACAGGCAGGCTCTTCCCTGTTGATTGTATGTTCCCTTTCTGAGTTGTTTGGAGATTATTTCTATGGCCATATTAGCATTTCAGTTCTCATGATCAGGAATATTCTTCATTCTCCTAAAGCATCAAAATTTGCAAACACATAGGAGGAAGGACCTTGAAATATGGTACCAACCCCACAATTTGGACTGAAAATACCTTGCAAAGCAGCATCACTTTCCACAATCACTTTCACAGCAAGCTTCATCAGATATGAAACTTACATCCAGGAAGCAAACAACAGATATAGAAATGTAAGTACACATGCCAACCTAGCCACATTTTTAGCCAACTAAATATCATTTTGGTTTGGAGAAGCATGTTCCAGTATATTGTTCCTGATGTTCTAAATATTGTAACAGTGCTTTGCCACTCACAACACAGCTATTGATTGTCCTTCCCAGCCTCATCCGCAAGGCTAAACACAATATCCCAATAATTTGTATGCAGGCAGCTGTGACAATGGAAGGTCAGTATTTGCTAATTAGAGTAGGAAGAGAATAAAGTCATGAACTCAAACGGATGAAGATTAACAGAAATGTGAAAATGTTTCAGTTCTAAATATCACCAGGTAATAAGACCATCATAACAGGGTACAAGTGCTGCATCCAGTTCCATCCTCTTCACTCTGGCCTCTCTCCATTTCACTACCGAGCACTTGGGCAATGCTACCCGGATAACCTCTCCATGGCAGCAATTCAGAGGAAAACTAACAGGACAGAAGTCACACTTCCTCCTCCTCCTACACAGCGCTAATTCCTGACTCCTGCAGTCTGCAGAAAAGCAAGGAATTGCTATTCTACAGTTAGTAGGGCAGTCTGTGGATGCAGAGAGGAGAGCGCTTTCAAGAAATGACTGCATGTCTAAGCAGGCAAACTTACACTGCCGTTTTCATTCTGGGACAAAAATCCTCTAAGAGCAAGTCCTACAACTCCAGAGAAATGAGATGCTTTATTCAGCTTTTGCTACAGACTGTAACAGAGGCATCCCCACATCACAGGCTCTTCCTTCCTTCTCAAACCACAATTGTCTTCCTTCCTAAAAGTGAAAATGCTGTCACAGTTTTTACTGATACCAAATATTCACAGTTTCATCCATCAGCACAAGAAGGTGAGGAGTTTTGCTATTTCAACATACTAACTTTTCTACAGTATTCCAAGATCCATCTTTGCCCAGCTCTCTTGCCAAAAAAGACATTATTATTCTCACAGTGGAAGCCAAGTAGCTATAAAACCTGTTTAAAGCAGCCTAGCAGAATTCATGTCTAAGAAAAAAAAGCACCATGATTAAGAGGCAAGAAATCAGGTTTGACTTTCAAAAGTTCCAATAGGTCATTTAAAAGGAGGTATCTCTTCCTTTAAAAATATATACGGACTTAAACAAATGCAACACTGATATCTGAGCCAAATATAGCATCTCTACCAACAAAGAAACCTGTCCAAATGGTAAAGTTCAACCGGCTTCACTGAACATTGATAAAATATTTTTGAAGATTATTTTGGAACAGTATCTAGAACATTACAATTAAACATGTAAAGCAGCAAAAAAGGGAATGGAAAGGGGAGTTTTCTAGGGCATCAAAAGTGGGACACAATGTATGATTAATTTTTTTCAGATCTTTAACTTTTTAAAAATGTGTTTAATTAAAAGGAACATATTTGCATTACTCATGCAGAATAATGTAGCTCAGGTCACCAAACGCTTTGTGATTTGTAATTATTAACAGTTTTAACTGCCTCTAAAAATTAAATTAGAGGGCTTGGAAAAAAAAAAAAGAATCTTCACCATTCATTTTGTAAGCAAACATTATTTACTGCATCCACTTTTACGTACCAATTTCCATAGTTCTTACTACCCTATTGCAGTGGGATGTAGTACAAAGGTTTGGGTCAAGGGTCTTGTTTGGCTGTCTCTTGTTCTAAATAAAGAATTTCTCTTTCTGCAAATTAAGTTATATCCAGGAAAAGCATATAAACTGTAGAATCTTCCCAATTTATTGGTCAAAGAGATGGGGAAGAGATTGAAAGTATGATTATCAGAGAAATATCTCCATTAGAGACCATTGGAGGGCTCTAACTCCTAGTTATGCTGCTAGCAGCATAAGTCAGTTATGGGTTGCTGAGAAACTACCTTCCTTTCCTGTGTTGTTTCCCTTGTTAAGAACACACTGACTTCACAAAGCATGTGCTAACTGACCTGAAAAACTCATTTCTTGGGTAGGGAACTCAAAGTCCAACTTGCTCACTGGGGCCTGAATTTCATCCTTCAGCTACAGTGCCGAGATTGAGTGAGTGGTGCTGAGACAGCAACCATCCCTTTTCCTTTCTCTGTCCAGTTTTCTTTCTCTCAGTCCTGAACTTTTTATTTTTTTAATATCTTCTGTATTGGTATACTGACTTTTCAGGCTACCAAGGCAGGCAGGAGCTCAGGAGTACTCAGAGTATCAGCACAGGGCTCCAAGCAAGGCACACCTTCCTTCCCAAAGCGCAGAAAAATCCAGAAATGTTTCTCAGGACAGTCACAACTTCCCAATTTGAACAGCAAGACCCCATAGGTGAGGACAGGCTTAGTAATTCCACAGCTTTCAAAATCCCATTTCATGGCAATTACCTGAGAAACCGCAGCTCCCTGAGGTACAGTAAGGAAAGGGGCTTTGGTCTCCAGACCCTGTGAAATCCCACCTGAGAAGGCTTCTTTGAAACCTCATTCCAGCAGCATCCTAAAGAGCCAGCGAGCTTGTTTCTGACATACAACACAACAGGAGATAACTATGGGAGAGAAAAGTGCAATTACACCACATCACAAATGGGAGCAGGTCATTTAAAATGTGTTACTTGGCAAATAGCACTAAGACAGCCACACTGGCACAGGGAGCAAAATAAAACTGAAAAAAAATGCAGGTATGAAGCAAGCAGATGAACAAAGAGAGACAAAGTTAGGGCCATGAATTTAAAGGAAAGAGACAATAGTACAAAACCTTTCTGGCCCATAGTAGGTCAAGTACAGTTAGGTAAAAAACAGAATAAAAGGACATAAAGTAGGATTTTATTGTCAAAGAGGAAGGTGGGAACACAGTAAGAGAAAGAAAAAAAAAATATTTATAGCATGCAGACAGGCATTTCTCCCTGAAGAAATTAATCCTTCAAAAAAGCGAGGTGTGGTACTCCTAGGATCATAGCAGTATGTTTTGCTTGAGGGAAAGAAACTAGAAAGAATGGCTTGAAAAAGACCCAAAATAGAGGAAAACTTGTGCAATTTCAAACAGAAGATGCATTATTTTGGAAGCAAAAATTTTCATTTGCTTTGTATTCTGAGACATGTAGCATGTAAGGCAAGGACTTTCATACATTCCGCAAATTATGCAGACCTGGATTTTCCGTAGGCTTTAGGAAAATACTGTTTCAACAGGAAAATAATATTAGCTTTTCAAAAATCACTGTTCAATACAAACCCTATCATAGAATTTGTGAGCAGTTTCAGTAAAAGGAGAGTGTTTAGGGAAAGGATGCTTGGTATTCTAATCTAACAAATACCTTCATTATTTAATTTTGGATTTAAGTAAGACTGAAAGGTAAATCCTGATGCTCTGACTAAATTCAAGTGCAGATAATTAGTCTTCTTTGTAGGGGAAATTAGAAGGCTAAGGAATCAGTCATTTTCTGTTACTTCTGAACAATGATCAGTACTTGAATATCAGTGCTAAGTGAAGGTGATTTTATACATACAGCTGCTTTTCGAGTTGTTTCAGCAACTTCAGGCAAAATTTCCTGAATGTGCTCAGGTTTCTGGGTTCAAAACCTACAGACAACACTGTTCTCTATTAGCAGATGGTTTAGCTTTTATTTATAAAATAAAATTAAAATTTCAGATTTCTTTTTAAAAATACAGACATTATTCTTGGAGAACTCAAACTTTAACCACATTTGTTACCTTCAACATTTGCCTACTACTACACTCAAGTTAACAGCCATCTCCTCCAAGATTCTTCTGTTTCTTCTACTACTTCAATTACTGAAAGTAACTCCAATTCGTTTGATAATTGCATCCTTTAAGACCTCAGTCCTATCACCAAGTCCATGTCTTACTGGGCCATAGAACTGCATTTCTATGGTAGATGAAAGAAGCTACTCTCCATTCACTTACTTTTGGGAAGTGTTGCATAACAGTTTGCATCCATATGGCTAATCTGTACTCCCTCAAAACAAGGGGGGTTTCTTCCTCTTTGCAAGTGGTTGCTAGTCCATGATATCCATCACAAGGTATTGTCAGAAAAAAAAAAAAAAAAGCAATTGCCTCAGGTGAAAATCACACCAGGAAATTCACTGGATATACAGGGCATTGCTGAAACACAATCCCTAGCCCTGCTAAGTTTCCTAACAAAGACAGTCTTAAGACCCCAACTGATTATTTCTCCCTCACCCATCCATATTTCAATTAGTGCACAATATTTCACAATATTCCATCCATATTTCAGTTATTGCATCATGTGGATTGTCAAATAATTGGCAGGTAGAGCTGTAATCAAGGTCTTTTTAAAAAGACTGCGCTCTCAAATTTTTCTGAGAGTGATACCGTATTTGTGAGGGTGCAGTGCAAAAGTAACAAGGTTTAAGATAACAGCTTCTTTATTCATCACAGTTACTGTGAGTATTATACTTAGAATTATTTCCAACTAACACATTAAAGATGCAGTAAAGATGTGTGACTCCTTCCCACTCCTTCAAAAAAAGATGGGAGGGGAGAGGGAGAAAGAAGCTGAACTAAAACAGTTTGTGAAAATAACAACACATCTAATACTGAAAAAAAATCATAAAGGCAAGAGCTACACCCTTAAAATAACATTTTCAGTTTAATACAGATACTCTTTCTCATTTCCAAATTTAAGCAGGTATCCCTCCTACCTATTTTATGACAAGAGCTGTCATGTTGAGCAGTCCTTGGCTCTCTAGAAATGCACATGCTCAAAAACTTCTAAAAATCATTCTTGGTTGTTCTTGCTGCAAGAATTATTTGTTTCAGACTATAATTTCTCCTTTTTATTAACCAAGGCTCAGTTCTGTTTTGGATAAATTTTAATGTGTGAACAAAGCTCCTGACTTATACAGCATGATGCAATTGTGCTGACAAGATTCACTTGCCAAGCTAAAACACACAATGGTAAGGGAATGAATAAGCAAGCATACAAAAGGCTGGTCATACCATCAAGTCATCTATTAAAGCTGTCTAGCACTTCTCTTAAAAGTGTTGAAATTGCTTAGAAATCTACCAAAACCCCTTGGGCTAAATTTATTCCCACAAAAGATGTTGGTCCTAGCCTGAATTTTCCTGAAGACTTCAAGAAGGCTGCAATGATTGGGCATTTCCTTGTCCTTGCTGTTTTGGACTGTTATCAGCCAAGTTGGAGGTTAGAGATCTTACATTGTCAGCCAAGCAAGTTGTGTATTTGTCAAAAAGAAAGTTGTGTATTTCATATGAAGGTTCCACAAGAGATAGAGAGGAATAGGTTTGGATGAAGAGCAAATAAGAATTTTCCTCCTGGAAAGGCTACCTCAAAAACTCAAGGAGAAAGCAATACTGGTTCTAACAAAAGGGCATGAACTGAGAATACAAGGCAGTAGATACTGGAACAGGGAAAGAAGCTAGAAGTGAGAGCTGTTGCGTAGGCAGAGACAGATTGTACAGGAATCTGAAGGAGGACAGATCCTGCTTTTCACTGCTGAGTAATCCTGGAGTCACTTGTCCACAAAGGTACCTTTCTCAGCTGTACAATCAATTTAGCCATATGGACAAATTATGACAAGTCTAAGAACAAGGAAGATTGAGGGGTGATTTTTACGTGCTTGGACTTCCTGGATTAAGAGAACTCATCAACCTGTTGCAGATTCCCATTCCTCTTCTAGAATATTTTGGTGAAAGATAGTATCTCACATTTCCCAGCAAGCTCTCAGCTCACAAGTTGAAGAGGACAGGAGACAGGAGATGTAATCTAAGAAAAGAAACAGAACCATTTATCTGAAGAAGAAATACTTTCTTCCTCAAAACAAAAGGCAAAGTCTAAAGGCTGTCTTCTCTCTTTGAACAGGAAGAGTTGCTTTATTATATAACACATATAATTGAAGCAAAAATTTAAGACTCACAAAAGTCTTAGATCTATTTATATGGACAATCAAATATCAGATAGACATTACTGTGAACTAATAACAAATTATTTATCAGTTAGTGTTCCTTTATATCTCTTCTATATATATATTCAGAACTGGCCACATGGAAAAAAAAACTGATTGGGACTCTGGGGGGAAAAGTATAGGGTTTTATGTGTGGATTGGCAGCCTGAACTAGAACAGCCCAAATTTTACTACTACACAAACCAACACTTTTTCCTCCTTAAGTACAACCTTTAAATGCAGATCCTTCAGTCAGCAAAAATTTGAAACAGAATGCAAGATTGTGTTAAGATCTATTTTCCCCCCTTTTAAACCTTCATTTTTACTAATTATAAAGAAGGAAATTTAGCTTATTACCTTATCCCATATGTTTACACCTAATGCTTACTATAAGAATATATGAAAGACACAAAGAAACAAAGTATTTTTATTGCCTACCTTTCTCTGTAAATAATTTTGCTTCTCCAGCTCTGTGGGGGTATTTACTTCTTTCCATTAATCATAGAGGCAAGGTAGACAGCTAGCATAGGCTAGACATTGAACTTTCAGATGGCAAAGACTCTAACATAACCCTAAGTTACTTCCATTCAGTTCTGCACTACGTAAGAGTTTCTAACACCTTCCTAAAGCAAAAAACATACTGAAAGTCACTCAGTTCTTAAATTCTCCTAAGGTCAACTAGTACAATTCTGCACTTTTGACTTGGATACCACTACAGACCATACACACATACAAAACGTGATATACTTCATTATCTCATTCAAAGAAAATAATAGGAGAATTACTGAGGTGAATTGTACTCTGTGATAATGGACCAAAGTCTGGGTTTATACCAGTCACTTATACATATTCAAACTTTTAAACATAGGTTGAAAGAATGGAGGCTTAAGTTCACATGGGAACAGACTTGAGTAGTTCATGAAATGTAATACTTCATAAAAATCTTTGTCACAAATTAATCTCTGAAAGGTAGTAAGTCAAGCCCATAATGCCTTAGAGTTAACCCTTCCATATTACCTTCTCTATTGCTATTAATCTTTAATTCAGTACGCCTCCAAAAAGATTAATCTAGACCCTTGGGGAACAGAAGCTGGAGACAGTCTTCAGTGACATTCAAATCCAACTGATTGTCACATGGAATAGTTAATGCCAAGCCAAAGTATTTTAATGAGAACTTGAAAAAAAAATCTTCTAATTTTACTGGGTTTTTTTTCTATTCTTCCCAGTCATTTTCTTTGAAACAATTCAAACTAGCAACAGTCTGCCAAGTTTAATTTGATTACCTTCATTTTTATATGCCTCTGCATTTAAGCAAAAAAATGGAAAAAAATTAGTAATGCTTGTCATAATTGTTCTTTGGATTGCCAGAGAACTGCAGCAGCAACATCACTGCATACTCTGATATGTAATAAAAGATAAATTATGATGTACCTGGAGTAGATTTAAAAAAAAACCTCAATGCAATCAGAACTCATTGGGAAGACTGATAATCAAGAGCCTTGAACCGTTGCACATATGTTTCCTAGATATTAATCTTTTCTTCTCCTTCCCCCACGTACAACAATATATTTACCTTTAGAAAACAAGGAACTCTTCAGAGCAGCATTACTGGCTGTACTTTCATCGTACAATAGGAGCACAATCCACTGTATAAGTAAATATTACCTCAAAGTAAATACCTCACACAAATGTACTGACTGTGCACTTCTGCTTTATGATTTGTTCCAAGCATGCAGGTCCATTTGCTGCCCCTCTACAAGGATTATGCTGCAATCAAAGCCAGACACCATTTGCCACCCCTAACCTGCCAGTAAACTTCTTCATATCCAAAAAATCAAAAGTAGACAAGAAGGCTACAGGGAGCAAATCCATCACATTAATATCTCATATTTGGCTTAATTCATATTTAGCTTAATTTTATTTATTTATTTATTTCAAGAAACAGAATATGTTTCTGTTCTGAACTTAATTTCCCATTTTGTAGGAAATGGCTTATGCTGTCATCTTCTCCACTGCTTTCTAGTAACCCCAAAAGCAGCATCCTGAAGACCAAGTGAGAAGACACATACTGATCTCTTCCTGAGGCTATTACAGATGCTACCAGAAGCACATTCCCATTTCCATACATAGTGGGATGGTTTCTCTTAAATAACCTGACAAATCCATATGGTGTCTGATCCTCTTGGTACCTAGCATGAAACATACACCTGGAAAATACTTGACTTCACCAGCACCACCACCTGCGGGAAGCTCTTCTTAGTAGTTATATTTCTTATCCACCTCTCTCATCAAAATAGTGGTATCTACAGCAAGAACAGATATCCCAGGCCTACAAAAGGCAGGAAGGAAATGAACCTGTACCATTACAGTTAGACCTGACCTTCAGTGTCTTTTCCAACCTAAATGGTTCTGTAAAACACCATCGCTACCGTGTCAACTATGAGTGTTCTGAGCAGAGCAGAAGACTGCTGAAAGCACTCTAGGTTCCTGTTTACCCGCTGGTTTCACGCCTCCCAGACCGATGGCAGTATCTGAAGTTTTTCAAATATCTCCACAGAAGTCAAATTGTGGTGACAGGGTTTTGTTCAACCCACAGAAAATGTGGCAAAGATTTCAACACAAGTAGATTTTTCCTGGTTTGAAGACTATCCAAGAAAACTTGGTTTGTTTTCTCCCCTCTCCACATAGAGTGGCAGAAAATTTCTTTTCTTTTTAAAATAGATCTCCAAAATTGTAGACTCATGGCAAGAGACTCTAAAGATCCACAAAATAAAAGTGTCAAATTACTCTGGTAATAAAAATGTTTTATACCATTTGTTTCATCAGTGTTTGTTTGTAAGTTGTTAGGGTTGGAGAAACAGTACAGAGAATGTGCTAATATTAGCCTAAAAATTAAAAGAAACAACCTAGGTCAGAATTATCTATTAGAACTTTCCCCACTTTATGTGAAAACTTTCTTAGTTTTCTTTTCAAATCCATTTGAACAAAAATGTGTGATGCCCCTGTGATTACTATGGTCACATGAAAAGCCACAACCATGACAAGTCTGTGAGGTGCAAGCAGAAACAGATGCAACATTTTACTTAGGCTTAGGAATAAATTCACTTTATTATTTTTTCGTTTTTAAGAATTCTCCAAGGAATGAGGTAGATATGTTCATTTACTTCAAATGGAAAATATACATCAAGTTTTGCACTAGGACATCAAAGGATATGGGGAACTCAAATCTCAATATAGTATCCCTCTCCACTCAAGATACTCTCACTTCATTGAAGCCTGAACTCTGAAATTCAAAGGAAAATCAAAAGGGACACAGAATAAATGAATCTTTCTGGTGTTGATGGTGCTAAGGGAGGAGGGTAGCAATATTTCCTTGGGCAAGATCTGCTCCATTTTTTTACTATGCAATTCTATAAATAGCCTGGTTCTCAGAAAGGAAAATCTTCTTTCTACATCAACTCAATCAATACAATACAGAACAAAACGAAAAAAAAATTTTTTCTAGTAATTTTGTACAAAGATCTACTCCATCTTTTAAAAATTCTAATGATTTTAACAAGAAGTAAAAGAGAGAGCAGTCCTCCTGAAGAAGCCCACAGGTTCCCTGATGCAGAAATTACATTTTTCAACTGCCTCTGGATTATCCTAGCTAAAAATTACTACAGCAGGATTTTTACTGGAAGTAGAAAATGTATCTTCTCATCTAATTTTCAGGAATAACACAGTTACCCCATAAAGCAGTTGAGTAGTAAGATTCATTGCAAGTAATTTAGGCATTCTGTAGAAGCATGACATATAGTTCAACACAATGTTAATTTTGCATATTCCAGTCTTGGTTGTTCAAGGAACTCTAACAATTTCTATCACCCTTAAAGAGCATGACTTCTTGGTAAGTATCAAGTTCTGACTAATCTGTTCTTTTTACAGAAACAATTACCTTACAATTTGTACCAATACACAGTAATTGAAATAAGGAAAAACTACGGTTACTTTTCATTGCATTGGTATTCAACCCAACATACATCTTATAGAGGGGATATTTTCATACTGTATTTTTTGGCACAATCAACTCTTTGAATGGTTCACCAAATAAATATGAGATATAGCTGTACTCTTTCCCTCAAAATGCATCCTCTCCTAATCTTCTACTATACACAATCAAAGCAGGACCTACTCTGACATAGGATAACCACTGGTTGAATCTCTACTTAAATATATGCAAAGTTTATGTCAGCAGACTCAAATTCTGGCAACAACCTGTCAAACTCAGCAATGTGCCAGTCAGCAAGGACAAATATTGAAATTCAACAGTAACCAGAATGAAGAAAGACAAGCAATACTGAAACAAGTGACATGTCTGTTGCCAGTTGCACTGCAGATACAGAACACTATGTATGAATTGTCCCAAGTCTGCAAATATGGCTTGCCTGAGTCCTCTTCCTTGTGTTTTCCCTCCCATGACAGGAGTTCTGCCAGGAGTTCGGGTGCAGCAGACCTGCAGAGCACAAAGGGTCAGACAGCATTCCTGAGCCTGCGTGTGAAGCAGAGCATCTCCAACACACCAAATGGGGAAAAAACTGACAAACAGATTGATGGCACAGCTGTCACTTTGAATCAGCAGCGAATGAATAAGCTCTGAAGTCTGAGTTAAGAGACACATGTACATAAGCTTAGGGGACAGAATCATTCGATACTCTAAGGGGCTGAAAGAAGAAGGGACAGACGTGTGACTGCCAAAGACAGCAGCAAAGACAGGATGAACTTTGCTACCAGGTAATTATACTCTGCAGAAGCACCAGCACCTGCAATCATTAACACAGCAAGAGGCAGAGCTCAGACAGACAGTGCATAAGCAACTGATCCAACCAAGTAACTGCCAGAGATTGAATGAAGAGCAGCTAAATATTTAGGAGATAAAAAACCCTGGGTACTGGGAAGAAAAAAGGTGAATTTCCACCTAGCTAATGAAGGATACATCCTGTACAGCTGACTCTCTAGGATATCTCTCTTATGCTTATCATTCAGTAGTGCAAAGTACAATGGCATCTTAACCACTATGCAGAATACAACAGGATACTGCAAAAGGAGTAATAAGATAGAATTATTACTCAGGGACACTTTTCAAGATGATCTCTGACAAGCTATCAAAAAGAGGAAGGCAATGGCATTAAACAGATAGATCCTCATTTTCCCATAAATGCACTTAAAAGGTTTTGGAAAAATTGAGGACTCTTTCTCAAAAAATATTTAGAAGACTATGCCATCCTCTAGAAAATAGTGAAGGGGAAAAGTTTAACAACAGTAAGAGTTCAAAAGATATTTAAACAGTTATTTAACCAGTTGCAAATAATTCACGAGCGAAGACAGGGAAGCCCTTTACTGGTTAAGGCCAAAAGCACCAAAGCCAGTTGAAAGAATGTTTCCTTCCCTTTCCAGAGGGAGTACTTGGAGCTAAATTTAACAGAGAAGAACTGGGTTTTTCAAAACTTTTGGAGGATGGAGAAACCCAGATAATCTTCATTCTCATTTTTACACACACACTGTATACCTGCTAGCAGTACCAACTGTGAGAAACAACTGCTCACTTTGAAAATTGAAAAGGTTTATTAAACCTTGACAAAAAACACTACAAAAGGACTATATAAGGAAAAAGTTACAGCGCTAGGAACTGCCTCCTGTTACTTACTACATGGCCAGTTCAATTTCAAGATGGATGTTCAGTCTCTTATACCCTTGGGGGTTGCATCAGCCAACCCTGGCCCCTCCCAAAGTCTGTCAGCTCTTCTCTGCAGTTTATCGGTGGAGATCGCTCTCCTGCAGCTTGATTGGAGATCAGGTGTCCTCATGCCTTGCCCCCTCAGCAACAAGCTTTTCCATTCCCAGCTGCCCCATGCAAGGGGCACAAGTGCACACCTTCTTTTTACCTGTCCTAGACAACCCAGGCTGTCTGATGGTAACAATACAGAGGGGAAGAAAGGGAACCATGGGGAGAACAAAGGACACTTAAACTATAGTAACATAACTATACATCACTAAAGCTTTTCTTAATATTTACACCATGGTCACCCCTTTATTGCGAGAGCCAATCATATCATTATCCATCTATAACACAACCATTACTTAGAGCACTGTTTTGTGAGAAAAGCTAAAATGGTTTTCAGTTTTGGTTGTCGGGGGGGGGGGGGGGGGGGGGGTGGTTTTGTTTTGTTTTTTTAATCCAAACATCTATTTAGGTAGATAGATCTTAAACTTAGAAGAAAAAGGCAAAATCAGCTTTGGGTAGACCAGAGGACTACTTACTCATGTCTCTACAGACTAGAGCTCCCCAACAGCTGCTACTCTCTCCTACAGGATGTTCCTTCATTCCATCCAAAGGAGATAGTGCAGGTGGGGTTTTCCTCCTTCTAGACATCCCCAGTGAAGAATAGGAAACTTAACAACAGCAAGCTATTCCCTCTTCTCTTCCACCACTCCCAGAGGAGAAGTCCCAGGGTCTCTATACACACACACGTGCTACAGCTTCTCAAAAACAGCATCTCTGGAGCCCTTCCAGCACAGTCAGCCCTAGCAGCTGAGCTCTTTTCTAACAGCTGCTTCTAAACTGCTGCACAGCTACTGCTGGAAAAATAGTTAGGCTGAACCATATTATCGAGAAGTAAAAGAAATAATAATCCAAAAGGCATCTACTTTTATTTATATGTATTGTCCAATACACCACTTGCAAGTCTGAATCTCTCACAGCATACTGCTTCAGTCTTCTGTCTACGTGAACAGCTAAGGCATTCTGTCAGCACAGATAAAGCAGGTGGTAGGACAACAATCCCTTGCCCAAGCATGTGAGATTTCCCCAATGAAAGTGAAAATCATCCAATGGGAAGCATGTGCTCCCACTGATCCACACACCCACTTTCAACTACAACCCTATCCAACTATCTTCTTCAACTATTTCTTTTCATTGTGACCGGATCAAAATGCCATCAAGAAGTGAGAAAGTTAAGAGACCTTTTCTTTATGATTTTCAATGCTTGCACCTAGTATTCAAAGTACAGGCAACACTGTCATCAGGATTACAGTCAGAAGAAACTGTAATTTTACATCTTACTTATCAGGCAGTAAGATGTTTATTGTGAGAAGGCAGCAGTTCATAAGCCATTTTTTGGTCACGAAGTATAAAAGAAATTAGGATATTAACTTCTCTGATCAACTGATCAGTTTTGACCATGAAGTCAAAAGCAGAAAACTGCATCATTGATTTTATTGCGTAAATTTATAAACCTTTTAGTGGTATATAAAATAAAATAACTGCTCCATCTGCACTAAAGACTTGGAACTCACATTTCTATCTGTTGTAAATAAAGCACCTTGGAAATCCATTTGATGCACAAAAGCATAACAAACAGAGGTGATGAGAATAGTACCTCGTGTTCCTATCGGTCAACTCTGCAAGATTTAGTTTGAGACTTTATCTGTAATTACAGTTATTTGTTCTTATCTCAGTGAATAACTGCAAACACAACACAGCCTGAGAACAGCTAAGTTACGTTTCAAGTTTTGTCTCTTTTCTCCTTCAGAAGAATTGGAAAACATTTAGGCAGTTATAAACTAAAAATGCACAAAATGTTTCCCTTACACATTCAAAAGCTGGCAAGAAGTGATGTTTAACACAATTAGATTTAGCCTTTCACAGGTGCTTTCTGAAGGTGTCACTGGAGGTGTCATTTTGCACAATGGTCAGAAACCAGCATGTTTCTGATGCCAGAAACTTTCAGTCTCCTAAATCTATAATTTGTCATTTGGCTCCAGTTTCTCTTTTGCCTGGGTTCATCAATTCTCTCTCTGCACTCTTTTATTAGAAGAAGTGAATAGGGAAAAAAATATTAAAAGCATAGGAAATTCAACACAATCCTCAGTTGTATGCTCCCACTTCTGGAGTCCTAATCCACTGGGCTGCTTGCACCAAAGCTATAGAAGCAGTGTACCAAAATGTGCTTCATTTTGGTATTGCAAGTCAGGCAGTAGGAGTCAGGCACCGTCCATCCTAGATGCAGACAACCCCTGTTTACCATATCACACCTCAGATTCACCATAGCCTTAAAGCTAAACAGGCCAGATTTTTGCAACTGCCCCCTAGGCCAGCATCATGCTTCAGTGGACTTATTCTTGCTGCCACATGTGTTTTCTCAGACATATTTTCCTTCCTTTCTAATGGTAAATTTAACAGGTTACCCTACAGACTAATTTTTATCTAGTACTTATTTTCCCTGAAGGGCTGGAATTGTACCTAATACACTGACATACAATCAGCATAACCACTGCAAGCAGAACTCTGCCAACACCACTTGAAAGCATACTGTGCAAAATCACAATGTGGTGGAAAAAAATCATTCCTTTACAACTCAAATCACATTCTCCAAATAGCCACATTTATAGCACAATGTGTGAATAAGGGTATAGATTTATCAGGCAGTTTTAAGAAAACACATTAAGAGAAAAAGCTTAAAGGAGAGTGGTGGCTTTTGATATATAATGGTGATTTTCTTCTGTGAAGAGTTCTAATGTGTTTTTCAGCTAATTTTTGCAAACCCTCCTGTATTACTCATTCCAGTATTAAAGCAGAAACTAACACTTCCTTACATAATCTTAATTATATTTCTCTTTTGCTAATAATATCTAAAATTCAATACACTACAAACATTTGAAAGCCACCAATCCTGCTTGCAAAGCCAATTTATTTTATCAAGCTCAAAATATCTAAGAAAAGCGCTAGTCACTTTTTCTACACAATTTCATGTGCTGCAAGAAACAGATTGTACTTATCATATTATCAAAAACTTACTGTCAGTCTACAACTATGTTAGGCAGGACTATTCCTCATGTAAGGAAACATTCTGAGTTCAAAACCCAAGAGAGTTAAAAGGGAACTCTAATACATTACAGCACAGCAGTGTCCCCTTTCAGAAATCTGTAGACTAAATACCAGCTATTGCCCAGTACCTTCCTTAATTCCTTAAACACTCAGGTTTCCTACCAGCTTTTCTACATATAGACTTGTGTCACTGCATAAATACAGTATGACAACTTATAGAAAATCATACAATCCTTATGATTAAATTTCATCTCATAACAACAAAGTATAGCCAGCCATTAACAATTAGTTTATGAGAAGAGACTTGCATGAAATATGCCTCACCCTGAGATTTCTGTAGAATGACCTAAAATACAGCACATGGAAGCATCCTCCAACTGCCTTCCTCCCACAAAGCCTTTTACTGCTCTTTCTTCCATAATTTTTCAGATATTCCAGCTTGTCTAGCCCCCTAGGCTACCTGGATCTTAGTAAGGCTTTCACCACCACAGCTCAGCACCTGTTCTTCCTTTCCTTGCACTGCTACCAGTCACATTTCCCTTATGCTACTTCAACAGAATCATCTTCTAATTGTCAACCTTCACTAGCCTCTTTATTCTCCTCATAGTTCTCAGATTTAATCTGTTAGTCCCTCCAGTATTTAGCCCTACTGTACCCATCAGATCTATGTTTCAGCCATATGTTCATCTGTGTTGATGGCAGTAGCCTCAGCTTAACCTTTCTCAAAACACAACTTTCCACCTTAGTGTGGACAGTAAACCCCTGAAAGGCAAAAACCTGACCAAATGTGAGGATTGCCCCTGGCTGAGCAGGAACCAGCACGGCACTGTCTCCTTCACTCCAGCTGCCACCCTCCAGTTGTACCTTGGTTTTCAGACGGTTAAAACTTCCATTAGGCTTTAGAACGCTTGGTATAACAAGGTCCTGAGTTCATTGTCCTTTTAATGCTACCACTGCTGTGTAAACCTTAAGTAGTGGCAGCTTGTAGGAGATAGTTTATGGAATGTATGTCCTGGTGCTGCTCAAGTAGTCTCTATTAAAGAAGGTGAAGCGAGAAGTTAATATTTGAGTTCAGGTTTATAACCCCCCATCACAAATAGGCAACAGAAGCACATTTGGAAGTGACCTCAGTTTATAAGGGGATCCATTCTTGAGACCGTGTAAACAAAATGTCTGGCAGGCAGTGAAATAAAACCTTTATGCCCATGTGAATATACACATACATATGTACTCCTAGTTAAGTTATGGCAACTCCACACTTTTCTTCATGCTGTTTGTACCTTCGTGTGCACTGGAATCAATCAGCTTCAGTCCCAGCAGTTCTATTAGCTTTTATCTCCCAGCATTTTCTAAAAGTGGCTCCTGGTGACTGATATAAATAAAAGCAGCTTTTTACAGGAACAACAGATTTATAACTTTAATAAGACTGCCCTCCTTCCTGCATTAAAGTCTACAGTACATGACAAATTAGGTTAAGCAGGCTAGTATCAAATCTGAAGCCAAATGCATTTTTGAGCCAAATCTTAATTCTATGAAGAGCTTCAAGCATATTTTGAAGATGTTAAATTATGGATAAGGAAAATCAATCCTTCCAGCTCAGGCAATGTCATACAGTCACAGTATATGCAGCAGCTAAGGCAGATTTTCTATTTATTTCATGACCCTTTAGAATTAAATTACCTACTTTTTTCCTCTTTAGAATCCCAATAAACAGTCACTACCAACAGCTTAACAACTTCTGTTAACGTCAGATAAAAGATCTGCCTGAAAACAGACTGTCAGAAACAGACAAGAAAACCATGAGACACCAGCATACTCCTAAGTTTATTTATTAAATTCATATTATTTCACCAATATCATTAAACCTGGACACTTCGCAAATAAACTGCAATGTGTTCTGATCTGACCATGAACAGCTTCCTCAAAGGGTCGCAAATAATAAAACATGTTCCACCCATGAAGGCATCAAAACAGCAACAATCCTGGGAGAAAGTTGGCAGATAGCAAGAATAGTTCTTAGCAAACTTTTCCAAATCAAAATATTAGTAGTATCTACATATATCTACTTCCAAGTTATCTCAGTCCCAGCGATTTTATTCAGTATTGATCTCCTAGCTTTTCCAGAGAAAAGCTTGGGCACGACAATGGATATGGTGATGTAAGTATTTTTTAAAGTACCCCAACCATTATAGCACAAGATACATAAAAGAGGGAAGAAAATAAAATGTTACCAATCTTTCCTGTTCTAAAGTAGAACAGCAGTAGTGAGTAAGCAATTATTTACCAAGGATCAACAACCAGCCTCATTCCCTTTCTCAGAAACATCCTAACAATCAGTTTTAGGACTTCATGATATCACATGGTGAGTTAATACAGAATTCCCTTGAGATTTCCTATTGAAGACGTCCAGTTCAGTAAAAAACATGCAAGTATCTGACAGAGGAAAAACTGACTCTCTAAGTTAGTTACCGTCCTTCTCCCATTGGATACTTCAGACTATATCCCATTGTACTGTTATACACAGAACAACAGCCCTAACCGATAAAAATTAGTAACTGTGTGCACACAAACAAAAATATCTTTTGTCCCCTGAATATCCTACCAGTTAGGCCACCTTCCAAGATGCCTCTGCCAAATGCAAAAGATCTGTTCCCAGTTCTTTGATGGATGTCCCCAGCACGGACAAAAAGCAGATTATTTTCTGTAAATGATGTGAGCCATCAACACTACAGCTCCCAAAATATTCCCAAATGAAACCACTCAGCAAAAAGAGTGAGGTTACAATTAACTGTTAAACAAGCAAATTCATATTTTTGATTTATAAAGCATCTCTAAGAAAATCCCTTCTAAGTTCTAATATGAAACCCACAATAGTGATAAGTAATAAATGCCTGTTTTTCAATCAGCCACAATTCAAATGTGAAATGGCAAATATCCAGACAGGAAAACTATCTGAAAAACATACATAATGAGCCCTCAAAATAGAGCGGAATTAATTCCTTTGTTGTGACTCTCTCTAAGCTCCGATTTTCACGATACTGTTTCTGATCTAATTAAAAGAGAAATCTGCGGTGGCAGGAAGCTCACCTAAGTGCTCTAGAGAGCGCTCATACGTCTAGGCAAAACACAGCCACTTGCGGAAGATAAATAACAGATGTTGTTTTTCTTTCTCCTTCTTACTTAACTACTACTGCACCTGCCGTCTCTCTCCCCGCGGAGCCCGACAGCTCCAGGAGGGTGAGGGGGCACTGGGCAGCGGCAGTGCCGGCGGCAGCGCGGGTGGCGGTGCCCCGCAGCTCTCCCCGGAGAGCGGGGCCCATGCCCTGCCAGGCTCCCAGCCCGCAGCAGAGGCACCGCCGCCCATCGCCCCCCACGGGCCCCTCCTCACAACGCGCCGGGCCCGGG
>WBNO01003857.1:47087-64516 GCA_013400575.1 Peucedramus taeniatus
TGCGGCGCCGGGGGGTCGCCGCCGGCCGCGCCTGTGGGTGCTGCGCCGCCGCCTGGCTCCTCAACCCCCTGCCCATGGCCGTGTCCAGCCGGGGCAACGCGGAGGCGCTGGTGGCGCTGCTGGTGCTCGCAACCCTGTACTGGGTGGAGGCGGGCAGCGTGGGCAAGGCCGCCGTGTGCTACGGGCTGGCCGTGCACATGAAAATATATCCCCTGACCTACGGGCTGCCCATAGCGCTCCGCCTGCGCGCCGGGCCGGGCCGCGGGGAAGCGGCGCTGGATGCGCGGGGTGAAAAAACGGCGAAGTTCACGTTTATGGCGCGCCTCTGGCATCTTTTTGTAAAGATGCTGAACCGCGACGTGCTACTCTTCGGAACAGTTGCCGGATCAGTGCTGGCTGCCTTGACTGTGGCATTTTATCACCTCTATGGATGGGAGTTCTTGGAGCATGCCTACCTCTATCACCTGACTCGGAGGGATATCCGTCATAACTTCTCTCCCTATTTCTACATGTTGTACTTGACCGCAGAGAGCAAATGGAGTTTTGCCCTTGGGCTCGCAGCTTTCCTGCCCCAGCTGCTTTTGCTCCTGGTTGTTTCCATAGCATTCTACAGAGACCTTGCCTTCAGTTGTTTCCTACACACCGCTATTTTTGTGACTTTTAACAAAGTATGCACATCCCAGTACTTTGTCTGGTATCTCTGCCTTTTGCCCCTCGTAATGCCTAGTATTAAGATGTCCTGGCAAAGGGGGGTGCTGCTTCTCTTTCTGTGGTTCATCGGACAAGGCCTGTGGCTAACTCCTGCATTCTTTCTGGAGTTCAAAGGATATAACACTTTCTTATTTATATGGTTGGCAGGCTTGCTTTTCCTTTTAATTAATAGCCTCATAATTGTTCAGATTATTGCACATTATCAAAAAGAAGCACAAGTTGCAAAAAAACTGAAACAACGGTAACAAACTGACCAAAATCCAGAAACAGCCCTACTGTCCTTGGTAAGGCATAACATATCACCAGCACTTCATCTAACAAAAGTGCACATAAGTTGAACTAAAGCACATTGTGTGTAAATGTTACTGTTTGGGGCTGTGAGAGCACTGATTGGCCTCAGTTACCCTGAGCAGTGTCAGCAGGTGTACCTCTCTCCTGTGTGGGTCTTGAAACTGCATTGCAACCCTCTCTCCAGCTCTGTCCTCCCACTTCTTACTAGAATCCCTGGACGTACCTTGGACCAGTTCATCACTTAACTGTGTTTGGGGCTCTGGTGGATGGGCTCTACCCATCTGCACTGACTGTCCTCACCTGCCTCCTCCAGAGACAGTGGGGCTGTGCCCTGCTCTTTGACCCCTGTTCTGGGGCCACCCTCACTTCCTGCTCATACTCCCTCATGGAGTTGCCCTGGCACCTTTTTTCTCATTCTCAGTGTTAGTCTGCTTGTTGAGAACCTTGGCCTGTGTCTAGAATTACACAGAAAATAATAAAGGTGGAATTTGGTTATAAAATTGAAGTTTGACAGTTTTGTACATTTGAATAAGTCAGTGAGGTGTTTGGCAAGGCAATTGTTCAACATTTACAGTGGGGTTTTTTTTTTCTTTTGTTTCCACAGTAACATTTTAGCTATGCACTATTTGTAGCCTGTACCTGGTCTTTATGTCATTAACTCTTTGAGACTTAATTTATTTTAGAATTCAAATATGCCACTCTTTCACTTATTTTTGCATATTCTGTTCTGTTTGAATTTTTGAATAGATTTATTCCCCTTGCCATGCAGGAAGATTTTCTCATATACCTGTGTTGGATCACAGAGATATTTAAAAATTTGTTTCTTCCTGCCAGGTTCTTGAAAAGAGGCCGCTGCCTTAAATTTCAGTTAATATATGTTTATTGTGGGTGTTAACAATAACAGTAGCAAGGGCAGAGTCAAAGTACACTTAGAATGGCACCTGTGTCCCAAAAGCACTAGAGTTTATGCCAAAACAGTAATTGAAATGTTGTTTCTCAGTGGTTCTGTTTCTCTGCTATTAAAGAGAAATGAAAAAATGAAAGGAGTTGAGGAAATTAGGCAGTTGCCAGAAGAAAAGGGAAGTTTTGAAACAGGAAGCTCTACAACTTGTCAAAACACATTTATTCCCATAGGAGACACAGGAGGATTTGGAATTGAGTGCCAGGTGATAGTGAGAGGAGAGCAGAGCCATTTTGGAATCAACACTCTCAAGAACATCCCATAAGAGGTCTGATGTACACAGCTTTTGACAGAGGTGGAAACTGACAATATATTTTAGTAAAATCTAGTTTAAATAGGCATGTGCCGAATAGAGGAATGTTCATATTTGTCTCACCTTTTAGTTACATCCAATGCTAAAGTGAAGCTCCTACCATGTAATGTAGAGCAGGGCTTCAAGGCAAAGTAGCTTCAACCACTTGGTGGAATTCCCAGTGATGTCTCTGAGAAAGAGTGTGGCTGAGTGGATTTGCCATGCTGGCTCTGAGCCCTGGTGGTCTCCTGAGGCAGCCCTCTTCCTCAGGACTGCTGTGACTTCCAGCTACCTCACGTACAGGATCCTTTCCTGGTTGTAGTGCTATCTTGTGAGATGGAATCACGGTATTTTAATCTGGGAACTTTTCCCATTGCTTCTCAGCCCTACTGAGGTGGTTACATGAAAGGAGAGGAAACCCCTGAGCCCCCACAGCCCAGAGGCAAAGGGCACGTTTTCAGGAGATGTGACCATGTCCTTATACCACTCTGGCCCGATTTAGACATTCTGATGTGTTAAAAGGACGATTTCCCTGTGATTTCCATGGCTGGAGTATTGAGGGGTGTTTCTGTTCCCCCACTGGAAAGCTTTTCTCTGCCATCTGCCTTCTCACTTGACTTCAAGCTGTGAAAATCCTGACAGCCTCTTTGTAAATCCAGAAATTGGATAAGGCAATGAATATTCTTTTGACTGTCTTGGTTTTTTGGGGCAGACGTGGCACTGATTTCCTTCTTTGTCTGGCATGGAGAAAGTTTTATAGCACCAGCCTATCTTCATCTTCCACTAGGTGTGTCAGTCAAAAGCCTGGTGCCACAAGCCACTTGCACACGGTTTTTATTTTTATATTAATCAGCAAGACATTTGTGTGTGCTGTGAGTGTATGAAGCAAAATCATCGCATGTGGCTTTATTCTTCAAGGCAGAGTTGAATATACCCAGCTTCAGCAGCAGACTGCAGAGGCTCTTCTGTGCAGTGCTTCTGCTCACCCCGTCCTGATGTCCAGGCAGTGGCTCATTTTCCTTTGCAGCTGATCTTCCATTATCTGTTGCACATTCTTCTGTTGCAAAAACCGTGTTTTCTTTCCCCAGAGCAATGTTCTCTATTCCTTTAACAGACCTACTTATGCTGTTTGCAGACATTTCCACAGCTCTATTTTTCCCTTCTTGTTAGCAAAGAAAGCAAATGCAAGCCAAAAGGCATTTCTAACCTCAAAAACCTGGTACAAAAAACATCCTTTAAAGTTACTGTATTCATGACAGAATTGTAATTTTTTAGGTGAGAAGTAATTTCCTTATGAAAAATACATTCTTGACTTGTTAATAGCTACATCATTTTGAGAAGGCAAATTTTTCTGCATCATTTTTCAGAATACAAATTCTGAAGCAGCAACAGGAACTGAAGGGTACCTTCCCTTTGCAGGTCAATACGAGTCCTGCAGTGGTGATTTGAGAAAGCCTTGTATAAACAAGTTATAAAAAGGCTTTTAAAAAAAACTGGATTTACGATCATCATTTTAATAATCCAGAATGAGTCCCTCTTTTTACAGTTTTTTTCTAAATCACCCAAATGTGTTTGTGATTCAGAAATAATTCAAGTGACTCATAAAAAGCTGGATAAGAGAAATAAACTGAAGGAGACAAACAAAAAGATATTTGAGAGTTTAGGTCTTGCAAATTGCTTTAAAAAAACAATTCCATAATTAAATGGAATCAGTCATTAAAAAAAAAAAGGGTTAAAACAATTTAATTGAGTACCAAGTAAGTTATAGTTCTTGAAAAAGTTATGGTGAATAGTTATAACGCCCTTAAAATTTACCAAATTAATTTCCTATGGAACATTTATTGCTTTTGATGCTGTTCAAATTATTTCGCTTAGTAACTCTGTGTCCATTTATCTTCTGGTACTTAGGAACTGAAGTGTCTGAATGTTAGTGTTCCTTACCATGGGTTGCAAAAATATACTGCCAACTACTTTGCTTTTAAAAGGTTGAAATGCCCATTGAAGTGTGTCTCATCTACAGAATTTTTTCACGTTGCACAGGAACCAGCCCTTAAGCCCAAAGTACAAGATGTGAAAGAGGTAAAAGAAGAATCAAGAAAAATAACATTTTTGCCTTGATTTTTACACTGTAGCATATTGTCCAAAGACTCATGACTGAATTCTCAGGCGACTTCAGGCAAAGCTCAGCCATTTAACAATTATTTGCTTCAAAGTTTATAAATGCAATTATTTAAAAAGCAGGGTAAGCAAAAATATAATAATAAATATTTCATTCCGTTTTAGTGTGAGATTGCTGAATTACCATCTATGACACAATGTACTTGGTCCTTATTAAGTAACTTTTTTGTGTGTGTGTTACTTGCATTGTATTGACTCCTGTAATAGTAAAGAAAGCAATTAGGTGTGTTAAACTGAGCTCATCAGTTACCTGTTTCAAAGAAACCATGAGGCTTTTACATTTAACATAAGGGGAAACTCCAACATTTTTCATAACATTCTGTAGAGAAGGTAAATGTTAAAAGAGAGTAAAGTATGAGCAAATGGTTTGCTTTTTTTATCTGAAAAGAATGAGTCATCTACTTCAAAAGGGCTGCAGAAATACATAGCGAATACAGGGAACCTCAAAATATGTGAGGTATTCCTCATATATTTCCCAAAGACAGCTGCAGAATGCCTGTCCTAGTGATTGCAGCTTCATGGAATAGGATTACCCTGAATTTAGGACAAACCCTTTACTTAGACTGAAATAAAACCACTCTTACTTAAGAGCATATTTATGTGTACTATACTTACAAGCCCAAACATTTACCTGCACATACAGAAGCAAAAAAAAAAGTCCTGATCAATACACCTTTGAATAACATTTTTCAGAGCTACCCTCTGTAAAACAGGTTCCTTAAATATTTCTTACATTTAGCACTAAGAATCTCTAGCGAATCTAAAAATGAATGACATAAATTTTGATGCATATGGAAAATAAAATCATATGCTGCAGGGATTTTGAGGTGTAACAGACAATAAAGAACCAACTAATTATGTATTTGAAGGTGCACATTCCACTGGTATCCTGATGTTCTTCATTATAAAAATCTGCACTAGTCCCATTTGTGTAGGAGACTTGTTTCAGTCTTTATGCATGATGAATGGGGTCAGAGATCTACATTTTGTTTTAGTGAAATAATCAGAAAGATAAAAATTTCTCTTGATGCAGTACCATTGTTTTGAGGTTTATTTTAATTATATTTAAGACATTATTAAATCAATGCAATAAAGTCATGCAACTGTTGCAGGCATTTTTAATAGCTGAAATGTCTCTTTCTTTAGTATGGTGAAGAAGACCAAAATTTGTCATTTTTTAATGGTGTAAGTTGTTAGCACTTTGAGCAATATTCCTCATGACCCCTTTCTGGTACGTATTGAGAGGAATAGGGGCTTCTGCAGAAGAGGTCATTTACTGGGCTGCGGTCTTACTTCATGTGTAGATAAAGCTTTAGCTGCAGTCTCTTATTGTTCTTAGAGCTTAACTTCAAGATGTTAATGATCTCTTCAGATAAAACATTTCATAGCTTGCACATAAAGAAATTACACATGAGAGATCCTCCCTATTTTTCGTGGAAATTGGCGGGGAAGCCAGCTAGAACATCTGTGGGAGAAATGTCAAAAAGAAATGTCTGTATCTGATTAGCTACAGAAACAACTTCAGCCTTAGAAATCAGCTGAAATGCAGGCAAATTGAGCAGTAAGCCCATACTCTGAAATTCCCATTATTTATATGAAGGGTATTCGATCAAAAGTGCTTTCCCATTTTACAGGAGGAAAATGGGATCTTGATAGCAATTGTCAGGGTGGATGAATACGACTTTCCTTCCTTCCCATTATCGTAAGAGGGTCTATAGGATGTTACATGCTACAGTAGCACTTGTGGAGTTGTACAGGTGTGACTTGCATAAGCTATTATTAGGCAAAATTGTTGGTGTAGCAAGAGGTTATTAGTAAGCAGTTACTCTGAAACTTCTTTCTGAAGGTTAACTTGAGTTAAAATCTGATTCCTGCTTCACAAGTCAGCAGCTATGTTAATTGAGATGGTACTGTTTTGACAGTAATTTTCCAAGGAAAGCTGCACTCTGTGGCCCATATGCTTCCACTCTGTGCAAAAGAACATTAATTCAAATCCCCTGGTGATCTGACAGTCCACATTTTTTTAATCTATCCCATGTCCCTCCTACTGATCCAATAGATTGAATTAGCCAGGAAGCAGGCTTAGAAAACGAAGTGGAAAATAGAGTATGCTTATCCTCCCCTTATTTTCCACCCCGCATAGTGTGAATATGTTGAATAATTAAGATTACCTTTTGGAAGAACAAAGTCCCATTTGAGCTAGATGTTGGAGTACTTTGTTAATATGAAGTATTTTACCCAAATACACCTGAGAGAAAATTGACTGGTTTGGCTATATGGACTTTTGTCAGATGATAATAAAGCTACTGAGAATTTCTGTCAGCTTCAATATTAGCATCATGTTGTCATATCTATTTGAGATGTGTGTGTGTGTGTGTGTGTAAAACAGAGTAACTAAAAATAGAAAAGCTTGTAAATTCTAGTTTCAAGCTTTCCTTACTCAAAGACTTTGGAGGACACATACAACTGTATACTCACGAAAAGAGAACAAATGCTATATCAGAGAGAATTAATAATTAATTAATAACTAATTATGTTGTTCCCACAACTGACACCTTAGTGAAGAAAGTAGCACCTTTTTTTTTATACATAGTCTGGAAATTCACATGAATAACAAGTACTTCATCTTAAAACTGTCAGATGTATTTGAAAATAGATTTTTAATTACCATTAGCACTTCCAAGTTTAGTGCTGGCATCAGCCAGCTTGTTAATTCCAGCAGTACAGGAACTGAAGTCATGACCAATTTTCCTTCATGCTTTAATAAACTGGCTGATTAAGTATAAGAAAGTTTGTTGTTCAAAGTTAACCAAATGTTGTTTGTTCACTGGAAAGAAATACTGTATGGCCAGGACCAAAATTTACATATGCAGGATGGAGCAAAGTGATCAAAAAACAAGGGCAAAAAGTGAGGTCCCAGAGACCTTGACTGTTGTCTTGCCTCTGTTACTTATTTATCATTAAGAAGTGACTGCAGTTTGCCGAGCTGTCTGCCTTTGCCAGTTGTGATGGCTTGATACATTTAATTGACACCTTATTTGAGCCACAATGTCTCCTAATCTATTTCTGTAACACACTGCCATAAGTGATTGCAGCCTTGTTTGAAACAATTACGAGTCTGACTGGCAGTAAACTGTAAACACTTAACTAAAGACATTTTGATTACAAATCTTTTTTTTTTTTTTTTGCGTATATTTAAACTTTTTTATGGGATATGTTAGGCTTTCATATGCATTCCAGCATTGCATTTTTAGGAGAGGGTGAATTACTGTTGAAGCTAAATGAAAATCTGGAAGCAGATAAAAGAATTCATTGTAAAAAGCTAGACAATTTAGGAAAATAATTTAGAAAAATTATAGTGAGCTGATACCATAATTAAATAAGATTTTATTATTACTGGTCTGCTTAGATTGCATTGGAAATTTATATTGAAAATGTATTGGGAAAATGAAACAGCAGACAACTCTGCAGGTGGTATAAATAGCTACCTCAGATGTGACAGATAATGGCTCAGAAACTGTTTCTGTATATTGCCCAAAAATATATTATGCTGTTATCCAAGAAAAAAGTTACTAGTTGTGCAGCACTATGAAGGCAAATTACAATTCTGCATTCATATACAGGTGAAAAGATTTCTTTACCTGGATTTTTCTCGAAAGCTTTTGTTAAAAGAAGCACAGACTACCAAATTGAAATCTGGACCAGATGTGCTGTGCCAGAAGCAGTTACAGGGAGCTCTACATTTGCATCAGCCTTGTAGGCTTCCTGAACAAGTGCTTGCTGAGAGCTGGAGGCCGTATCAGTGGTGGGAATGCACAAATGCAAACTTCCCCATAGCGTGCCCAGAAGCGATTTCTCTGCAGTTCTTAATGTACTCAGATACTGCCTTAATCTATACTATATCACTGTATGTATCTCCTCATAAATCTATGCATATCTTAAAGAGATATATATACCCTGCATAACCATATATATCCTCATCTGTAATACTGCAGTAGCAAATTCAGGAACTTTGTGCCCACCCTGACTGGATTAACATCTGCTCAGGATAGAGGAAGAGGCCCCTTTTGGTTTACAGGGACGTCAGTCAGGCCTGAGAGTGGAGGGGTAGGTTTGTGTGGGTTGAACTCCCTCTAGAAGGAAGGGGTGAAGTTCTTAGCTCTCTCCAAAAGACAATTTGGCTTTTGCAAATTAATTACTAATGAAAATGGGGAATAAATCTTCTCCTAATGTTGGAGACACAGGACACTGAGGGTGCTAAGTTTCATGGCTGTGGAACAACTGATGCAAATACATAGAAAAATATGTCAGGGGCTATTAAATACTAAAACCATGTTCTCTGGTCTTGGGAATTCAATAAGCTGCAAATCATGGTGAACTAGGGAAATATTTCTAGGCAAATCTCACCTCTGTCTGGTTTTCCTCTGTTGCTGGCCACATTTGGAGAAGGATACTGGTCTGATCCATGACGGTTGTTCACATATTCTTAATCACACAAGTGTCCCCAGCAGAGCACTCCCATCACCAAGTGTGCTCCATTACTTAGCTAGGTCCTTTATCTGGCACACCAAGCTGTGTGTCAGGTAGACCCTCAGTTCTGGGCCTGGGTATTTTGCTTGCTCTTTTCTTCCAGAGCAGATGCTACCAGAGCGTGCCAGGAAACCACATCTGCACCTTGTTTCACTGGTACTTCACAGATGACAGCTAGCAGCTAGTAACAGATTGACAGGTGAGAAGGGGAGAAAGGGGAAATCAAAGCTGACAAAACAAATCTGTTTGATTGAAAAGAGGTGTTTTTAACTGGCCAGGTAATTAAAAAACAGGTAGATTGAGACAGTTTATCAGGCCAGGTTAATTCAAGCACACCAAATCCCTGGAGCTTTGCTGCCTTCTCTCCCAAAAGGAAACCACAGCTTTTATGGGACTTCACATGTTTTTGATGTGGAGAAAGTCAGGGAGTGTGAGGGAGAAACAGATAAACTGGCACAGCTCCAGCTACCTGTACTAATAATGACTTGTGTAATTGCAAAATAAAATTAAGATCAAACCCTGAGCTGAAATTGTCTTCTGTTTTAACAATAGTTTACCTTTAGCTCTGGAATGGTATGTACTGCTGTCTAGGATGATTAGCTTAGCCTGTAATTTTGGCTGAAGGAAATAAGTGATTTTTTTGTCAGAAAGTAAACCTTTCTACAGGCAGTTGACAAGGCGTGCAGTTAAAGAGTTTGGCAGATTTGCCATCTAAAACATGACTTAAGTAAAGAGGGAAAAGCAGCATTCCAAGCATAGCCAATGATGCCTGGCCTGGATTGACCCATGCTGAGAAATCGTTTTATCTCAGGAATCACACCTGGCCTTGTGGCAGCTGTCTTTGGTAGGTCCAGGCTCCTCAGAGACATTTCTTCCAGGGATTGTGCAAGTGCCTTGTTGCACTCCTTCCCTCTGTCTAACCTCAGCATGGCATCTGCTGGCTCACAGGGAAAGCAGCAGTCACATTTTAACCTCCTGCTCCCCATCACTTCCCTGTGAGAGCAGCCAAGCACGCCATTGAAATGTGACCTTGGACAAAAGGAATTTGCTCGTGTTCCCAGTGTTTTGAATGTAACAGTTAAAAGGTACTTCACTGTATGTGGTATAGCTCAGAACTGCTCATATATTACCTGTGTGACCACGGGCACTAAGGCAATTCTTTACTGTGACACAACTCCCATCTAAGTCCTGTGTCCTACACCTGATGACTCCATGTAGATGTGATCCTGAGGTCTTTGAACCTGGTGGCTAATTTTAACCCAGTGCAAAAAATTGCTCTCTATTTTTCTGTCATTTGCTGGTTCTGATTTTACAATGATCCCCTGGGAATTCAAAGCAAGCTGTTGAATGCTTCCTTCTGGAAAGGAAGCAATCTGGAATAGATTACTGTTGGGAAAGTTTCTGGTTTTGTCTAAACCAGATTTGTTTGTTTAATTATTCTCACACTAGCACATTTTCTGTCATTGCCTGCAGGCAGGCTACCTCTTGACAGAGCATGGTTGCCGCACTTGACTCTTTCATCTCAATGGGAGCAGAGGTTGTTCTGCACTTCTGAGAGCCTCCTCAACCTCTTTTTTACATTGAGGTTAGAAGCCCAGCAAGAGACATCAAAGGTAAACAGAGTTGCCACAAGATGTTTGGAAATGCCTACCTTAAAGCCACTCGTTAACACTGAGATTTGCTGCACTTTTTTCTCCTTGCTTCACACTCACATACTTTTTTGTCTTTGCCTATGTTTGTGCAGAAAGAGAAGTTTTCTTACAGATGTATTACAGACAATTTAGAGTTCATGCAAAAATATTTTTTGTTACAATTCATCAAGGCTAAAACCATACTAATTTAGCAGTCTGGAAAATTACAATTTGATCTTTAGTGTTGATTAGTAGCTGGCATTCTGTCTAAATAGGAGGTGTCAGCTGAGGACTTAGCTGCTTGAAATTTGAGCATTACTTGGACCTAAATTAAAGTGTATTTTCAAAAACTGACACAATTACTAAAACTAACACAATTACTTCTCATCAAGCTAAGGTGCTAGCATTATTTCCAGTGCTCTGACTGCAGGCCAAATCAAAACACTTTACAAAGGGATCATGATGCATTTGTGACTGAATCTGCATAGTGTTTAGCAGCTTAAAGGTCAAATATATTCATGAGAACATATAATCTTATGTTTGTTTGGTGAATGAATAAGAAAAAGGTATCTGTTAGAGAAGAGGAAGGTCAGAATATTGAAAAAAAATGACACACTTTTACATGGGTATTACAGATGTTACTCTGATGACAGATGTCTGCATAGCAGTTTCAAGAACACTCATGAAAACTAAAGGATATACTTCAGCCATCAAAATTTAAATAGGTACTATGCTGCCATATGGCATAGCTGTTTTCAAAGCAAATGCAAGGTTTTTTTCGTTTCTGGGAGAGCAGATGGCAAAGAGGTTGGTATCTAGAAGCTGTCACACCTAGATCATCAGCATCAGTCTGCATGGGAGAGCAGGTAATTTTAATCTGGTGGCTTTTCCGTAGTTTATACAAATAATGTGTGCATTTATTTCCCAAACAAACACAAAAATATATAGTAAGATTCTTGTAATAAATTAAATATGTTTTTTGTGCGGTATTGACAAGTCACAATTTGATGCACTAGAAATGTGAACTATCCCTTTTCACAAGTGATCCTTCTATCTTCAGGGACTTCCCAGTAACATATGTAATGTGCAAACCATCCTGAGACCTGGGAGAACCCACACTCTAGCACTGCTCACTAAACACCTTCCAAAAGCATTACAGCCACTAAAATGCCTTTTATGTTGCTAGAGCAGATGAGAAAGAATTGATAGCAACATAGGTTATCACCCAAAGCAGATGATAAATACGGTATTTGTGGTTTGTCTCCTACTGAAGGCTGCAGAACAAGCTGCCATGAACAGAAATTCCATGACAAGGTGAGAGCAGACCTCACTGAAGTTGTTAAAGCATGCCATCATTTGTAATTTAGTTCAGAGCTGTGAGGAAGTGAGCTCCCCCAGCTGTCCACACTCTGCTGTGTGCTGGTTTGCATCACAGAATGCAAATACACTGGAGCTTTGTCGGGATGTTTTTGCTGGGTCTCAGTGTGAAGGGGAACTTCCTTTCTCCCAGTGGCAGGAACATGGCAGTTCAATACAGACCAACTATATGATATATGGTATGATATATGATATAGATAAAAAAAACTCCAGTGGTTACATTTTGACAAATTTGTATTTTCGGTTGAATATCTATTAGCAGAAAAGTTAAGCAGAAAATATGGCAGAGCCTGGAGATTTTCATAAATTTAAAAACAAAACAAAACAAAACAAAAACCATGAATCAATACTAGACACAGTAATTCTGACAATCATCAGTCAAAAATCTCAATTCCTTTTTTTTCCTTCTTGAAACAAGATATGTTTTCTGATGTTTCCTTTTCAGGCTTTCCTGGATTGGCCACTTTACATGAGCAAAAATTATGCAAGAAAAAAACAAAAAAGAAATGTCCAACACAGAAAAGAAAAGCACACAATCTTTTTTTAAAGTTTGTTGTTGTTGTTGTTGTTTTTTTCTGGATTAAAACAAAACCATCTGATCCAAACGGCTCCTTACAATCTTCTGACAAGCTGCTACACTTCCTTTCACTTAATTTAATTACAGAGTTAATTTTATTAATATATTGGAAAAGTTTCATGACTTCCTAACTGGGTGTTCTACCTAGTAGTAGATAGTAGTGTTCTACCTAGATAGTAAATAGCAGTTTGTCACAAGAACTTGAATAACATTTTATCAGTCCCTAGCTCCCCTTTCTGATTGCAGTGGAACAGTGGTCATGTCACCTCTTCTGTTGCCAGTTGGCCACAGAACTACAAAAGCTAACAAGGGATAGAGGTTCCCATCTGAAAAAGCCCACTGAATACATTGTTATTGACAGAATAATTTGATTACAGGTACTACAAATAACCATAATACAGAGAAAAATAAACAAACCTGTGATATGGCAAACCCATCATTTGAGCCTTTTTACTGAGCAGCCATTTAGAAAGAGAAATGGTGATCAAGTGCCTCTGAGGAGGAGTTTTGCCAAATCCTTGTTTTCACTTCTATTTTTACTTCATCCACTACAACGTATTCTTATTCATTCTAAAAGGTCCTTCCTCTTTTCAGTTTTGTTGTGTTCTCCATTGTATCCCATAATTTTATTTTCTGATGGTCTATTTATAAATTTAATCAAACACACACAAATAGTTACTGTAGATAATGCAGTTGAACTTCATTAAAAAACTGCAGGAAATTATAATAGCATTGTAGTGCACCAGAGTGGAAAGACATTCACTGCTGCTCTATATTGCTGCTTTTCTGAAAACATACTTATTATCCACAAGTACATCTCAAAATATCATCTCTATTAATTGTATATGGGTTTATGTCACACTGGCAATTAACCTGTTTGCATCTTTAAATTCAACCTTGTACTTGGACTAAGCTCTGCATCTAAATTAATCATCTTTAGGCCTCAGCAACCATTCTGCTTCCTTTAAATCAGATCACTTATTGCAAAACTTCCATACAACCTACAGAATTTTATCCAAGAATTGTTCAATGGTCTGAATTGTGGCTAAAAGATGTAATACTTGTAAAAATATTTTTCTGGCCTTACAAAGCCATTTAATACACTGCAATAAATATTTGGTGTATTTTCCATACAGTCATTCAATGAAAGCGTCATATTCTAATCTTTTGATGTAGATATTCTGTAGAAAGTAGAAATACTCTTCAACATGTTGGACACAAATGACGGGTCCATCATGAGAGGAACCCCTGCCTTCTCCCTTTTGCTTGGAAAGGAGCCAGATCCAGCTGTGGACAAGATCTCTGTCTTGTCCACAGCTGAAACAGAACAAAATCTGAGGGCACAAATGTCTAAGGCCATTTTCTCTGCTCACAGTCAAGCCTGCTGTGCAGAGTGGGCACTCACTGCATTAAAACCAATGGCTGATGTCCAAAACAGTTGGACAGCAAGACAATTGAGCCAAGCTGAGCAACTTCACAGCCATTTCCACACAATTCTTCTCTGAAACATTCAAACCTCTTCTTCAATACAGAAAAAAAATATCAGATGTCCTTGATGGGAGAAGGAAAACCTTTATCTAAAGAATTCTTTGTAATGATTTCATTTCAAACAAGATTATCTCAAACTGCAGCCCAATCTGTCCATTGCATGAGGATGATCACTGTCTGTGAATGACCAAATTACATTTGTGCAGGACTGTTGTGCCTGTAAGACACAGCAGTCTTACAGGTGTCCTAACAGCTCTTCTGGCCATGTTTCTATCAAGGCAGCAAAGTTCAGATGCTGCTGTAATTCCCATGGCTTAGTCTTTACACCTGCACTAAGGGATGATTTATTTTTTCTCCATTTTCTTCATAGGTCAAGTCAGGAGACAGCAGAAATCTGAACTGCAACAAACTCAGCTTTCTATTCACCTGAGGAGCTGAAACCCCACGAGTGGGCAGGGCAAACAAAGGTGATGCAACTGCAGCATCTCTGGCAAAATAGATGGCGTTGGGGCAAAGGGGAAGCTGTCAGGTCAACTGGGACCTGAAAGATCATGCACATGATCATGTACAAATCTGCTGAGCATCACTGGCAGCTATTTTAACTGAACAAGCCAAGCAGAGTATTGGGGGTTATTTATAACACAGCCCAGTGCAAACTGGGTGACACTGACCACAGTGACTTGCAGCCCAGGAGGTTTCTCACCTGCAGCCCAGGAGCCTGGGAAGACTCCAAAACTCTTTATGTTTGCACCAATATTAGGGGCCACTTCTGTGTTAAATATGCAGAAATCACAATATTGCTTTTCTCTGAATTGGAACTTTGGCCCTCAAATACTGTTTTTTAAGAATGATCACCAAGCTCTGTCTCTTTCTTCATGAGAGCTAACAAGGCTAAGACTGCTGAGCTACTGTCTTTCCTTGCTCTGTCCAATTAAAATCTCATTTGCAGTACTTTTAATATTAGATTTTTTCCACATTATGTAGGTTTGGCGTATTAAAGTGTTCAAGTGACATATTAGAAGAGAAATCTGAACATACCTTTCAGTGAACAGTATAGATGCATTATTAATTCAATTTTTTTTAATTAGGCAGTGAAATGACAACCTCTTACAGGAACTAAATATATGGTCAAGAGTGTTTGTAAATTAGCAACCATTCGTCCTTATTCTTCAGTGCACTGTGCAATGTTCTGCATAAAATTAGACTTGTCTTTCAAAGAGATACAGCCATTTGATTTACTTTATAAAATGGCCTAAAGGAGACAAATTTTATAAGGCTTTCCCATAATTTTTGATTCAATCAAGGGGAAAGGCATTATTTTTGGAGTATATAATATCTATTTCATTTATATCTACTACTCTGGTTGGGTCTGACAAGAAAAGATCTCCATAAATCAACAATACAAGAGTGACATTTAGAAACAGCAAATATGAAAGAGAAATATGTTGCTGTTCTATTAAGGAGCTGCCAGCTAACTGCCAGATCCTACAAAAACTGGAAAGTTGCCACTCCACATGCTTGGTATCATACCAGCATTGAAACAACTTATATTGCTGTTTGAAAGATCATTGAAATGTCTCTCCTGTCTGTACTTAACTGTGTGTGAGACCAGCAACAGCAACCATGAAACCACACTGATCTCTTGAGACCCTTTGGAAATTCAAAACAGATATCAAAGGTAAAAGCTGAAAGAAATTAAAAAATCATATAGGTGAAGCTCACAGAAATAAATTAGGAAGGCAGTCCTGACCCAAGTAGCAAAATTTCCATAATGAACAGGCTGCTGGAGTCTTTGTATGCCCATGCCTTATTCTGGCATGGGAGTAGCTCTCCTTTTGAGTTAACTGTGCATTCAAACTACAAAAGATAGTTACAGCTTTGTCATGATGCAGTGATCTTCTCAAATTGAACAATATCCTTTGAGCATTTGGGAAATATCTAATTCATACTTATCATATTAGACTTCTTTATGTTATGTGCATGAAAAACTCAACTCCAAATTAAAGATGTCCATTTACAGCAAAATTGAACAGGGAGTAAAATAATCTCCTTCACTACTATCCCTCTCCCTTTTTCTGTTCCCAGTGGTGCTTGGGAAAATGACTCAAAGCCAAATATTTCTGTGGGCTTTGCTGGTGATCAGACTGTTCTTCTCCAAGAATCCAAGCTTGACAGCTGCTTATGGTGCCATCCCTTCATTTGCTTTCTTGGCAATCTGCTCTGCCTTGTAACATCCTGTGGAAGAAAGGAGGAAGGAAATGAGAAATTACTCATTACTGTGGGCTAGAAAAGCAATAGCAATCATGAAGTGCTTTTGCATGATTGATCTATTAGACACTTCTGTTAGCGGATTTCACTTATGGAAAGTCTGCTTGGGTCAGAACTTCTCCCAACCCATCTTGTGAAACTCTAATGAAGGTTAAAAGGGTGCAGAGATGTAATTCTGCTCAGAGAACATTCCTTTCTTTCTTGACTGTGAGTAATTTTTACTACCTCTCTCAGTCCTTGTACTACTGAAGTGTTTGTTGAAAAATAATTTTACACTGAGGTTGCACAGATCTGGTTCACCACATTTTAATTCTCACTGGCATTGGCCAGAATGTGATAATTCTGCTTGCTGACAAATGCAGAGATTTTGATTCTAGAGTGAAACCAGAAGAAAATATATGTCTCAAGATATTTTGGAGTGTTGTGGGGGAGCAGGAAGAAAGACAAGATAGTGAGAGTGATCATTAGTGCTCTCTGAGTACAGTCATTGATGTTGAAACCAGAGCAGGCTCTTGGATATCAGATTCAGAATTCAGATTTAAAACAAATTTAAGATTTAACGAATTCAAATTTAAAACAAAATACCTTGGTTCTGTCTATGAAGGGGAAGAAGGTGGGGGGAAGAAGGATGCATGCCTGTTCTCACTATAGAACACTGATTGCATCCTGTCTCCTGCTGCTCCTAGCCTCACACTAACCACTCAGTCTCCTCCTCTCCCCAGTGAAATCTCCTCAAAAGATTTTGTTGAAAGGCTCCCTATCATTTCTTGTTGTTCTTGATGTAATTTCTTCCATGCCATATCCTGATCTGGCACTGGGATGGGTGGTGCTAGGTCATTTATTTGTCATCAGGGGAACATAGTCTTATGAAATCTCATGCCAATATCATATTGCCTATTTTTAGCTCTGCTACATAAGAAAAGCACAGAGGAGTTGGTGCTGTCACTTCTGTGAGATTCATGTATGGTCACCAGTTTAACAACTTTATTTTTACCTACCCAGGGGATCATGTGAAATCATGATAAAATAATTTTTCCTTCTTCTCTTTATTTTACTTAGCTGTGAGATCTCTGTGCTGTAACAGATGCATGAGGAGGAGAGGAGAGGAGAGGAGAGGAGAGGAGA
>WBNO01003860.1:5377-18842 GCA_013400575.1 Peucedramus taeniatus
CTTTCCCTTCCTTTCCCTTCCTTTCCCTTCCTTTCCCTTCCTTTCCCTTCCTTTCCCTTCCTTTCCCTTCCCTTCCCTTCCCTTCCCTTCCCTTCCCTTCCCTTCCGCTCCCCTCCCCTTCCCCTTCTGAGAGCTAATAGTCTGGTTTTAAGTATGCTAAGCTCTTGGGAATTAACACTGACCTGGGCCTGGGTGTCATGGCTGTGTACGACACCAACTTCTCAAACATCACAGAGGTCAAACCTATCTCAAGCAGCACACATTAAGCATATTTTTACTTCTGTTCCTCTCAGCCCCCACTGTGAGAAGAGGATAATAGCCTCTAGTGTCATCACGGAGATAATTGCATGTTTACAGATAATAGAATAATGAAAGCCATAATAATTGTGGAAATAAATAGCAGTTCATTTTCATCCAATTTTAAATACTTTGTAACCACTGGAGAGTGAAAGAAAACAGAGAGAGGGAAATGTGTAAACATCAGAATGGGGGTAACTCCACACACTGGAACGACAGAAAAATAATGATATATTCTTACTGCATAAACCACATTAGTTCTCTCCTGAGCACCACATAAATCTGAGGTGAGGCTGTTGAAACACAGATCAGGATCCATCCACAAAAACATACAAATGTGGGAATCAGTGTTTAATAAAGCAAGTTTAAATTTCTTCTTGTGTGATTGTCCATGCAAAAATAATACTGAGAATAAGAGCTGAATATTGTTCTGTTTTACTTTTGAGATATAGATCTTGATAATCTCATATTTCTAATTAATACACCTGTAATTCTGTAACAAAGTTTTAGTGGTAACAGAGACCCCAAGATGAAAACTCCAGATACCTTATCTCCAAGTTGGATGTAGTTAGGAGGACCTTAGGAGACCTGAAAGTGGGAAGTTTGCTGAAGTAATCTGAGTGCCGATTTAATGGTAGTTTTATTGGTGTTGTCCTCCCTACAGAGTTTATCTACAGGATCCATCTGTGATGTCCACGAAGGATGTGTGCTGCACTGGGTGGGGAGCATTCATGCCTACCTGTGTGCTCTTTTGAACTCTGCTAGGGTGACAGAAGCCACCATCGGCCAGCCTGAATCCTGCACTTTTTTTCAGCACGGCCAGCAGCAACCCGCAGGGGGAAGGTGGCAGTGAGTTAGGGGCTGTGGCTGTGCCACACCATCTGTGTCAGGTGACTGTCTTCCTGCTTCTAAAATGGGTTGACTTTGTTTCTTGCATGTGTTTATCTTCAAGGCATATACAAACAAAGAGACCTTCTTGGGCTAATATTCTCATTTCCCTCCCACCTGTGACCTGAACCATTGTCTTTGCTAAAAGTACTGCAGTGTTTTACAGGCAGTGGAGGGATATTCCACCTGATCTGCAAAATAGGGAATTTATAGGTTAACTGAATGTTTCCTACCCTCTGTCAGGCACCAGCCTGGACCACCACAGTGTACTAGCACATGGCCTTCACTGTGGAGCCAGAAAAAGGAGACACTTTCCTACATTGTGGCATGACAGATCTTCTTCTGTAGAGCTGTCCCAAAGCTCCCTGGAACTGGCCACATCTGACTATCTGCTCCCCTAATGCTTTCACCTTGGCAGGAGCTTCCTAGGTCCTGTCCCATCAGATGAATGCAGTCATTGAGGAAGAGATTTCAGGAGAATATGAATACAGGCTGTTTCACTGAAGTTCCAGATCCTGACTGAGAAATTTCCCTTTCTCACATACTTCACTGCTACACACAGTTGTATAAACATCTTTTTCCAACTTCTTTTAGGCCTGTGCCAGTTAAATAAACCTGAATGAAATGAGAATAAAACTCTGCTCTTTTAGCGGTGTCTTTTTCAGGAGACCAGACCCCAAAATCCTCTCACAGACCTATACAAGTTCAGAATACTTTGGATGTGTATTAGAGAATCACAGGATCATTTAGGTTGGAAAAGACCTCTGAGATCATCAAGCCTCTGAGATCAATCAGTGTTTGACTGATCAACACTTTGTCAATTGGACCATGGCACTAAGTGGTATGTCCAGTCATTTCTTGAATGCCCCCAGGGATGGTGACTCCGCCAGCCCCTGGGAAGTCCATTACAATGTTTAACAACCCTTTACATGAAGAAATTCTTCCTGGTGTCCAACCTGAACTTCTCCTAGGGCAGCTTGAGGTGATGTTCTCTTGTCCTGCTACTTATTGCCTGGGAGAAGAGTCTGACCCCCAACTGGCTGCACCTGCTTTTCAGGCAGTTGTAGAGAGTGATAAGGTCACCCCTGAGCCTCTTTTCCTGCAGGCTAAACAACCTCAGCTCCCTCAGCAGCTCCTCATAAGATTTATACTCTAGAGCCTTCCCCAGCTTTGTTCCATTCTCTGGACACGCTCCAGCCCCTCAATGTCCTTCTTGCAGTGAGGGGCCCAGAACTAGACACAGAACTCAAGGTGTGGCCTCACCTGCACCAAGCACAGGGGAACAATCACTGCCCTGTTCCTGCTGGCCTTGATATAAGTCAGGATGCCATTGGCCACCTAGACACATGCTGGCTCATATTCAGTTGGCTGCTAACGAGTACCCCCAGGTCCTTTTACACTGAGTTGCTTCCTAGCCACTCTGTCCTAAGCCTGCATGGATTTTTTTGTGGCTGAAGTGTAGGCACTTGGCCTTGTTGAATGTCATACATTTGGCCTTGGCCCATTGACCCAGCATTCCCTCTGCCGAACCTTCCTGCTCCCCAGCAGATCTGCACTACCACCCAACTTGGTGTCATCCATGAACTTGCTGAAGGTGCACTCTATCCAGATCATCAATAAAGATATTAAATAGAACTGGCCCCACTACTGACCCTGAGGCACAGCACCGACAGGATGCAGCACCTTTCACCACTGTCCTCTAGGCTCAATCATCCAGACAGCTAACACAGCAGAGAGCTCCTGTCCAAGACATGGGCTGCCAGCTTTTCCAGGAGAATGCTGTGGGAAAGACTGTCAAAGGCTTTACTGAAATCCTTATAGACAACACCCATAGCCTTTCCATCATCCACTGGATGGGTCACCTTGCCATAGAAGTAGATCAGGTTGGGCAGGCAAGACTGCCTTTCCTAAGCCAGTGAGGGCTGGGCTTGATCCCATGGTTGTCCTTACATGCCATGTGACCACATGCAAAATCTGTTCCATAACCTTCCCAGATACCAAGATCAGTCTGACAGGCCTGTAGCTCCCAGGATCCTACTTCCAACCCTTGTAAATGGGCAACACACTGGACAACCTTCAGTCATCTGGCACCTCCTCAGTTAAGCAGGACTGATGATAAACGATGGAGAGTGTCTTGGTAAGCTCTTCTGCCAGCTCCCTCAGTTCCCTTGGAGGAATCCATCCAGTCCCACAGAACTGTGAGAGCTAAGTGCTGCAGGAGATCACTGATGATTTCCTCTGTCCTGCTCCCTGCCCCTGTTGACCAGCTTGGAGCGCCACTTGCCCTGAGGATTTCTTGTCTTACTGCTAAAGATGGGGCTAAGAGGGCATTAGGCCTTTCCCTTAGGCTTGGTTACTATGTTCCACCCCAGGTCCAATAAAGGATGGTGTTTTCCTTGGCACTCCTTTTGTTGTTAACATATTTATTAAAATGCTTTTTATTATATTTTACACCAGTTTTCAGCAGATTGAGTTCTAGTTGAACTTCTGCCTTTTTGATTTTTTCTCTGCATGACGTACAAACATCCTTGTACTCTCCCTGAACTGCCTGCCTTTCTATCCAAAGCTCATAAACTCTTTTTCCCCAAGTTACTGCTAGAGTTCCCTGTTCAGCCAGCCTGATCTTCTTCCCTGCCAGCTCATCTATTGGCATATGGGGATGGCTTGCTCCTGCACCTTTAATATTTCCTTCCTAAAGTATATCCATCCTTCCTGGACCCCTTTGCTATTAAATACTGTTTCCTAGGGGACTCTCTGAACCAGTGCCCTGAACAGGCCAAAGTCCACCCTCTGAAAGTCCAAGGTCCAAGTGTTTTGCTGATCCCCTTCCTTACTTCTCCAAGAATCCAAAGCTCTGGGCTTGATTCCATGGTCAATGTGCCCACGATGGTCTCTGACCACCACATGTCCCACAGCCCTTCTCTGTTTGTGAGCAGCAGGTCTGGCAGGGCATGCCCTGGTAGGCTCCCCTACCAGCTGTGTGTGGTTACCTTCTACGCACTCCAGGAACCAAGTTTATTCATTTATAAACCAAGTTTATATTTTATATCCTCTGTTAGGAGAACAAAATTACTCATTATTGTGACTAGTAGCTTATGTGGTATTTCTGACCTTGTCAGATGAAAAAATTCTGCAGAGTTTTAAAAATTTGTCTTTGGTTATTATCTTAAATATGGCTTCCAAATGTACAGGCACTGCTAGAACATAGGAAGAATCACTCTTCCTGCCCCAAAGTGCTTAAGATATATTATAGCTACACCAGGAGTATTTTACTGGCATCAGTGTATGAGGAATACTGCCTTTTTTTCCATTGCTACATTTGGCACAGATGAGGATGGCTATACTCTAGTTTTTCCAATCTAATTTCATCTTTAGTGGGGTGACCTGCAGCTTTCTGTCAGTAGGGACCATCCTCCTTTATACCTCTGTCTGAAACTGTGGCAAAAGAGCACAGCTGATCCTGTTGAGCACTATGCACCTCCCTCATCTGTCCCAAGGGCTGCTCAGAGACCCAGCATTTCTAAGCATCCCCTGACAGAGCTGTCTGCAAGGCTTGCTTTTCTTTTATGTTGCAGTTTTATGCTGGTCAAAAAAGTGGGCAAGCCATTTTGATTGAGATTTCCCAGTCCTAGTTTAGCAACAGAATGGGAGGAAGACAGGGAAAAGGTCTGATCCAAATTGAGCTTCTGTGAGTTTTGATCTTTCCTTGTCCTTTTTCCAAGTTTGTGCTTAGCAGAGCTTATATCTCTAAGATAAGGGATACCCTAGATTGCCATGACCTCACATTGTACCTATTAAGGACTGTTTCACTGTGTCCAAAGACTGTTTTATAAACAGCATCTTTGCCTACAAGATGTGCTGGCAGCCAGATGTGTAGGTTTATTCACTAGAAGACATGACAGCCTTTTGGGATTTTACGAGCTGAGTCATTGGATAGTGACTAAGAATGGTTATTCATTGGTAGCTGACTACTAAACCATCTTCCAACCTTATGGGACAGCACCCATCAAAACTTTGCAGAAAGTTGACTCTAACCCCATATTTAATTATCAGATTTTAGGTCACGTTGTGAATAACATTGTGATTCAGATGTCTTAGAGATGTTCAGAAACCTCTTACGATAAGGTTTCCTTGTCACGGTTATTAGTCATAACGTTTCCAGAAGCAGGTCCTCCCATGCAACATGATGATTGAATGCAGGTGGTGGAAAGCAGCCTTCTCCATCCATTTCCCGAGGCAATGGGGAAAAGAGAGAGGGAAAAAAAAAAAAAAAAAACAAAAAAACAACCAAACAACCCACCACCCAACAACAAAAAACAACAACTCTGTAGATACTTCCTCTGAGCAGGAGTAAGGAAAGTTACAGTAAGGACTACTGACTGTGCCACACAGCAAGGGTATTAATTTTTCTTAGCTTTAATCTTCAAAATTGGGTGATCTTACTTTTGCTGTGTCTGGAGTTTGTGTCACTGGCAAAAGAGCTGTGTCCATATCCCTGAGTGAAGACACTAGATACAAGTGTGCAAATCCTTCACCTTCTGCTTACCTGGGGGGGGTTCAAGGGAAATTTTTACAGAGCTGTTTGTGCTATGCAGGGCAGCAGGCACATGAGAATATGCAAAGGAAACTCCCTCCCCTGCACTACCTGCTCTGCATGAACAAGATCTGCATAGAACACTTCAGGGGCAAGGAAAGAGATCCTTCAGAACTGTCATTGAGACATAAAGAGGACTTTGCAAATGAATACTACTGCTGTAGTAAAAAAGACATTGTTTTTGCAGCCATTCTCATCTGCTGTACCAGCATCCAAAGCATATATAGTTTGAGTGGAAAGCTGTCAGAGGAAAAAAAAGGGAAGAAAAATTACCAATTATTTTCATTCCATGCAGAAAAAAAAATTAAAATTTAAACTTAATTTCATTCAAACTCCAATGAAGAAATGTTAAAAAAAAAAAAGTGGTTTGAAATTGGGAACTCAAGCCTGTATCTAAACCAAAGCCCTTATTATTGTGCATTTTGTAAAAGTCGTCCTACTTGAAATCTGCAAACCTGCTAGAATTACTGTCACGTTCACATGAGAAATACCTAAAATGCCAAGTATTTGTGGGATAATTGCTGTTTACTTGACATTTGTTGCTGCCCTGAATTTCAGCAGACATATGCTTGCACAGTTCAACCATTAAGTTTAACATCAACCACTTTGCAAAGTTAAATAATTCAGCTGTTTGCATTTGCCTACTAATTGCTGAGAGCAGCCATCCACACAAAGGATTAAGTGACTATTATTCTTCAGAATAATATAAGTCTTTTATTCTGTAGGAAGTCTAAAAAATGTCATTTTGTACTTTCATGTATAGCATCTCTAGGAATAAGTTAATGGAGTACAGCAAGTTAAAAATCTGTTTGGGCCTGTATATCAAATTCCATCTTAATGTACTTTTAACTCTAGAAAAACATCTTGGAACAGAAATATTTGGCTCTTAACTTCCATCTACTACTAGTGAAGCACTGTTTTATTTCTAGAATGGACCAGCTCATTTAAAAAAAAAAACCAAAACAAATAAGCTGTCATGTCCAAATGCATTTGAAAGTTTGCAGTAGGCATTAATGAAGACACCAGACTCTTCTGTGAAAGGGGTGCTGAAAACAACACAGCAATATATAATCAAATGAATACTTTATGAGTCACTATAAATCTGTCTTGAGATAGTGCCTAGAAACTAGAATTACATTCTTCCCCTAAACACTTTTAACTTAGTGGACTTTATTGCAGAATTTTTACAAGCATCTGTGACTTTTAAAAGATTTCCTTCCCTTTGCATTGATAACTCCTCCACAGAGTTCATCAGTAAGAAATCAAGGCATACATCTCAAGACAGTAGTTTTCAGACTGTTCTGTTCAGTTTGACTAATCTGCTATGTATACATCTCAAGGGTCCTTTCCCTGGTTAAATAAATACAGAGGCTTTCACTAAGTCTTGCATTTGCTGCTCTGTGAGTAGCAATAACACTAATTTAGCAAAGCAAAAATAGTTGCACTGAATTTAGCTCTGAATTATTAGATGGTAACTCTTGCATAAATAAAAGCAATTTTATTTCCTTCGTAGCTTTGACAAAGTGATGATGTCTAAGGCTGGGCTTCTTTGGTGTATTTTAGTGACTTCTACATGACCTCATACACAAGTGGTTGTGTCTGAGCAGCAGGTTGTGATGCTGTGCTGCAACACCACTGCAGGTAGCAGCAGATGCAGCTGAACAAGGGCAGTGCCAGAGCTCTGTAGGGAACTTGAACTTGAAGTAACTCTTGGTCCAGCCAGGCAGACCCATGAGCTAGTGCTGGCTCAAAATTGGATCCTGGACTCAGTGACTTATGGTTCTCACTCATACTTTCAAAAAGATGTGGGCTTCTAAAGTCACATCTCACAACCTTTAGTTAGTGTGTGCATCCTTGGGTTTGTTTTCCTGAGAGGTATAGAGCTCAGTCATGGCTGAAGTGTGCATTCATCATCATCTTTAACCCTGCTGCCTTGTGCCAACACCTTTGATGCCAGGTGACACTGGCTAGTGCTGCTGGAGGAAGGATGGATTCAGACAGATGGCTTAGGATACAGAAATTACCAGAAGCACCCATCTCTGCCCATACTGGTGGGACCTGCAGTCTCCAGACCAGTTTTGCAATTTCAGCAGTTACTTTGCTTCCCAGAACAGAAACGGCATTGCCTTGGTGTAGCACCTGTTGCTCCCCTTCAGGCAAAACTCAGTGTTGCCCCAATGTCTGAGAAGACCCTCCATAAATGTCACAGGCTTGCATTGTTCTACTGTACTCATCGACCTGGCTTTCTGAGTAAGTTACCCCTGTCCATGCCTCAGCATTCTTCACAGACCCTCATAGCTTAGAATGTCAGCTGTAAGGCGTACATGCACTTGCTGCAATTACTGTGATCTGGAGGATGCTGGAAAAATCCTTACTTCAGAGAGGCTGTCAAACACTACTCTTGTTTTTGCCTTCCATAAAATCTACTGAGCTTCTGGTATTCCAATAAAAGGTTGGACTGTTCGCTCTTATGTAATTTTTGGTCCGCAGAAAGTGTTTCGTGATTTCACATGATTGTTTGTCTATATCCCTATGTCATCTGCAAAACTGGCCATGTTACCATGTTCTGGAAACAAAGCTGGCTCAGAGAAATATATGGCTTGTGATCAGTACTGGTAGTTTTGGAAACAAGTTTGAAGCCCTTTCAATCCAGGCACTGTCTATAGTGCAGCACTGAGCTGTGCAAAAACCACCTTTTCACTTCTGGGGGCTTCTTTCCTTGCATAATTGAAAAGGGGAAGAGCTGCCCAGACTTTGTTTTAAAGTTACATTCTTGCAAGAGCAGTATGTGATTAATGAAGGCTTTGAGCTTGTTATAGGCATGATCAGTCTATGCTGTAAATGGCTATAAACAAAGCAGGGGAAGGTAATGTAGCTAATTCTAAGCCAATGTTTATAAACAACTTGTCAAACTTTATCACTGTTGGTTAATGTCTATTAGTAATGTATTAATACTTTATAAACTATTTATAAATGGAATCTTAATATAGGAAGAAACTTATGCAACTTGGTTCTATGCTTGTTGTTAAGCACAGAATCTTCTTCAGCTCCAGCCTGCACAGGTATTTCCTCTAATGTTCAGTGAGGTAGTACTGCACAAACACTTATGTTGTCAACCTTGATAAATGCAAAGCTGATATGCTGATAGAAGAAAGAAAAAGCACACCATTCAGAAGGTTCTGACCCGGTACCCACTTACTACTAATTATATTCCCGCTGATACTCTGCTCTGATCCCTCTCCAAATTATTGAATGGTGAAAGTTTTCAGTACTTGGTTGTTGGTCCCAAGTTTCATGTTGGGTAAATATACAGAGGATAATTTTGCTGTGTAATTTCAAGTAACCAGATCACACTACATTTGATCTCCTATTCTATGAAGAAAGTAAAGTGCTACTGAAGAGGAAATGATTCAGTGGCCTTAAGAAATGAGCAGACAACCCTCTCAAGATGCCACAAGGAAATGTTAGGATCAGGTATTTCAGTGGAACTCAGCCCAGGTGAATACATTTCCTTGACCCCTCCCTGCCACATGATACCTGCAGTAATAAATTTTTTTTAAGAATTGTTGATGTCACTTCTTCCTGTAGATGAACACTGTTTTATGCACAGTTCAGCCTATTGGATGTATCATAAGATTGTAACATGTTATAAGACCATATCCAATCCAAAAATAGAAAAATTTTGACAGATCAGGATAGTGCTGTGATAAATACTTCAGGACAATAGGAAGCAATAAGTGTTTTTCAAAATGTAATCTAGACCAATGTTTCATGTCTGTTCTTTATAAACAAATCCTCATTATCCATGACTGGATTACACACTTTGCAATTTAACTAAACCATGCTAAAAATAAAATAAACTCTTTTTTTTTCTTTCTCTACATTTATGAGTAATTTTATGATTCTTTTTTTCAAAGATTGAATGTTGTGCTAGCCTAATTTACGCAGAGTGTAAACTGTTCATTGAGTCCTTTCCTCCATGACCCATGTCCCCAATCTGGATTATCCCTCATTTGCCCTGAGTGTCTGACACTTGACAATACATCCACCCTACCACAACAAACTGTGCTCCAAAAGAGCAACTTTAACGAGGCAGAACAAAGGCCAAATGTCTGTACAGTACAACATACTTGTGACTAGCAATGGATATTTCTTGTGGCATCCCACAAGAAATGTGGCTCTAGACCACACCTCTCAGTCCCAGCTTCCTTTCTTAGCTTTGCTCTCCACTCAGTGTCCCATAAGCTGAGAAGGAAAAGCCAACTTGGAAGTGAAGCATTCCCTGAAACGTGTTTTTCATTTTCTTGTTTCTTCCCAGTTTAATGTGAGCTGTATTTTGTTGAGCTTGACAAACAAGGCAACATTGCTGTGTATTAATGAGGCAGTGCAAGCTCTCGACACGTGTTCAGGGTTAGCTTGAAATTAACAGATGAGGACCTGTATGACCCATTGAGTTGTTTCTGATTCCTCTAGTGTCACTAAAAGGAATGACCTGTGCTGTTTGTCTTCATCTGGGAAACACAGTCATTAATGTTAGACAAGATAAATTGGCTCTTCTAGACTGTAATGCAGTCTTGAAAAGTGATCTAAGCATGATGTTTTACTGAGTTGCACCTAGGTGAGGAACACATGGTTAGGAACAAGCAGTATGTTAGCATTAGTGAAGCTCAAGGAGAAAATCAAAATGGTGAGATCTTCCAAAAGCATTTTGTAGTAAAGAGCCCAAACTTGTGTGTAGTTTTTTTTAATTAAAGGTCTGTCAGAGGAACTTTCAAATTCACTGTCTGTGCTGGAAAAACAAGCACTAAGAAAGAGATATGATATGGACCACACAAAGCAAGAAAATCAAAGGAATATTTTTAAACCATCTCAGTGATTTAGAAGTTACTGCCATCATTTCGAAAAATGACAGGCTTATGAGATTAAGACTTTTTGTCCATCAGTGAGACACTGGTTCCTAAGTACCTACAGACCCCTGCCTGCAAAAACATCAAAACGGAATCAAGAGTAAGTGTCCAGAGTACAGGACATTAGGATATTGGCAGGCCACAAGCCTTGACTCAAATAACTTCCACCTCCTCTATGTTACCCCACACTGGATGCATCAAAGGCAGACTTCTGCTAGCTCTGCAGAAGTCACTAGAGTTTGCCATAATAGGCTGCAAAATGTAGCAGATGGGTAAGTGAGTCCTCTTAGAGACTTCCCAAGGCCAAAGCAGATGGTGCTTGTGATGTATGAACAATAAACTTTCATGGCATTTCTGTGTTAACTCATGGTCTGTCCACCCCTTGGGATAAAGTATCATGTGTGACTGTTTGGGGGCATTTTTATCAACTACCATGTAAAGAAAGGGGAAAATGTGAAATATTCTCTTTCTGTCTCTTTATTGTCTCTTGTGGTTTTCTTCCCATTAACAAATTTTGCTGTTTGACAATTGAGACAGCTCTGTTTAACAACACCCTGGTCTGGTTTCATGGGAGATATGCTGGAAAGAAATATCTGAAAACAGCATGTCAGACAATTACACTCACTTCTGAATCAATAAAAGCTCTCCTTCAAAAAAAAGTGATAGGAAATCATCCATCACTCTACACTGCTTCTTTCATTTTTCCCCACTGCTTTCAGCTTTAGAGACTGGCCAGCAGCACTTCTTCGTCTGTTCATATTGTCCCATCATGAACTCTCTGGTAGATTCCATTTGATGTGAGAATGAGACTTACAGGTTAACTCCTTGACAAGTTTTATTTTAAGCCTGTTGCTTCTATGAAAATGCGGAACTCCACTAAGCTACTCAAGTCTTCTCTTTGCACTATGCTCTCCTGCCAACCCGAGTGGCAAACTGTACAAAGCACCTTCACAGCAGATCTGTGACCAGGGTCAAGAGCACTTTCTTTTCAAACAGGCAGTCTTTGTACAATTGTATAAGCTGATCTTTGTGCTCTCATTGCAGTGAATGGGCTTGAAAACTGTTGAGCTGAAAAAGAGATCTTTCGACACCTTGCGCATTAACGCAGGCAAAGATGTTCACCCGCAGCAGCAGCCTGGCAGTCAGTGAGGAGATGACAGAAATTGTGCTAGCACCTCTTCATAGACAAACTGCAACAGCAGCTCTCTGTTGTGGCAATAGGGACACCAGGTTTGCAGTGAAACAGAGGAGAAATCTGTGTCACAGAGCAAGTGCTGCTTTGCACTAACAGTTTAGCAACAGCTGAGCATTGGTTGATGATGCACTGTGGGATGTGTAGAGCACACACTTTAACAACCAACTGTGACAGTTCTTAAAAAGGCAGATAAAGGGCTTCAATGCAAGGTAAATGAGTGAAAAAATAAAATTAACAATATCTAGAATTCAGAGCACTTTTATCCTAAAGCTAGGACTCAAGATCTGCACCCCTGAAAATTTCTCCATTTCTCAACTAGGTAAAAAGAACTTCTCTCTTTTTCTCTTTATTTTGTTAAATGCCAAAAGGAGCTAACAGAAAAAAACCTTTACCTGAGCCTCTTATTGTTCTGAATGTAGATACAAATGTATTTTGCAAGGGCTCTTTCTCTCACCCCTGGCCAATTTCTTCTAAACCAAATTACTGAAACTTCAGCACAACCAGAAAGCTGCATCATTGTGATTCTTGCGACTTTCTGATAAAACTTACAACATATCCATACATTTAAGGAATGTTGCTTATATTTAAGTAAGAAGTCACAATTTCCATACCAAACATGGACAGATTTTAGTCATGGTATTACTGAGAGAAACACGTGCTCCTGTAGTTCCTGAGATCTCATATGTCCTGTGCTGATGTTTCCTTCACATCTGCTGCAAAGATCAAAGCTGTAGAAGGTCTGTTTTTTTTTAGGGGAGTGAGGTACCATAAAGACAGCAGGGAGGGGATAGGAGCTAAATAAGTCACATAACTGCCTCCAAGTTGATGGACAGTGCAATGGAAAGAGGAGCTGTCTTTCCGCTGTACCACCTACACCTTCCTGTGATAAGCAGTCAACACACAAATGTCTGCCATTGGTTGTGCATCATAGGTATAAATTAGAAGTCCCACATGGTGTTGCAAAGATAAGGACTTGATCCTTTGCTGGGTTGCAGGACCAGTCACTTATCTGCTCTGAGTCTGATGTCAGGACTGGAGAAACAGATCTTTGAAACACAATTTTTCAATTAATTTTAAGGTCTCCACCAAAAGCCGCTTCCCTACTTTGGGAATTCAGTTTACATATAAACCACTAGGAATTTAATTTCCAAGTGAAAGTTACAAAGTTTTCCTACACAGCATTGAGCTAATTAATTGAGTAATCTCTCACTCTGTCACACAATAAAGTAATGGGAGACAGGCTCCATCCATCCTTCAGTTCAGCCTGTTGTGAAATTATCAGTCTTATTTCTCTGAAACAACATGGAAGGAAATGTGCAATGAAATTATGCTGGTGCTCTTTGAGTGATCAATGTTACTAAGTTGGAAAAATGAAGCAATGTGGACATTCAGTGCATCCTCTCTTTCAATTTGATAAATTAATCCAAAGTAGATTAAATTGTATTCTGCCTATAATTTTCCATTTTTTCAAGTGAGGTACCATTTTCTTCCTATGTTTTAACTTATATTCATGCTTCTAACTTCCCTTCCCTTCCCTTCCCTTCCCTTCCCTTCCCTTCCCTTCCCTTCCCTTCCCTTCCCTTC
>WBNO01003862.1:0-25844 GCA_013400575.1 Peucedramus taeniatus
ATGTCTTAGTAGGTGCATTTTTTCAAATCCTATCACAATGTGACCAAATCCAATAGTAAAAATTCTCAGTTCCCACACTGCAAGGGCCATTGCTTTTTCATCTGAACTCATACAAACCACAAAGTCTCTCCTTTCATGTTGCTAGCTATGTACAGCGCTTTATGCTGTTTTATATTGTGATCATCTGGAGGGTAGGTCACATAATCTGTTAAAATACCTTTTTGACTGTGCTCCCATATAAAGCTCAATTGCTCATGCAGTTGTATTTAAAAAAATAGGTTTCCAGGCTTTGACACAAAGGAATTTGTTTCTACCCATCTGTTGCAGTTTCTTGTACCAGGGTTCTTAGTACATCATTCTGTGAGGGATCATAAAATCATACAATGACTTGGGGTTGGAAGTGACCTTAAAGATCTTCTAGTTCTAGCCCTGCTGCCATGAGCAGGGACACCTTTCACTTGACCAGGTTGTTTAGAGCTCCAACCAACACGACCGTGGTTTTTTTTCCAGCAAAGGAAACCTGTCTGGGTTTTTCACTCCTAAGAACATCACAGTAAGAGCTGTCATGATAGAAAAGACCATGAAGAGTAATTGGAGCTTGAATCCACATGCTCAGACCCCACACAGAAATAAAGCTGTGGGCATACAGCTCTTTTTAATATACCCTGCTATGGTCTTAGGCAGTTGAACCTTTGCACTGGCCTCACAGCGGACTGAAACACTGCAGTAGTCAGGCTTTGCTTTTGGTTCCTGTTTGGGTTCTGTTCATATTAAGAACATATGGTTGGCCCTGTCCAGATGAAGAATATGAGTGCAGTTGAAATTTGCAGTCCAATTAACCACATCAAGGCAAAGCCTCATGGAGTCATCATCATCCTGGACATCAGCTCTTGGTTTTTTTCACTGGTAGCAAATATAAATTGATCTCCACCTCTGGAGCACACTATTCTGATATAATCTTAATTAGAACACCTGGAAATGGCATATAAAGGTACCAGTACCAATGGGAAGTGGCACACAAGCCCAGAGAAACTTATTTTAACTCACCTGCTAGGATAACTGCACCACAAACAGCTGAGCTACAAAGCTTCTCTAGTGTGAATCAGAAGCAGTAGAGTAAGCAAGTTAAGTACACAGCAAGCCCAAACAGGGATGGAAAAATCCAGCTTCTTGGCAGTAATTACAAAGTGGAGTCCCACAGCAAAGTCACCATGGGAAGCCTTAGTCTACAGTTTCTGCATTTCAGGAATGAAAAGAAGATGAATTGTCTGTACAACATAGGGCCAGGAAGTGAACAGTGGTGATGAGAGCAAATATTCTTTTAATTTACTGCTCATTCTGAGTTATGCCTACATAAACAAACTGTACTTGTTTAAATCTTCCCTGTTTCTTTGTTTAAGATCTAAATGTGACACTCTAAGGCATGCTCTTAGCAGAATGACCTCAAACAACTTCTCTGAAATCATTCCAGTTAGAAGTAGAATATTCCCCAGTCAGAACCTGAAAGTAACAGAAAGACACTACTCACATTTATGAGGAAAAATCTGTAATTAATCCACTACTAAAGAGGAGAGTGGAAAAGGGAAAAGGTGCAATAGGAACCCTATGAAATAGACCTTTAACAACTGGAAAAGTAAAAAAAAATCTGTAAACTAAATAATTTTATAGTGAAAGAAAATTAGGTGAAGAAAGGCAAAGAAAAAAAAAAAAGCTAGAACATAACCTTATCTAATGCATGGCTTTGAATTAAAATTGGTCAGATACAAACCAAAAACCTACAGCAATCAGTTGCTGCAGGGAGTGCAAATTTATCTACATTTTGTATAACTGGAATATGACCTTTTACGACCAAATCTTGTGGTTGACTTCAGCTGCAGCTATTGGAAGTCATTTGTAAAAGGTCATCCATGACTGAGAACATAATATGAATCCAAGATGCACAATGATTCAGGTTTGTGCTACTCAAAAGAATTTGGGGAAGGAGAAAGAGGGCAGGAAGCTCATCCACTGCTGCAGATTCAGTTCTCAAATGGATTTATAGTTGGGTAATAGCAATTAATCTAAGTAATCAATTTCCAATATGTGAATGAAAATTAAGAGAGGATACACAGTTATTATGCTTGTCATTTATGACTACATTACTTAAATATTACCAAAGGAGATTATATTATCAAACAAGGCTACTTATTTAGTAATGCAACTTGAGTCAATTTTTGTTGTCTAGAGCATGGTAGAACCTCTTCTTTCCACAGATTCTCCACAACAAGAAAAGATTATAGACCCTCAGTTTTTATTGTTATAAAGAAATAAAGTTCTCAGGCAAAGATAGTTTGTAGCCCTAAATAATATTTATCTAGATTTATTCATACACAACCTTAGCACTGTTTTGTTTTGGTTTTTTTTACTTTTTTGCTTGCCCTTTTTCACTAAAAGTATGATATTTTAAGGAGCTCCTTACAAGAACAGCTGATAATGATGCACAAGCAATCCTCAACAAGAAAACTGAAATGACATATAAAAACAAGTAAGGTCGTTAGTCGTGTTCTGTGAACATCAGAAAATTCAAACTGTACCATTCAAGATAGTTGATTAAGGAAAAGAAAAATTATACAATAATTTATGTGTAGAAGTAAAAGAAAATTCATGTTAGAGAGACCTGTCAGCAGTTATTTAACCAAGATCTCATGACAACACTTCCCCAGAAACCAAAAATCAATTCAGAAGGCCAGTCTGTAAAGGATTCATCACCACTATATGAGAGTACATTTAAAATTATGCAAAAAAATACTCTTTTATGCTTGTTGTCTTTAAAGCCAAACCTGTAGCTCAGGCTTGCAATCTGCCCTACCACTAGCTTTGGGCAGCTGTGTAGCAGCTGGGTATATATTGCACCCACTATGGATAATTGCAGCCGCCTCCTTGCCCATAGGTGAAATACCCTTATGCTCCAAGCCTCACCAACAGCACCATAATCTACTTGGGAAGAGCCTTCTGCCCACTTTAGGAATGCCTGTTGTGCCTCCCTCTGTGTGCCATCCTTGCTACACCAATGAGGATACTGGCAGTGCTCAGAAGTGGAAAGCAGCAGGGATGATGAAGCAAGTTCAGCTGGAGAAATCTTTATGAGAGCCAAACTCAACATATGTCACTGAAAACATAGTTAAATGATTCTTTTTAATTAAACAGAGACTCAACAGCAGTAAGGTGGTGTATGGTAAGGTTTTCAGTACCCAGAAAATGCAAAGTACCCCAACACCAAAAGCATAAATGCTGCACTGCATCAGTTTGATCACTTGAGCAGGGTCTAAGTAGATGCTCTCAGGTACAGCGCATCCTTTTCATGCACAGAGGGCAAAATAGGCTTTAAAACCACACCTGCACATTTTGTACACGCCAGCAATTTCTGCCCACAAAACATACTGCTGCTGCTTGCAAAGGACCATGTGTACATACCAAAAGCTGGTACTGAGGTACAATTTGCATCCATAAATGTGCAGGTGCAGTTCTGTGGAGACCTGTGAGGAGAACCTGACCACACAGCCAACAACTACTACTTACACAGCAGCCTTCAGACAACAATCTTTCCATAGGATGTGCCATGCCAGGCACAGCAAGGAGAGGCAGAACTCACAGCTGAAATTGCAGCTGTGTTCATGACTGGCAGGCTGATTTAAGAAACAAGCCTACCCAGTCCTGGTTTGCAAACCATGGGTGTGTGCTAATACTGGTAGCTCTGATGATACCCCAAACTGAGGGCAAGATTAATGTGTCAGCTATGAAGGTGGAAAAATTTCTGAGACAGTCTTTTGCACCAAGTGATTCAACATGGTTTTCTATGACTGAAAAAAACCCACCTTGTTTATTCTTCCCTAGTGAACTGCATTCTTTTCCAGGCATTAAAATTAATTCTGCAAGCCTGACATGAATCAGCATGAGAATTACTGACCAAGTAAGCTTCAGCAAGTACTAAGCAACAGAATACCTAATATGGTGACTTTATTCACATGTGAATTACTGATTTCTAATGAAGTGAGCACTCAGGATCAGACATTTATCTTTTCTTCTGACAGGAGAACACAGTCAATATTGTATGTGAATACCAACTTGGCAACGACTTCTTGCTAACTGCAGGGACAAGGTCTTCACGTATGTCCATAGACTAAGGGAAAAAGGCATATTTCTGTTTAGCTTATTATTAATATTTAGTTCTAGTGGACATAATACTTTATATGAAATCTGATTAAAGAATGTGAAAAGAAACACAAATGAAATGTGGAAAAGTTATCTTCAGATTAGAAATTATTAAAGCCACACCTATTGCTATTGCTTAAATACTTAGTGAAAGGTAAAAAGCAGTTTGAGAGGACTAAATTTCCTGCCTTCCTAGGGATCTGAAAAAGAAAATGTGATAATTGAGCATCCACCCCCCACATAACTTTTGGGCCTCACTAACATACTGACCTATTGCTATAATTAAAGTAATTTGTATAGTGTGGTTTGTTTATAATTTAAAGGCTAGGTCCAAATTTTGCAAGCATGTGAGATGGAAATCTTCAGAGAAATTACTTTTACATATTGATGTTGCTAGCAGGGGGTGAAAGAAATGCTTAATATTTTTAAATGGCTGGTTAATTAGATGTACAGTCTAAACTCCGGAAGAACAGAGATGCAAACAGCTCAGAGCTTCCTATTTCTTCTCTTCATACAAGCATACCAGTAATGCTCCTACTTTAAATACTTTTTGTCCCATGGATTACAGATAACTAGCTCCCAGAATCACATTAAAACAGAAACACCACTGGTTGCAACTGTATAGAACCAAGTTTAGGTTAAACATAGCAACAAACTTACTATAGAAATGGAAGCTAGTCTCATCAATCACAGGAGAAAGCAAGACAGACAGAAATAAAAAAGTTATAAAGAAATCTCTTCATTTTTAATTCTTGTTCTAAGAGACTAGACCAGTCCTACAAATCCAGTGTGGACTACTATTTCTTTGCTGGAAAACCTATGCCATCATGCAGCTACCTACGCACACCCAAGACCCAAATAATCTTAGCTAAAAAGAACCCTTTACACAAGCTACAGACAAGTTTTCTGAGGGTTTGCTTTTATGATTGGTTTGAGCTTCCCAATGTCCAGCCCTTGCTGCAGTGAATGGATGTACTCTTCCTCCTCCCATGTGCTGGCCACTAGGGCAACTGCACTGCAGGGTCAAGACACATCACAGTCCTAATGCAGCTAAAAATTCTCATCTTGCCTGATGGGCTGATTTTCAACCATATGAGCTCAGAGCAGCCACATCAGCTGTGCAGATCAAGACACCTGGCTGGAAACAACAGTGAGAAGTCCCCATCTGGGGAAGCTCATGTGTAGATCAGCATAAACCCCCTATAATTCCATATCCTCAGAGCCCTTATCTGCCCAGCTGCTTCAGATCCCTCAACATCAGAACACCCAGGTTTGTCACAAATGACTGAATAGCTGATATGCACAATAATAACAACTCTCTTGACAACCAGCTATTTTCTGTTAGGGCTTGCATTGTATGGGACTCTGTTTTTTTCCTTTTTTTTTTTTATACTGAGATACATAATCCATTTGGCTTTCAAAAGATATTTGATAATACCTCTCTCACAAGATTTCTTAAGGAACCTAGCAGGCACAGAACTAGAGTGAACACCTTTGCACAGATCTGTAAAAGAAACATTGAAAAGATAGGAAAGAGGGCATAGGAATATAAGAGAGGACAGTCAATTTCACTGTGGAGGAAAATCTCCAGTGGAGTCCTGCTGCCTCATGTTGAGGATGTTGATGCTCTTCAGCCTGTTCTGAAATCACCTGAGAAAGGGAGCAAACAGGGAAGAGACAATGTTTGCTGATGACATTAAGCTATTTGGGGTAGAAATGATGGAAGCTAAAGAACTTTCTTTGAGACTAGGTTTGTAATAAAATGACATTTGAAGTGCAATTTATAAAAAATGATGCTAGAAATCTTTTAGGGGAATGCTCAATTTAGACCCAAAAGTAATGGACTCTGAACTGAATTACAAGCTCACTGCTACTCAGGAATGAGGTCTTGGGGTAGATAAAACTTCTGTGTAAATGTCATCTTCCTGCTCACCAGAAGAGAAAGCAAACTGAAGACCAGAGAAAGCCCAAAAGGCAACTATTGTGTTTCTGCATATTCACACACTTGCATTTTAAATATTATCTACAATTCTCTTCCTTTCTCTCATGTAACAGAGCTGAAGAAGAAAAGAGTGTGGACTAAAAGTATAAACTGGCTTACAAGGAGCAACAACTACGAAACCTGGCCAAGCAATGATCCAGAGGAGATATGATAGGGATCTGTAAAATCATGAGTGACATGGAAGGGGTGAATCAGAACTGACTGTTTGCTGCCCATTGTAACACAAGGCTGGGGGCATCAGATGAAGCAGGCAGATGGCAGGTGGAAAACAAACATGAGGAAGCAGCTCTCCATGCAACTGAGAAAGGAAACTCAGGAACTCTTTGCCAGGGGATGTTACAGCTGCTAAAACTTTACATGGATTCAGGGGACAACTGAACAAGCCGAGAGACGGGAAATCCTTTTGGGGCTGATAAGCAAACAAAAACCACCTCTGGCACAGGAAGTTTCTGAAACACAAACTGCTGGAGTTTGAGAAAGTAACGTGAGAAGGTTTCACTTTGCTGCTGGGATATTGAGCAAGACAGAGCTCTGGTCTCAGGCAGTGTTGGTGCTGTGTGTATGTCTAACAACACACGACAGTTAAAAAAGAAAGGCACCAGTTTAAAATACTTTGGAGTTTGGACATCCTCAATAACAACATGCACCAGCTGAGCATGCTGTTGACCATTCCTGTTGAGCCTCCAGCCACAGGAGACTGACCAGTACTTAGATAAATGTCCAAGAAAAAGGAGGAACAGACTTACTGAATATTAAAAACACTAGACTTTGTGTGCAATGAAAAATAAACACAATGATCTCAGTGACTTCCAATGTCACCTGGAAAGTTTACTGTGAGCAAAAGATTGACCATCCTAAGGTAGATGCTAACTCCAGACCATTCTGTTATGCCACAGGCTGGAAACACAAAGGGTTTAGAAGGCATTATAGGAATTTTTTACCACACATCAGTTTTCTGGTTTACTAGTTCTGCTTCCTTGGAACTACACGAAAATCACTAGAGAAAAACAAATGAGCCTTTTTGAGAAGTGAGCTGAGTTTTGTTCATAATGCAGATATTAATTTAAAGAATACAAATAGCCCAACAGCCATTAAAATTAACTCTTAAGCACTATTTCTAATTATACTTCATTGATTAAATACAACTATATTTTAATTAAGCTTTGTTCATACCATCATCCTCCTATGTTTTTTCTCTGTCTAGAGGAGGAAATTAATCTCTTTTTCTAGAGATTCATTTTCATGGCAAATAATGCTTATCACTTAATTTATTTTAAAAGCAGAAGACAAAATCTGTGCAAGACATGAATTGTCTCAGCTGTGTTAGACAAAATCAGCAGTCTGCTTCAAAGTTCACCTGCACTGGAGAACCCCAGTCAATGCCTGCACTCCTTTCATTGCTGGTTTTTTAAGTCCTACCAAGAGGCTCACTAAGCATTCTAAGCTGTTACAGCTCCAGCTGCTGAGTTATGTTAACAGATTGTGTGAGTGCTCCCAGACTATTTTCATGTAAAATCAGGTTACCTACAATCCGGGCTGAGGAGCAGCCTCGTGGTTTGCCCAGCACTGGGACTACGGAGAAGAGATCCGGAATGTTAGCACCTACTGCCCTCTACCTGCTCCACTTAAAAAGCTTAGGCAGCAAAACTAGAGAAAATTTCACTTTCCAATTTTTTAAATACTTGGTCTTAACACTCTGATTGGAACTGATTTCTAACCTATTTCTTTTGATTACAAGAGTAGGAAGTGTTATTCTCCTCTACACTGCAGTCTAGGTAGGGACTGCAATTATAAAATGTGCACATATGTATTTCTTGGATAATTTTATCCTGTTTTCATAAAGCATGATTTGAAATTTCTCTTAGCATTCAGTGGGATTATGAATTCAGAGGTTCACCATATCTTTCTAGGAAATGTGGTGGGAGGTGTACTGCAATGAAGTTCATCATGACAGACAGAGAAAAAATAAGTCCAGCTTGTAAATCCTTGCCCTGCAATAGGATCCATGTAGTGACACACTTATACATGCCATCTGAGCACCTGGCACAAACTACAGAGGGACAGACCCTGATGTCTATACAGAAAAGACTGCACTATCAAGGACAAAGTTCCTATAAGCCAAAGCAGACAGCCAGCACGATGAATGGGGACTCAGAAAAAGTCTGTCTCAATGGTTTTGACCTTGTATTCAGCTTAAGTGATAATCCACAGTTATCGACTCTGACTTGCACTTTAGATTCTCAATTCTGCTCGAGACGATTGCTTGAAATTCCTTAGATACAGAAAATCAACAGGAAATCCATTCCCTTGGGTTTTGCTAGAGGGTACACTAACCTCTGGACTTTTAAACTTTTTCTCTGACCCAGAGAACAGAAAATATTTCCATATCTATTTGTGAAGGGACAGAAGCCATGCAAATGGCATTCAGAGAGTCAGACCTGGCCTCAAGTCCATGAATGCTAAGGCAGTGCTGTAGCCCTGGGTGTACATGTCCATTAATCATGAGCTACAGTTCTCAGAACAGAAAAGACACAGGAAATCCTGGCAAGCTGTTACAATTCTATTATCCCACCTGCATGTCTTCCAAAATGCACCACAGTGCATTTTATTATATATATCCCTCCATATAAGACAGGAGATATAGGAAAACATAAAAGCCCATTTACATATGTAGCTACTTAAACATGTGTTTTCAAAACTCTTTAAACTTCCAAGCTTAAATTTCTAGCAAAGGCTTAACCTGATGCAGTTTGGTTTAGAAATAAAACAAACCATGTGCTTCCAGTATATCTGGTCCTTGTCACTGCTTCTGCTTCTTCACAAGCTCTACCACCAATGGTCTGGCAGTTACCATCCCTCCCCATTGGCAGACTCATTCAGGCTCACACCTGGAATATTCACCCCTGGTTCTACCCACTCACAACAGCTGATTATTTTGATAATTAACCTGTCAGACTGCCCAGACAGCTAAAAAACTCCAAGTAACACTGGACCAAGGCCTTCTTTGGGAGTTTTTGGTCAGAAGCCGAGGACAGAGCTGACAAACAGACATACCATGACTGCATGCCATGCTTGCTGAAAGTATGTGTAAATTAATACTGGGCATTCTGCATACCTCAGCATTAAGCTGGCCTGGAAGATGCAGTTCCTGAGTACCTTCTTTCTCTCTGTGATTGGCAGTAACAGCCAGCAAAAAAATAAAGCAAACCCCACCCTCTTGGGACACCCCTTGGGGCATCAGCTGTCCAGCCCACTGGAATTGCTTATCCATCAGAGAAAAGAGGTCCCGTGGCAAATGATCACAGCCATGAAGCCAGGAGGTAAAGTGCACAACTTCCCAGCACAAAGGCAGCTTTTAGAGGGGTGCCCTGGGCTGCCAATATGCCCTCGTGTGGCCAGGCTGCCAGGGAACCTTAAGCACTCCATCAGAAATGACCGGGGTTTGGTGTCCAGCAAAGCAAACCACGGGAGCATAACAAGCTAGATGGCCTACAGTGCAGTGCCAAGTATGTTAAACCCACTTATAGAAGTGCACTGCACTTGGTACCTTAGGTACTCCACGAGTGGTGTGTGTAAATGAGGGCTCTGGCTTTGTTTTCAATAACAGGAGATTTTTCATTTGTCAATTTACAGCAGAGATTTTGATACTCGAGAACTGTGTCTGTGTTTGTGATTATACACCCCTGCTGCTAAGTATGATAATTTGTTCCACTTCAGGTTTTATTAATTAAATTAATACTAATTGAGCAACCTTTTGGTATAATTTTAGCCTGTTTTTGCACCAAATCCTGTACACTGTAGACTCTCTTTAGCTTCCTCATTCATCCCCCATCCCAGAGGAAATGTTTCACTGCAGATCACTGCCCTGATACTCTTGGGTTTATAGATATTTACAGCTATATTTACATACTCCTAAATCAATAGTAAAATCCAGCAAAATCAACAAATATTTTAGAAGGAAGATATTTTAGAGAAAGAAGCTATTACAAACATAAACCAAATCCAAAACCAACCCAACCCAAAGATGGCTAATTTTATGTGACTAAGTGCCCTCTAGTGACAAAGTCCTCCTCCAAATAACTTTCACAGTCACTACCATGTGCTACAGTTTTGGTTCTCAGTATCTGAAACATTGTGGGGTTTTTGTTTGGTTTGTGTTTGTTTGTTTTGTTTTGTTCTATTTAATGAAAATAGAACAAAGCAAAACAGACAAACAAAATCTATCTGTAATGATGATGATGATAATAATAATAATAATAATAACCAGAGAATGTGTTAATCGAAAGTAGGCTTTTTTTACCAAAACATGATGAGTATTTTCCTGCATCACAGTCAGTGCTATCACTTCTATAACTCAAGGGAGACACATAGTTAGCTTTGTGGTGTGTTGTTTAAATTACTCAACATTCCTTGAACTGCTGCTGCTTCTTAGAACTGTCTGCCACTGAGTGGTGATGCTGCAAAGCAGAAGAGAGAATTAACTCTGGGCCAGCCTGGCAACCCTTGCCCTTTGTTACAAACCCCTCACCCCACACTGAAACCCACCTCAAATCAGTCTTTCCTTCCCCAGAACAGCCCACCTACATGCTGGAGCAAACACATCTAAAAGGCAGGCATGGAGCTTTACCTGCTCATTTATCTTCTCCAAACATGTAAGTAGAAAACATGTACTTAGGGAAGCCTGGCTTATAAATGAGCCCTTAGAAAGCAAAGAAACCCTCCAAAAGAAAAAAAATCTTTTTNAAAAAAAAAAAACCCCCAAAAAAAAAAAAAAATTTTTTTTTTTTTTTTTTTTTTTTTTTTTTTTTTTTTTTGTCCCTCAATCATTTTAAATTTGTGAAATTTGAGAAATCGTAGAAAGAATACCAATGTCTTTACTTTGTACTGCTAATCCTTTGGGTGAATGCTGAAGATTTACAATCTATTCTTAACAGGGAAGAAAATTTGATTATTATTATTATTATTATTATATAAAATACACAATATATATATTCTATACTATGTTGTAACATAGAAATTAATACGTTACATATTATGAATAATGTAGCCCATACACACACACATATACATATATATATATATATATATATACACACACAACCCCACAGCATTTCCATGATCAGATTTTTGGATACCACTTCAAAATTATTCATTGCTCTTCTGTAAATAGCACTTTTCCTATTTTTTCAAANCCCCCCAAAAAAAAAAAATTTTTTTTTTTTTTTTTTTTTTTTTTTTTTTTTTTTTTTTGTCCCTCAATCATTTTAAATTTGTGAAATTTGAGAAATCGTAGAAAGAATACCAATGTCTTTACTTTGTACTGCTAATCCTTTGGGTGAATGCTGAAGATTTACAATCTATTCTTAACAGGGAAGAAAATTTGATTATTATTATTATTATTATTATATAAAATACACAATATATATATTCTATACTATGTTGTAACATAGAAATTAATACGTTACATATTATGAATAATGTAGCCCATACACACACACATATACATATATATATATATATATATATACACACACAACCCCACAGCATTTCCATGATCAGATTTTTGGATACCACTTCAAAATTATTCATTGCTCTTCTGTAAATAGCACTTTTCCTATTTTTTCAAATATTGTCTTTTGATTTCTAACGTGGACAATCTCACACTGACAATTACACTTCAGTCTGTAAAACAGCTCTTGGTCATTTTTTAAACTACCAATAATGAATAATTTAAGTAATACTGTTCTCTGCTATGCTTTTTTTAAAAAATGAAAACACTTCAATGAAAACATGTTTTTTTTGTCTTCACACTCAACGAGCATGAATTATATTTTCTGGTTTTTCTAATGAAGTAATAACCTTACCACATTAATTTTCTTTGCTGTACTCAGTGTCTTTGCACTAAGATAATCAATGATGTTAGCTAGAAAAGCAGTTTGCAGTGTGCTCTCAAGTTACCGTAAAACTGGAGATTTAGTCAGAAGAACTCCTATATTCCTCTGGAACATTAAATTGAAGGCTTAAAGTACAGCCTTTCAGTAAGCAGTTTCTTAGAGAAGATAAAAAACAGCTCATAAACCAAAAAAGGATGTGGCAAAAGCGAAAAATTATTTCTAACGTACACAGCATAAAATGCAGCGAAGTAAATTCAAATCTCCTAAGGAAATTTTGCTTCCTTAAAAACAATGAATATCAATGCTAAGATGCTCTGAATTGCAATTTGACCTTTCAAATCATTGTCAAAAAAGGGTTCAGTTTTATTGTTAGTACCTGTTCTCAAGTTTTATCATAGTAGTTACCTTTCTGCCTCTTTGTCCATATTCAACACTGCCTAATATTGCTTAGAATCGACATAAAATATCAAGAATTGTAAATGCAAATGACCCATCTACCCAATGGAAGGAATAAACTACCCTTAAGTATTTTCTCAGTCATGACAGAAACATCCAGTGCCTTCTTAAGGCTAATAAATGTAGACAAGAAACATGTTACTCTTACACTTTCATGAGATACAAAGCTCTGCAATTCAGTGTCTGAGGAAATTTCTTCTGAACATATTAAAATGATCTTAGGGCTCTGAAGAAACCCTGCTCATAAAACAAAAAAGCTAGGATAGTTAAAATTAATACATCATAAATAAAACATGCATTTCTGTATATATTAAGTGACAGGTCTCAGAAATTCCACCACCACACACACGTTCAGAGAGCAGCAAAAACACATGCAATTCATTAAACCCACTCAAGTGTGCTGGTTCTTCCTGGCATTATTCATAATTGAAATATTTCAATTCTAGTTAAAGAAGAAAAAATCCTCTAATTTAAAAGTAAAACAAGAAAATTAGTTCTGTGCTTCAGGATTACAATCCCACAGTGCCTTCAACTAGCCACATTAAGGCTTAGGGTGGTTAATTTAAAATTTTGGGGGGTTTTGTGGCTGCTTTTAATTTTTTTTTAATAAAAAAGTAATGCAGCCCACTCAAACAGAAATCTTTGCAAACACAGATTTCTTCAATGTTTTTTTCCAGTATGCCATATAAAGCCAGACAGGAAAACAATGAAAAGTGCCAACCTATATTTTAATTATAAAATGAAAATGTCATCCCTTAAATACAAATGCTCTTAAATAAGCATAAGGAACAGATGGGCTGCAAAAAAAGCAGAGTAAGAGCAGTGTATCCTGCAGGATATAGTACTGAGGTGGCAGATGACAGGATGGGGGTGACACTATCCCCCTACTTTTCACCTGTTTTAACCATAAAAGCTCCCTGCCAAGCACCTACATGGTTAGGACACCTCATCTGGACTGCCTATACAAAAGGAGGCAAAGCACCCTGAATGAAATTGATAGGCTTGCTATAATGAAAATAAATGGCTAAGAACTAGATTCTGCATCTCAGACTCAATATTCCTAAGCCAGAGGTGTGCACATCACAAGTGCACAAGTGACCCAAATCCACTGTTACTCAGCATTTGGCTTGATCTTATTCACAGATATGAGCATAAAGTGTATTTTCCTATTCTTGTTCTGTTTTAATGGTTCACTAGAACTCCACGCTGCTATCCTCAGACAAAGACCCACCCTCTCAATTTAGAAAAAGAAAATCAGCTGCCTGCACCTTTCATTAAAGCCTTGTTACATTTTAGAACCATCCCAACAAACATCACCAGCTTTTCTCCACTTTGGGCCCTCCAAAGAAGGATATTTTCTTCCCTGAAAATTTATTCTGTAGCATCATTAGAGCATTACCTAAGTGGAACTGGCGGGGCCCTGGGGGAAGGGACCATGAATTACTGCTTTTTTCTTGCATTCTTCACTGGCAATCTGCTTTTGGTTACCTGCTGCAGAGCAGATAACTGTAGTCAGCAGAACTTTGCTCTGCCTCCACATGGCCCATTAGAACTGGGCAGACAAGAAACCTGCTTATATAAAATCATATGAAAGCTGTTTCAGTGCAACACCAGATGCAGGAGGAAATCATTATTCTGGGTTGCAGCTGGTGAATTCCTGAAATACAGATCTGTGTTGCTTCTGTAACTTTTTTGTCAGCATATTAAAAAAAGGAAGCAAAACCCCAGCAAGTTCCTTCTGAAGATCCAATTTTTCCTAAAAACCTGGTCTATCTTATTTATAATCTCTTTTCTGCAAATGAATATTTTAATGAGTTGTACAGTGAGGAAAAAAAGGCCATACAGACTTTTCTATTTGCATGTTAAAGAATTGATTTTACCTGAAAGTGGTAACACTTGGCCTCATCAGTTGCATGGGGCCAGAAGAAAACACCCTTTTACCATGCTAAACAGTTCCAGCTTTTAACTTTTGGAAAGTTAATTATTATTATCCCTTAATACAGCAATATCAGTAAATCTTTACCCAGATGTCTACAAGCCTTTTTAAAAAATTTTCATGCAAGAGAATAAACTGTTCTGAAAAAAACCCCCAGCTAAAATAGTTATCATGCCACTGTTTAAATAGCTTCTACCACAAATAAAACTATGCTGGTGAGTCTACACACGTCTGAGGTCCACGTCTGCATAAATCAAAGAGACACGTGAAAGTCATTCTATTCATTTAATAGTCACACAGTATAAGAAAGGAGAAAAAAGCCTATACTCTTAAATTTGTCTCTGTCTCTTCACAAAATCATCCTCATGAATTCAAATAGGAAGAAGCAGCTTGCCACTGGAAAGCCAAGTATCTGAGTGCCATGGCTACAACACACCAGCAAGGGGAGTAGTAACACTTTGAGAACTTCTGTCTCCAGTGACAGTCAACTTCACTTAAATGCAGTAAGGTATAGAATATTGATGCAGGGCTGTATGTACACGATATTAATTCTACTGAAAGACTGAGAAATTAAAAAAAGCAACCCAAACCCCACACAGACTCTTGCAATGCTAGAAGGTGGAAGCACACATAGAGGATCTCAGATCGGCCCAATATGCCACTCACAAAACAACCCAAGGCAGCAAGCTAAAATAAAGCCTTCTCAAATCTGAGACTGTTATTTTCATTTCATATATTTTTATATATATATACACATGCATAAATAGAAGTTGCTTTCTGTACTTTCTCCTTTTAAACAGTAATGACTACATATTTCTATGGGAAGGAGAGACACTTTCTAGCTTCCTTAAAAAATAAACAGATGGCATTGCTGGGGTGGTAGGTAGGAGGGATGAAGCATTCTCAAGCCTCAGTTGCAATCCTTGATTAGGAAAGTAGAAGGTGGAATTCCTCAAAGCAATCTTACGTCTGGATTTCTTAGGGACAGATAACTGAGCCAGCACTTTCCTAGAGGAGTACATTTTATAACTGCTGGCAGACTGACCTTTTAAATGCTTGTGCCTGCAGCACTGACACAGACTTGCCCATGGTGGTACTAAAGGCAGAGCTGGACATCTTACCACAGCTCCCACCACAGAGGGAAAAAAAGAGGGAGCACTGACAGCTCCTGTTCACTGCATCATTCCCACTCTCCTTTTCAATCCTGTCCTACCACAGGTACCTCTGAACAGTGGCACTGCCCAGCCAAGCCACCATGGAGCAGAATACCACAGATCCCAACCAGGGAAATGCTGTAAAAAAGAAGCAAAGGTGAGAAGAAAAACTGCTGCCTGCATCAGGTTCTTCACTGCAACCAAGGTTCCCACATTCATACCTTTTCTACAGCACTGTGAATTTTTTAGAAAGAAACAAGAATCCCTCTCCCTTCAAAATGCTGTAAGTTTTTAACAACTGCTACCCAAGTAGGTAACCAAGGCATTTAATCAACTTGTAAATGCCCAAGTGTGAAGGCAACCTAAGTACTAATCATGAAATTACTATGCATGACAAAATTCAGAATAGTGTTTTGCTGTAATTGTGCATAATTTAACTCAAAAAAGCAAGAGGAGTTATATTTGGATACAGAAGAAAGAGGTCAATTTGATGAGGGGGAAAAAATGCTGTCATTTTTACTAGTCTGAGAGAGAAATCCTTCACCCAGTGTAAGAATTTTAGGATGTTGCTTCTCCAATGTGATGCCATGGGGACAAGTCATCATCAAAGGAACACATAATAGAAAAAATGGTGTTCCAGAGCCACATTTCCAACAAAAGAAATCCACCTCTGTTACCTTAAAGCACATTTATAGCCATTGGAGGCAGATAGAGACCTGTAAGTTACAATCCCAGAGTACAGCTGTAAAAACAAAAACAATATGAAAGTTTTCCTCCTTCTGATAAGAAGAAATGGAAATACTAAATAAAAAATCCAGGATGGTCTCAACAATTTCCTAATGATTTCGTAACATTTCTGGACAACGGGCTCAGCAGATTTCCTAATTTTGAGTTTGTAAGTGGATGTTGATGGGGTCAAATCCAGACCTGGTCTGGACATTTTCTTCTTTTCTTCTAAGGGGCAAGAATGGGAAATGGGATGCAGGGTGACATCTATCCTGGATGCACTGCTGCTGTCATGGGCAAGGCTACGTGACCTACCCAGAGCCTTTCAAACCCAGACACAGATGAAGGATGTGTGGGTAGTGGACTCTGAAGGTCTGCCCACCCCATCAGGTCAGCCTGTGTTCCCCTGAACTCTATTAACAGGGCACCAGCCACAAAGAAGAGCCACAAGCCTCCTACCCCAGCACTCAAATGTTGATTTTACCCTCCTTTTGTACCCTTCCCTTCATCAGCAATTACATCTAATCCCTTTACCAGGCAGAAAGCCAGCAGAGAAACATGAGCAGGAGTCCAACCTCAGGAATTTTGTGACAGAGAGGAGAAGGAAAGCAGAGCATGAAGTGCCCTTCACCATGCACGGGCCACTGCATCAGTCTGAGCAGCCTGAACCGTGCTCTCAGACACTATCTGGAGGATATCACTCCTGGGGACAGAATTTTTGGACCAGAAGTAGAAAGAACACGAGATAATATCAGGAATAAGTGCTTTTCTGGTAACCGAGTTCAAAAAGGGTACAGAGGGCACAGAGACTATGGTAAGAAATTATCTTGATGCTAATGCAAATGATTCTAGTTTCTTCCAAAACATGCTCTTGCACTTGACCTTTAAGGCATACCTTTGCAAGGAAATACTCTTATCAAATCACAATAAAAATTCCCTTGGGTTTATTTTAAATACAACAAGTAAATTGCATTAGCATAAACACATCTCCATCTTAAGAGGCAGATTCTTTGATAGGTAGCTTTCAATGCACATAGACTGCAAAAACAGGAGGATGGCTTTAACAACCAACCTCTAAACTTCCCTAGAATGCAGCTGGATTGGTAACTCTTACAAAAGTCATAAAATTGATGTATTTTTCCACTGAAGGTGTACACCTTTGCAGCTTTTGGTGACTAAAAATATACTTTATTGCAGCTGAATATATCTTTTTTCAAGCTTATCTGGAAAAATAAGCCATTTTTGTTTATTTGGAAAAAGTAGTAGTCACAGGATATCTTTTTGAGAAACAAGTATGTGTAAACACGAAGTTCTCTAGGCAGGCACAATATACACCACAGCCCTGTCTAAGATCTTATATGCATTCTATACAGACTTTGCTCATGATCTAACATAGATCACGTAATATTCATGTGACCACAAAATGTTTGCTTTTTCCCTGAAAGGATGGCAGCTTTGGGCATCGTGTTAAAGTATTGCTGGGTTAGCCCAGCATAGACTACTACCTAGGTGGGAACACCAGGCACTACCTAGCCCCTACTACCCCTAGGTGGGAACACCAGGCATGATTAGACAAAAATCTGCTAATCTTTCTTTTGGCCATTTCTATCTTCCCAGTTTTCAGTCTCTGTATCACAAACAGGTGCAGGAAACCCAGTTTTCCCTGTGTTAGTTATCTTCTTCCTTATGTAAAGAAGTCTGAAAGGATAATTTAATTTGCAAAAAGAGAAAAAATACTCAAGACCATAAAGAAAAACAGGATGCTGGACAGAAATGCTCTGGGATGAAGCTATATTATGAGAATGAACAAAGCCATGGCTGGCCTTTCATTTTTCCATCATCATCCTAAGAAAGATCTCTCTCTTTCTGAGCCTCCTGGCTTGCATATGTGGGCCTTAGACTCTTCCTTTCTCTTTAAAGTAGCAGAAATTTTTATCTCGAATCCCCTTGTCATCTGCTAGACAAAAATACAGATTCAATGTTCTCATTTATTTTTGAAAAATAGCATTATTATCAAGAATGTTGCTAATTATCAGTTACTTTGAGAGCTATGAAACACTTCTCCTACCTTGGGAAAATATTTGGGGTTTTGCAGAAACTTTTCTACTCAAAATCAGGAAGAAGAGTGCAAGATTAGAATGACTTTATAACCAAAGAAAGAGTACTTTTTATTCTTTTGACTAGCTGAATCTTCAAAATAATTTCAAAACATGTTGTCCTTTTACTTAGGCTGCAGACTCTGACAAATTCAGAATAACTGAAAAAGGATTCTTTTATTCAGAAGATGTCAAAACAATAATGTCAGCAGAGTTCTCCAAAGAAATGAATTTAAATAGAAAATTCATTTGAAATTTTCTTTCCCACACACTATTCTGCAGTTGCACTGGATCAGCACTTCCTTCTGAGGGAGAATGTTTTGTCACAAAGATCCCTGACTTGCTCTAGGGCTCTGTGCTTATTTGTATTTTAGCAACAGGACAATCAAGGCCTGGAAAGATGTTTTTCTGCAGTAAGTACTGTACCCTTCCTCCTTGGGGTCCAGCTGCCTGTGATCCCAAGCCAAGGGCTGGTACAGCACAGCTGTGCTACCTTGGCTCAGATTTCTGAGAAAACTGGTAATTTGTGAGGCAGGGGTGTGAGAAAGTGGGCTAGAGCCACACAAGAAAAGAATGGGAGAGGTGCAGGCAGAGATGCAGTTATTGAGCTGAGGATGGGTGCTGCTGCAGGATTCAAGAGAAAAACACCAACACGAGAAAGTAAAAAGTACTTAGGGGACTGGAAGAAAAATACAGCATCTTACCTGTTTCTTTCTGTTTTCTAATTTCTGGAACTAATCAGTATTCAAAAAGAAAAAGCACCAAACAAACAACTAAACTGACTGCAGTGGAAGTTCAATTATAATCTCAAATATTAATATGTGTAATTTTAACTCAGTTCCCATTGCTAAAGTAGATATTCACTACGTAGGAATTAATGAAACAGCATTTAGTATTATCCTCAAATAATCTTTCTGTAGAATACTTAACTTTTGAGCTGCATGCTTCTATCTGTCAGTGGTTTAATCTTACCTGATTATTCCCATTTCACTGCATTGTTTATCCTATAGCTTCATCTCATAGCTTGGAATGAATCATGGAAAATCTGCACATCTAGTGGCTTCCTGATAAAACACATTTCCAATACTATTTTTAAGCACTTACCAGGCAGTGTGGCTAGGGGCATTACATGACAGATGCTATGGAATCACTGAACATTTGAATATTACTGTATTAATTTTAGAAGAAGTGTTATACATATCCATATGGGCTTGTTGGTGATTTTATTACAGCCTAAGTGATAAGGAGATGAGTTACCAGAGGAACAACTGATCAGAGTAGGTTAGGGTTACTGAAAAGACAGGTTCTATGTCATACCCACAGTGGTCTATAACAAGGACATGTATTGTTTATTATGTATTTATTAAATCTTCTGCTGCAGAAGACAGGTGACCAACTCTTAACTAAGCATACACGAAGCTTGCTTATAGATAATGTTTCCTCTTTTCTGAATAAACTCTTTTTTGCTTTAGGAAAGCCTACTTCTCACCTCATAAACTTGTCACTTCCAAAACTGGTTCAATATAAGGGAGGTTGATGTAGTACAGGCAAATGGTCTGATGACCACCATATCACCCAGGTCACGAGACATTCAGATTTAGCTGGGAAAGCACAGCTTGTGGTGCTGAATGAGACATGCCCCATCTGGCTGGGGCTCTGCAGCATGTTCTGCAAAGAAGGATACTTCAAAGATTTCCAGGAAATAAGGCACCTTCCTGATCAGCTGAAAGGTGTATACTGCAATGGTGACACTCCTGAGGGCTGTGGCCCAAAGCTAGACTTGGCTCTGCACAAACATAAAAAACTATTCCGTTTCCTCTCATAGATTTAGTTTAAGAAATATGATTTTCCTGCTGTTGGAGACAAGACCGAAACAAACACAGGCAATTCCTTTTATGTAACACCAAACTGGGAAGACTTTTTCCAAAGCTTGCTCAAGCAAACAGGCACACTGACCACTAGTTGTTGTACAACTCCACAACTCCAGCTGCTCTCAAATGGCATCTCATTCGCAAGCCTCTCTAGCCTAAAAGAGGTAAAGAACTAGTCTGTGCATTACTGTATACTTCATTTTCTTCAGAAATTATAAATACAGGACTATCTTTGCTGAACAGCATCGTCAGAACCAAATTTGTAGCAATGGTAGTAATTTTCTCCTTAATTTGAAAGGATGCAAGGGTAAGATGTACAACAGGACTGCATCAGTTACTGTCTGCCATGGGTATGACAGTGGATGATAACTGGTTTAATATCCATAAAAATACAGCAAAATGTTCATGCTAATTTATTGGGTTAAACATCAAGTTGTTTGCATTACAAAATCAAGGAACAACTGCTTCTGATGATGTCAATGTAAATTATCACAAAACAAATAATTTATTTCACAACCAAAATTGTGCATGGTACTACCAGATACACTTCAAATACAACTCATTTTCCACTGTCTGCCAGTCTTGCAAACTAAGAATTTAGTTTCCTTGTGTCATTACAATGATGCACAATCTGTATGCAATTCACATAATTTACTAATTGTATTTTTTCCTTTTTCTAAATTCAAGCTACACACAAGACTAAAGATATATTTTCACATCTGATTAATTTCATTATCATTTATGCTAAGTCTGCTCCAACTGAACCTAAAAAATGTGGAGGAAAACAGTTTTGTTTTTCTTTTAGCTTGGATTTAGATTTAAGAAGACAAGTAGCAGCAGCAGCACGAGACACATATAATAGGGCTTAATTACATCTCATACAGCTTAATTATGAGAAGTGGCAGAAAGAACCTGCAACATTTCATCATTAGAGAGAAGTTATCAACCATGTTTCCTAAACTTTTAGTACAGAAGTGCTATTAATTGCTTACTGCCAGCATACAGAGTTCACATTTGTTATTCAGGCTGATATACATATCACAACTGCCACAAGAAATGGATAACTGAATTAGTTTGATGAATTTTGTAATAATAAACATAGCATTTCCACAAGAAGCTTAGGGAATCGAAAGCCTGCATTTGTGAGTTCTGATTTCTGCAGCAACTGGTTTGCCCTTTTTTCTTCTTATAAATTCAGGGTAAAATATTGCTATTGTTATATCCTTTGATATCCTTATTTAATTCCCAATGCATAGAGAAAATAGTCTATATGCTCACGTAAGTAAAACAGTCATTTCAGAACTAGTTAAAATACACTATTTCATCCACAGAGGCAACCTAAAACAAGTTGGTTTCTGGACACAGAAAATGAGAAGAAATTTTAAAAAGTGTGTTTCCACAGTATCCCATACAAAAACTTTATGAAAATTTTCATTGTAAATTTTAATTTTCATTATTTCATGAAACATCAGTTGCAGTTTCACACAGTTATTTAGATGCAAGTGATGACCTTTCATTGCAACCTGAGGGGACAGATTTAGATGAAAAATGCTAATATTTTATTGATTATTGTACCATTGACCGATTCACACAGACCTATCTAGAACCACTTGTTCACTATTATGTGTTCATCTTAAGTTATGAATTACAATAGTTTGGAGATACCAACAAGTTCCAGAAAAGCTGAAATCATTATTTCAACACTTGGTGGCAATCTGTCAAAAAAACCCCAAAAGTTTTTCCAGCGATGCTGACTTTTACAAGAAATGCGAATTTCACTGAACCTGACAAAAGATTTTGGACCAGGCCTAATCCATTCCTGGCTGTTTTGATGGCATTTAGTACAGGCTCACTTCTTAGACATTCTGCTATATTATTGTTGTCAACACCTTTGAGCAACAACACTCCAAAATTTGTTACTCAGCCTACACTTCTTCCTGGTCATCAAAGCTGAGCTCTTCTGCTGTGCAGCAAAGAGCATGTATGAAACACTGACTGCATGCTGCCATTTTCTGTTTCATCCCATGCCTTCAATAAAGAAGGTGTAAACACCAGGGAATGACCACCAAATACCTGGCTCTGCTATAGGGGGTCACACCCAGTGGCCTTAAAGTCCATAGGAAGGACAGGAACATTTGGGGTGGGAGCTGGGGGTGGGGGTATAATTTGCTATATATAGGACACTGTTGGGCAGCTATCTGGGGTTTAGACCTGTAGAAAAGACTACAGAGACTAAAGTTACTCACACCATCTTTCTTTAGATGGCACATTATGTTGCTTCTTTTCCCCAGTATGCCATGTGATGCTTCAAGCAGCAGAGCTTTGAGGAGCTCTCTTTAGGAAATTGTTCCACAGCTTGCAACACATCTTTGACAGAAGACTAAATTCCCTCTAAGTTTAGGATTCCTGAAATCCAGCTGAACACTGCTGCTACTCCTCAGTCACCCAGTTTCACTTTGCCTTTCTGTGGTTATCGGCACTAGTGCAAATTAAGTCTTTTCTCTTGAAATAATAATAATAATTTTGAAAGAAAGTGTTCTTTAGCCTCCCTACTTCTAAGGTCTAAGCATTTCTAATAAATATTTTTTTTTTGTCTTGTGAGGCCAATCCTAGTAGGTATCAATATTTTACTTATCTGCCTCCCTGTCATTTTTGGCAAGGGGGGAAATCAACAGCAGGCTGAAAAGATGCTGTAATAAAGATGTTAAAGAATAAAAACTTGAGCTTAAATCCTGACATCTGCAGAGCCTCATTAGTACAATTCACCCTGTCTCAATTCATCATCAGTCATCACTGCTCTATTTATAGTCTTTCAACTCATCTACAGTCTGTATGACCACGTTTCTATCCAAGCCAACATGTATTAGTTATTTGTGTATGCTTTGGCAAGATGGTATCAAAAGGTTTACTAAAATGCATGTATTATACCACTTGCCTTTCATCTGCTTATTTTGTAATCTTATCAGAAAGGTAAAAAAAGCAATCTGGCTAGATTTATCCTTTCTAAGCCTATTTGTCTTATTGCTTATGGTTCCATTATTAAAGCTGAGGAAAATAATCTTCTTTACTCAACCTCGCAATGCATTTATCATTTGCCTGCTTTTTATGGTTCTAATTTCACTGGCTCTCCCAGTTATAGTCACAAAACACTCTCAAAAATGGACCCTGACATGGAAAAAGAAACATGTGCACAGTAAGGATAAGGTTTGTGGAAAGAAGTAGAAACACAAATGAATTAGAAACAGAAATAGAACACAAGGTATAGCAAATTTTGATCCTAAATCTGCCTCTTCTGACCACAATAAACGGTGTGTGCTATAGTTCAGTTCTGCAGCCAGCACTACAAATCAGCCAGCCAGAGCACTTCAGCACTCCCTTAGCTTTAACCACATGAAAAGTCCCTCTTGACTTCAGGGCCTACTCAAGTCACAAGCTAAACACAAGCTTCACAGAAGGAAAAAAAAATCAGCCACAGTAAATCACAAACCTCATTTTTTAGCTCTGAGGGCCTACATCCTGCAGATGGAGGCAGCAAGAATATAGGGTATGGATATTGGTGCCACTGAGGGACTCTGAGTTCCAAACCCAGCTTTGCACAAGCCAGTGCTTGTGCTTTTCTCTGTTATGCCTCTTGATAAGCATTCATTTGTATTCTTCATTCTCTTTATTATTTGCTATTTGGTTCCTGAGCTTCATTTTTTGCCAATCCCTGGGAGGATCTTGGTAAGAGGTTACACTCTCCCCTTTCTACTACTAAGTTCAGATGCACAGACTTGCCCTCTGCACCAACAAATTGCAAAAATTCTTTGAGATGTTAACACTGCAGATCAAGTAGAGGTTATTTAGTCCCCCAAAAAATTAAAAGTAAAGGAACTAGCAAAAAATCAAAAATAATGGAACTGGAAACTCTGTTTTAAATAGGCAAGTCAATTTTGTCCACAGAACCTTTGGGTGTGATAGTTAAGAACTGCATTTTTTATATGTAATTTCTCAAGTCCCATTACACACTGAGACTTACAGTGTCCCTACAACAGTTTTCCTTAGGTATATTTTCCTCAAACCAGCAAAATACAAGCCAAATCAGAAAAAAACCCCACAAAAACAGCCTTGTTAAAATTCCCAAACCCTCTCCAACAGTCCAAGACAAAACCAACCCACCATTGCTGCACTATAATGCCATGATGTTGCTTCACAAGAGCTCAAGGAAAAATAAATAAAATAAATAAATAGTTAGCAGCTGAAAGGGTAACAACATTTGCTTATTCAGTTTCACATGAAAAAGTAGCTTCTCCTCTCAGCAGTGGAAAGATGATGCTGTCATAGGTCAGTTAGAGTCCCTGACCTAAATCTGGATTTTCAGGAACAACAGCAAATATCTGAAAGTGTTCAGCAAAAGAAAAGAGTGAACACAGTAGGGGAGGTAAAGGAGAAAGAAAAGTGAAGAGGAGAAGTCAAAAGAGACGTGATTCTTAATAATAAGACATTTAAAAATTCATATTAAAAATAATCATGACAGACACTGCTCCAGAAGAAACTGCACCCAAATAAAAGGGAATACAGTGTAGGAACAGTTGAAATTGGGGAATATTAAAGCAAATGCTGATGAACCAGAAGTGACAAAAGAGGAACAGCAATGTTCAGCCTGAATTAGATGCAGACACAATTTGAATCACTGTGTTTACTCTCCTTTGTTTTCCTTCCCTTTTGTTTTATTAAATAAGCCACTTCTGCCTATTCCAAGGGAAAAGAAAAAAACATTCTACCTTTCAGACTTCTGTGAAACTGAAGACACTGTGAGGCCATCCAGGAACACTGTGGATATGTGGAACAGGGTTCAGTGAACAAAATGGATTTGCTCAGACTTCTGTGAATGTCATTGACCTCCATAAGAATGAAAATATTAAGATTAATGATTGCATCATGAGTGTTACAGCACCAAATAGATCAGGAGACCCTTGAACAGATTTCAAAGAGAGGAGCAGCTCTAATTCTGTTTCCTTCTATTTAAGACACATGGCTTATGGAGTCATGCTAACAGGTAACAAGCAATTTAGGAAGTGCTGGTGCAATTCCTTCAACAGCCTAGGGATCTTGAGGGCATTTTGCAACACAGCAGTTGCTAATTGAAACACAGGGATACCTCTTTCACTCATGGAAGTACAGAGCACTTCAGTGCTAGTCAGAGATACACACTGTAATGTGTTTTGGCAGTTGAGGTAGAGGGCAGAGAGGGCCAAACACACTGATAATGCAAGAAATTCCACTCATAATTCCCTCTACACTTCTCAGCCAAATAAGTCTCCTTACTCTTTTCAGTTCTGTAAGAGAAAATGATTCAGAATTGTGATTCATACAAAAAGGCATAAAGGAAGCAGCTTCACACACATCACTGTGCCTCAAAATTCAAGTAAGATTTACAGCACTTTCTCAGTTGAGTTACAAAAGAGACACAGACATTCCAGGTCCCACATGACTTCTGAAAATTTAAACTAGGTAACGTGTCATAAACATGTGAGCA
>WBNO01003864.1:0-49856 GCA_013400575.1 Peucedramus taeniatus
AAACTTGAAACAAAAAGTATTCTTAGAATAGTTTAAATGCAAACATGTGACCATGGATTGTTACTCTTAGATGATATAAATACTAACAGGACAGAATTAACTTTAAGGAGGTCACAGGAGTGAAAATCATGACACGGAGCATGAGGAAGACACAGGAGTGAAGCTGTGCTTAGAATTTGGCTGTAGGATATGGTAAGAACAGAAAGAATATAGTTGTGAGTTTTACACCAGCAGATAGTCACAATCTCTAGCTGGTACCATTGTGGCTGACTGTGATACTACTCACACCACTTCCATTTCACCACCAAACTGTGGAACAGTTTTCTTTGAGGACTAGTTGAGTACTTTGTTTTGAGAAATCACTGGAAGCCAAAACACAAAGCACATGATCAGAATCTGCTAATTCTTAACATCTTACTAAGGATCCCCACTTAACCAAGGTAGCAAGCAGCTAGAAGTAAACGTGTTTTCAGAACTGTCTTCCTACTCCTCTGCTTCTAAATTTCACCCAAATGTCACTTCAAGAACCCAAATGTTTTCTTAAATGCCTACAAGAAAAATTCAGGCCATGAGTCTGCCCTAATTCAGTGTCCCACACTAGTCTCAGAGGGCTCGTGTTTTCAGAGTTCTTAGTACTATATTGTAGTTTATGTGTTTTTAAAGCACAAGCCCTAGTTGCTTCAGCCTGGTTGTCAGAGCTCAGTTCCACTGCATTTTGTGTTTTAAATCATACTTCGATGATTGAAGTGATGTGTCCACCATCACATAAGAAAGCTGTGGCAGATTCAGTGAGGAAATTCTCTGGGGCAGCAATCAAATTTCTTAATACTCAAAGTGTCCAACATTTTAGTCTGATTTCCTAAGGGGGTGAACCTGATGTGATGGCATCACATTCTGTCTCTGTGACTGATTCTTTCTGTCAGTCCTCTTTCTCACAATAACTCTGGATCCCTCTGGCTAATATCAGCCAAACTGGAGAGTTGAGAAGAAATCTTAAATATTTTAAAGTACGCACAACTGCGATGTACAAAAATACAGCCTAAGGATTACATGTGCCTGCTGAACAATTCACATTCTGCCTGACCAGCTCAGTGATTGAGAGGCAAATGACCAATACCCCATCCACTGCACTACCTGTAGTGCCTCTTGTCCAACAGACAGGCCAAAAAGAAACAGGAACATGGGAAATTCTAGGGAAGGTTTGGGAAGGAAGAAGGTAGGCTCTGGCAAGTAGGATGCATAGGGAAGAAATGACGAAGGTTTTGTGAAGGCAGAGACAAAAGTTCTGCCTTGCATTCTGAAGGAGAAATATTTAGTAGCTTGTCACATCTTTTAATTAATAAGAGTGGAGCTCTAAAATGAGTGGCCAGAGAGAGGTAGTAGGGCAGACAGAAGATCTCAGTGAGGGAAAAACTGTATTATAAACTCACCCATTTTCAGAAATTACAAAATTCACCTGTCTGCTGACACTAGAGGCGTCCTAAGCACAGGAGGGGGAAGGGAACAGATTTTGTCCTTCATTGCACATTAGGAAAATTATTTGTCTCCAAGTGGACTTTTGACCACTGAGTATGTTCAATATGCTTGAAATCTGTTCATCAAAGCTTTCACGGTATCTCTTCCTCCTGTTTTTATTCAAGTCTACAAATGTGTGAGTTCACTTTACAACCTTCAATAATTCTGTTTACAAGCTCACTAGTCATCAGTCTATCCATCCATTGCAAACAGGACTTCATTAATTTATCAGATTAAATTTTTTCCTTCCAAGTCTACTGCTTTGTTTACTATTCACCTTTCAGCTTTTGAGGTGGAATCCTACCAACAGCAGTCTGCATTATTCCATGAGCCTGATCCCTAGGATACATCAGTTTTCTGGAACAGATAGGGAACCCATGTACATAATTCCATCATTAAGCAATTCCCAGGGAGGGATTGAATTAAAGTGGCTCAGTCAGTTTGCTAAGGCCACATCCCTGCCAAATGCACAGCCTGTATTACAACACACAGATGTGAAAAGAAAATTATTGCATTATTATGGTTTTAACTGTGAGTTTCTGGGAACAAAACAGAAAATTGTTTCTCTAGCTTGCTTATAATAGGAGCTATTTGAGCTGTTTTGGCTAAAAAATTTAAACAGTATTTTAGTGGTCTAGTTATGTGTACAGTCCATGCACAAAGCACCATATGTACATAAAGTTTTTTAGTCAGAATTATAGGCTTGTAAAGTTGTGAGCATCTGTAAACAAGATCTTAAAATAAGTCATGTCAATTGAACTTTTTAGCAGGTTACTAAGCTGTTCTGGACAATAATATCAGCTTATTAGAAAATGTGGCAATTAATTTGGAAATTTTTTTGTGGCAAATTTTTTGTTTGTTTGTATAGTAGAGCTATTGCAAAGCAATACAAAATTTCAAGCTAACAGCAAACAGCAGCTAATTGAAGGTTTCTAGTTTTAATAACTGTCTGATGACACATCTTACACTTTGGGCACTTTCCTTTTCCAAGTACTTCATGAACATTAACCCCTGTGGGACTCTACAGCAACACATAAAGATATGTCAATGAGTCAGCTTGCTTCAGCATAAATGTCATTTTCAACATCCTAGAAATCTGAGACGTGCATGACACAGCACTTAGGAGAGACCTCTGCTTTTTTGGAGTGAAGCTGGAGGCATAGGTACATAAACCTCTAGTACATCTAAAATGACAAATGACAATTTGACAATTATGGTTAAGTACCCACATTGTGTCAAGCAATAAAGTAAATTATCTCGTATCCTGAGCAACAACAGCTCCTTTCAGAAATGCATTTGACTGTAGAAACAACTGCAGATTTGCACTGGTCATCTTAGGAGCTGAACTGATTTTTCAAAAAATGACAGTTTCTGTTCTTATAACAAAACCTGTGGAAGAGAACCTAGTGATTGGAAGTGTGAGTTGAGTAGAAGAACTTTAAATGATGTATTTTTTATAATGATTTTCTGCCAGTGTCTCAGACTGTAAGTCACCTTCTGATTTCCACAGTGTACAGTGGTAAAGCCTCTATAAAATGTCATGACACACACTGTACTTCAGGCACACTATTATCCAAATACTTCCCTGGAGCTAGCACTTCTGGGACTCTATTAGCAACAGATAAACTAGTTTTAAGAGCTGTTCTGCAAACAGAATGGGGCCTTTCAAAGCCTAATGAAACTCACTCTCTAACTTCTCTCCAAAAGGACTCTTCCCAATTTATGCCTCCCCAGAACTATTCAGTGGCAGCTTATCAAAGCAAACAAAGTTAATATGAATTTGAAAGTGACTCACTTCTAGATGCAGATTTCAAAAAGACAACCTAGGCTGGACTTGTAAATGAAATAAACTCTAGCCAAGGGATATTTGAGTGGTTTGGAATCCTCTTATGCTGACCAGTAGTCACAGAAAAAAGCTAATGGGATTCTGGAAGCAGAGGACAACAGTCCCAAAAGTCTGGAACAAACAGATGAACAGGGGCATCAGAGGAACTGCACTTTGAAAATGTAATATTTATGGTCATACTACAGTTACCTCAGTGGCTGGAGTGGAAAGAGTGAATCACCAGAGATGGCTCATCATCATCATCATCATCATCATCCCTCTATTTGAGAGTGTGCCAAACCTTTGTGCAGGATGGTAGCATGACTAATAGCAATCATCATAAGAAAATATATCATCACCTTGTACAGCCTGCCAAAGGGTAAACACAGCTTCAAAGAGCACTCTTTTTTTTTTCCTCCATACTTACTGAAGACGATTCTATTTAAAGAGAGTGAGAATGACCTTGGGGACACAGTTTTGGAAAAGATTATGCCTGCCACAGACTGTTTAACAAGTGCAAGCTTCACTTGCATTCAAACTTGGATTTTCAAGTGGCTCTCACACAAACTTGGGTGTACCCCACTGTTTTCATTTGATGTTTTCCAAATGGATGGAAATAATTTTGTGTTTTCTTCGGGTCAGATGGGAGATGCCATCTTTTTTCTCAATGGGCATCATAATATATCATATATAAATGAACATAAGCTACTTTCTGTTAGTCATCTGAAAGGAAAATGTTCCTTCTATTTACTAGGAATCTTATTTGTTCTGGGTATCCGTTGATATTTATGGAATCAATATGTAATTTGGTATCAGTGTATTTAATCATAATCAGCCTGAGTGCACTGTTTAGCTGAACATATAAAATGTACTATAATGACTTTAAAATGTTTAATTTAAGAATCTCTGCCTCTGTGCATATGAATCAGAGACCTGTGTTTAATTATTGATAGCAATTAGAGCACAGAAGCAGACAAACAGCATCTGGTGACAGGAATAATTTCACAGCCTAGCCCGTATCCAGAGTCTCGTTTGGAACCAACATAAATGCATCACAGATTGATTCCTTGCAATCTATGAATTCATACTGTGGTTTCTAAACAACCCTTTGGAACCTGTCTCTCATTTTAGGAGTCCTGATAGGTTTATACATCTATGTGTGGAACAGATGTGGCACAGGGGTACGGTTGGTCAGGTTTCTTAATGTAATCAGAATCAGAAAATTATACTTAACTACTTCTCTATTTTCACTCATGCTGTCTTGTGAATGCTAAAACTTTAATTATGTATAGGAATTTGAGTCTCAGATTTAGGGAATTAAAGCACAAAACCATTCTGGTAAATGTTAAATGTGATTTTTTAAAGAGAAAATTGCCAAATACTGCAAACTAAGTTACAAACTAATTTAAGAGAAAAGATTTTGATTCTGTATGTACTGAAACTTAAGGAAACCTCTTAAATAAAGAAATTACATCATAGCTAAATTGCCTATGATTCACAGGGTTACATTGCCTGTCAACCATGAATAACCTGTAAAAATGCCACACTTTTTAAAAGATGACATGAAACCAAAAAGTTTCAAAACATTAAATACAGATATAATTTGTCTACATTGGCTAGAATCTAATCAACTAAAGAAGTGATCATCAAATTTTTATGAAGGTTTGTCAGTACACAAATATTCTCAGGAGACACAGACCCCTTGAGAGTGGACAAAAATTTGTCCTTTCTTTCTTCCATCTTTTGAGCAGCTCTTAGAAAGGTGCCTTGAGCATTCAGGGACAACAGGCCAAGAAGCCCCACTAGAACCAAGAAAATAAACCATGTGTTTTTCCATGGGTGCTAAGAAACTGCTTTTGGTCAGTCTGAGATGGAGTTAATTTCCCCCACAGGGCCCTCCCAGTGCCTGCTGTGCACTGGTAACTGGAAAGGTGTTGATGACACACCATTGCTTTGGCTGCTCTGGCTGTCACTGTGCTGGCACAGCCCCAGTGACATCTCTCCAACATCCCCCCTCTACCACTAGGCTTGAGGTGGGTAAGGTCCCAGGAGAAGACATAGCCAGGAATGCTGACCCAACAGACCCTTTTTTGTCAGCTCAGCAATAGAAGTTTATTAGCTTAAAAGAGAATAAGTGTTCATCCCTTATTACAGCATTTGTTGTCTGGAGCAGCTGAATCCTGGGAAGTTGCTGGACATTCCCTGCTGATGGCAAGCAGAGAATAAATCTTTTGCTTCCTTTGCTTTCACATGTAGCTTCTGTTTTATTAAACTGCCTTTACCTTGACTCATATATTTTTTTCCAGCATATTTTCTTCTCTCTGTCCAGATGAGGAAGGGAGTGATGAAGTGCCTGGTTGGGCACTTGGTGTACATCCAGGGCCAAGCCACCAGAGAAATAACCTGATAAAAATCTGCTGTGTCTTTCAAGGAGAGTCTAGCTCCCCACCATAATGGGTCTGCATTATACAGAAACACTCATCATGCAAGAATTTTCATCACACAGAAGTTGTCTTGAGAGTCTAGGCAAGGTTTTGAAGTGGTTGTTAAAATTCATCAAAACCATTAGGGCTTATACCAGAGTGTTTCTTCTCCCTCATACATGCTGAGACATACTGCCACCTGTGCTAGTTTTACTAATCATCTTGCTTAATCTCCCTGAACAATGGTTCAGAGGTCAGGCTTTGAGAAGCTGTCATTCTACATTACTCTACTTTGTAGGCAAGCAGGTAGAAAGGAAAAAACAGAAACTTATTATTTTAAGTAAAACTGCACAAAAATCAAGAACAGCACAGAATTATTTTTTCCATTAAACAGGGCAGAAAGAGTTAAAGAATCATGACTCATGGGCTGGCACTGCCTTCCAGTCAGAGCTAAGAAAAATTATTAGTCTGATTCAAAAACATAAATATTAGTGTGACATCAAAAAGGTGATCAGAAGGCTGGCTCAGCTCTCTTATTAAGAAAGTCTGAGAGGGTTGGGGTTGTTGAGCCAGGAGAGGAGAATGCACCAGGGAAATCTGGTGGTCTTCCAGTATCAGAAGATTTCCCCTAAATGGGCTATAAAAAAGATGGGGAGTGTCTTTTCACAAGGGTATATAGTGATAGAACAGGGGATAATGACTTTAAACTGACAGAGACTGTACTGAGATTAAATACTAAAAAGAAATTCTTCCTGTGAAGGTGGTGAGGCCCTGGCACAGAGTGCCCAGAGTGGCTGTGGCTGCCCTATCCCTGGAAGTGTCCAACACCAGGTTGGACAGGGTTTGGAACAACCTGGGATAGTGGAAGGTGTCCCTGCCCATGGCAGGAGGTGGAACTGCATGATCCATATGGTCCCCTTTAACCCCAACAATTTTACAATTCTATAAAATATGTATTGTTCCTGTTAAAACCACAGTTGTTCTACTTTACCAGAAGAAATGTAAATGAAACTACTCTCATTCTGAAAGCACTGGTTTTCACTCTTATGGGGAGGGGAATGGAGAGAGAAGATGAAGTTATCCTTACAACATCATTAGAAGAAAAATCACACAGTCTAAAAGACCCATTTATGTGGTGGCAAACACATCAGCAGTGGGGTTCTTCTCTCTGTAGAAGGGAGAGAATTCTCATTGTCACTGTGCATTGAGTCACCACCACAAAACTGAGGTGTCCTGAGCCTCTGTTTTTGTTGTTTTTAAACAAAACCCAAAATTTATCAAATATTTTAATGACTCACAAGAGGAGGAGAGAAAGGAAGAGAACATTCTTCCGTCAAGATAAAGGAGATACAACTTTGTTGATTTGGGTGGTAAGCAGTGCTGTGTCAGATAAAGATGTAGTTCAGATAAATGGATAAATGGGTATATTTTGAAAGAAATTAAAGAAGTGGTAGACAGGTGATTTGAGAAAACACCCTTTCTTTTCAAAATTTGGCATCAAAAACCTGCATGCCTTAAACTTTTAACTACCAAACAGTGCTGCCCTAAAATGTAAGACAATTCCCTCACTGAGGAGTCCTGTGCTTTACATTGTTTTCTCTCTCTGTGATGGCTGAAGGAGACAAAGAATGGTTATTTCACACTATAATAGCTTAGATAAGATAGATGCAGTGAACAAAATGTTGGTATTTCTGTGTTGAGAGGAGAAAAAGAAAAAAAGTTACAGTGACCACATATGAAAACTTGAGAAATACACTCTGGGAAATCAACATGTAGGACAAGTGATTTCCATTATTCTGCACATTTTAGACATGATGCCATTTTAAAAGAAATGTACCAAAGAATGACAAACACCTTAATAAAGAAAAAATCATGTAAAACCTAACAGAACCATCTTCATCAACATATTAGTAGAATTTCAAGTGTTTTCCTGCAGTATATCCTTCTCATATTGTGCTATTTCCTGGAGTGGCACAAATGTGATATTTGGTATCTTATGTCTTTTATGTATATTCCACAAAAACACTTATTTTTTAAGCAATTAAATAAAAATAGAATCCATAATCATGCTGCTTCCACATACAAAGATTTTCCTTGAATTCTTTTTTCTAAAACGGATATTTTCTGAATTCTGCTAAATGGTATAATTTGGAAAATTCACCTTTCAGAAATAGCCCACAATGGAATGATTTACATATTTACTACAAGAGACTTTGTGAAATATTATTTTATTTAATCCTCCTTCTGGTTTTGGTTAAATTTGTACTGTGGCAAATTTACACTGCTCTAAGTAATCACAACCAGCTCCTTCTGCTATTAGATTATAAGCAAATAATGTATTTTCAGTTAAAAAAAAATATCCCAGCCAACCAGCGCCCCTGTCTTCAGGCCTGGCTTTTTACCTTGAGCTGTGACACAGAAGATAGTCAACTTGTTCACCAAAATATTTTTGCTTTGGTTTTTGACTTCATGAAGAAGATATTTCCTCTACCTACCTGCTTAACAGCTGTATTTCTTGGGATCTTCAACCCCACTTGAAAGCCACCCTTGTTCCAAGCTCTGGGTCTCCACTGACAGGAGATATAAAGACCTGTGAAGAACCTTTGGACTTTAGGAACTTCCCTGTGAAGTTCTAGATACTCTCCCCACTTAGCTGTACTTCCTCCTTACATTGCTGGAGATCCTAAAAAGTGAAAGGGAAACGCTGCTGGGAAGCTTCCCTCACATTCTATGATCCATAACAGGTAATCTATTATCTCTCTTCCAAGACTAACCTGTTCAACCCATTCCACTTTCTCCCACTTGGCACCTTTACATCTTCTCTTCCTTCACATCCATTTCTGCTTAGTGTGATTCCTGTAAACACCAAATACATTAGTGTAACCTTTCCTACTTCTCTTCCACCTTGTCAAATCAATATTTCCCTCAATTTTTCTACTCAGTGTTTCACATTTTGCTTTTTTTCCTACGTTTCTACCTTCTTGCTTTTTCCAGGAGTAAAATTCAGAACCTGTTTTAGCAGTGCACCAACAGTTGTTCTCTGATGATGTATTTTCTCTTTCCTTACAGATGTGTGAAATGTGCAGAGTTGGCACATGTGCTGCCTTCCTGCAGTAAACGACTAACCACATCTTACTACACTACCTGGAACACAGCAAAACTCACTAATTAGAACTTCATCCCACTCAAATAATTAATAGAGTATATATCTTTGACTTTTGGAAGGACTTTGCTTCAGAAACCTTTACCCTAAAGTCTTAACTTTTCTTGCATCACTACCAAAAGAAGCAAGTTTTAAACAATCCTGCCAGTCACCCAGACTGCAAAATACTTCCAAAGTACCCAGAAGACAGAAATTCTTCAGCCTAACTTTAGGAAGTCTATTATCCACTGCACTACAATACAAAATTAATCACAAAACACAGCTTTTTTTCATAGTGACATTGCCAGTATTGAAAAAGGGACTTTTAAAAAGAAAGATGAAAGCAAAGGGCTCTCCACATCCATCTGTAGTTTAGGAGGTTCACAGAAGTGTGAAGTGACCAATTTGTCTCCATGAAATGTTCCCAGCTGAATGAGAAAACAGCATGGAGATGAATCTAGTCTGAAGCAGCAGCTTTTAAATGTTTGAACTGTTTCAGTCACCAGAGCTGGTTCTATTATTGCTGCCTCAGAAGAATCAATGCTCCTGTTCCAAGGATGTGCACCTTGCACTTGCCCTCCTCACTCTGCCCCAGTCTGAATTTGAGATCCTTCATAGAGTAAGTTCCAGTCCAGAGAAGTGAGTTTTCTCCTCTGCCTCTGGGTGAGAACAGGGAGAATCAGAACACTTTCAGAGGGGAAAGCTTCCTCAAAGCCATTTGGAATTTGGTACTGTGGGGCAGTGCAGGAAATAGGGAAATGAGACATTTTCAGAAACAGAAGAATTCCCAAACTTGTGTTTCATACAAGAGTTAAAATTATCAAGAATTGTGCATACAGTGACTGATTCATATTGATGCCTAATATGCCCAATTTAGACCTCACCATCAAAGGTTTTCTCCTTTTCCTTTTCCTATCCCTTCTCCTTCCTCTGATCTGAGACTCTAAATTCTTTATTTTCTCCTAAATACTTTATTTTCTTATGCTCCTGCTCACCCAGTACACTTCCATAGCTATATGCTGAATTTCTGAAGAACAACCTGCAATATTCTTAGTATATTCTCATCACAAACACATGCTATCCAGAATCAGTCACAAATAAATTATTCTTCTAACATTTATGCTGGAAGTAGACATTGAAATCATCACCCATGACCCTACAGGAATAATACTTGTCTCTTCATTCCAGAAATCTCAAATTTGAACTGACTACTAGCCAGAAATTCTACTTTGGGGAACTTCATTCTGTACAATATATTGGATATCTGAGACAAACATACCAAAAAGCCACCAGTTTTTCTTTTGAACAGTATTTTCAAGGCTCCCTCCAGAAATAAATAATTGTTTCTTCACTTTGGCTTGGTTAAATGTTGAGTATGGAAAACAATCAGATCATTATTTTAAGCTCCAAGGTAATTAGAGAAAAAAATCTCACAATTTTCTAAAATAATGAGAAATGTTATATTTATAAAGGGAAAACCTACCTCAGGAAATTCTTGCACAAGTAACTGAAAATCTGAAGCAGAAGCCATTCTTTACCAATGTAAAGGAAAACAAACATTTAGAAGTGTATGGGCAGTCTTTTATATTCTAAAGATCAGAGAAGAGACAACCCTTAAAAACAGCTTTTCAGCTTCACCCCAAACAGGGTTAGTTCATTTTAGCATCATTTCTTTTGTGGAGTTAACCAAGACTGGGAACAAACCAGGGAGCTTAAGAAGGGAAAGCAAGTACATCCCTTTTGAGCCCCTGAGTTTCTAATGAAATGTTGAACAGCTGAAAGGAGTCAAGAGGAAAGCGAGCAAAATTTCAGAAAACATTTGCTAGGAGATTGAACAGCTTGCAAATGCTTTGCTGGGGGAGTAACAGCAGAGTGAGCTGGTAGCAATTTTCAACTACATAGACTCCTGCAAAACTGGAAGAAATTATTTATTCACAGTGTCAGAGTTCATTTAAGGCAATATTTTTGAAATCTAGGCAAAGATTAGTTTGGAGTGAGAGATACCTTCCTGACTAGAGATGTCTGGAAATAGATTACACAGAAAGAAACAGGACATATAATCTTGCTTAAAATTGATGTACTTGATAATAAATTAAGATTTGTTCCTTCTCTTAAGTTCATACAGCAAGGATGGAAAAGCAAACATTACAAAAAAGTGAAAAGCTTCATAAAAGCAGAAAGGAAATGGATTCTCAAAATGTGTCCGGTTTATACATTTCATAATTTAAAGCTACAAGGTAGGAGAAAGAATTGAGTAATTACCAAAAATGTGGTGAGAGAGTAAATTTGGGAATTGCTGCTACACATACTGCTGCTGATATCCTGGAAAAAAATGAAAAAAGAGTGTCTAGAGTCAGCTACCAGAAATGTGAAGGAATATAGCTGCACCATGATCTTTGTAGATCCAAACATTCTCAATGTGCTCCCTGTACAGGAGAAAGCCATCAGTTACTCAGAAAATTCCATGTGCTCCATGGGACCAACATCCCTTCTCCCTTTCCATGTGAATTGTGTTGCTAGCCTCAGTTCCCTGTCAAGCAGCAATATTAGAATGTCAAAATGCAGGAGACATTGAGCTATCCCAAAACTTCTATTTTGTCTTTTTGTGCTTATAAGTGACATTCCTATACCTCAGTGTACCTTACTACTGCTGAGTTTTTCCATTTGATACATACAAAACCAGAATATCCTCAACAACAGGGAGAAGAAAGAATTTTTGTGAATTTTTTGTGAGAAGAAAGAATATTTGTGGTCCTTTTTAGCATTCACACAGAGTAGAACATGCTTCATGGAGACTGACCTCTAGAGAAGAAGCTGAATGTAGGAGTGGACTTACCTTGAAAACAAAGCTAATGAGAAGCAGCTACAATAAACAATAAACTGTGGTGGTTCCAGTCACCTTGTGATTAGATGGTGGATTCAGTCACCTTGTCTCCAGTTGAGCCAGCCATAACTTTGACATTGGTTTGGAAATACAGAGCTAAAATTGTCTCAGTGTACTCAGTGATGAATTTACTGAATGTCAAGAGGAAAAGGGCAACTGCAAAGGAGTAGAGCAGTAACTAAACTAAGAAGCAGCACTATTCCAAAATGGAACTCAGAATGCAGATATATTCTATCCATAATAAAAAATGTATTCTAGGATAGGTTGATCTGTCTCTCAGTAGAGTGGAAATTTTATTGTGGATTTGAGAATCATTCTTCTTCTGATGATAGCATTCTTTCCTGTGCTCCTTGTGAAAACCTTTTGCTTGAAAACATTTGGCTGTGAGCTCTGACTGCAAGCTCCATATTGCACCTTATACATACAGAGAACAGGCTCAAAACTTACTTAAATGAATATTGAGCTATGCAGCTGACTAGTATGGAAGTGTGGGAAGAAGCAGAAGAAGGCCAGAGGACAAACTAACAACTAGGTAAAATGAAAAAGTTTTTGACCAAGAAGAATGAGATTGAGAAAACTGATTTGAAAAGCAGTCTTTTTGTTAGTTGCAGGTGATTTTGGATTTGGGTGCTGGTACGTCCAGAAAGGCCCTGGAGTATCAAAAAGGCACCAGAGTTAATGGACCATTTCACCTAACTTTGGAATCTAAAATTAGTGTAAGCTTTCTGTCTAGTCCCCTAAGAAACTTCTGGCAGGTGTATCATACTGTTGGTCAGAGACCCTTGAAAGGAGCTATTTGTCCTCTAAGAGAATAATTTTAGCTGTCTGTTGTACCAGGAACTCCAGTAAAGACTAATTTACACTATACACCTCCTCTAACAGCTGATATTAAAGTAACCACACATAAACAACATTTTCATTACCAGGAAAAAATTCTGGTAATGGGGGTGTACAACCAGCAATCAACACTTGAAGTCTCAATGATTCCTGAGTTTTATCCCCAAAAACTTCTAAAAAAAAAAAGTTAGTCAAGATGTTTCATTGTAAACTTGCTTATTTAAGTGACAATCACTAAATTATAAAGACCTTTTTTGTATCCCAGACCCCCAACAAAAAAGACTTTTTTTTATCCCTGATAATTTCAAAGACACAATTGCTATAAACTCCCCAGTAACCATTGCAGCTTGTACATCTGTGTTCAACAGCTTAAGGGATTGATGGCTGGAGGGCATTGGTAAAGTGATTCCCCTTAGATACTCTGGGATTTCAACCAAATGTGAGCTAAAAAGGTGTTTTTTACATTCAGACACTTCAAAAGTAGCTTAAATATTAACTCCTTTGTAGATATACTGCTGTAGTCTAATCAGGCTGTAAACATACATGAACTCTTTCTATAATTTTGTATCTATTGAAGAAAAAAGAAATTATATATCTTATTTCCAGAAACTACTTGTAACTTCGGATGATTACACAGACACTCAGTGTCAAAAAGAAGTATTTTACTGAGTGTCAGTCATTACATGCCTTGGGTTTGAAAACTCTGAGTCCTATACCACAGATATGAAAAAAAAAAGTGAAATTACTGAAGTCGTCTTCTCTGAAAGGAAGGAAACAAAAAAACCATGAAGCTCCTAAATTATGAAAGACTCCCTCCCTGCTTGCACACCCTGGTGCAAGCAAACCTTTAATATATGTACCTCTTAAAATATACACACATTTATAAAAATCTCAGTCAGTCCAAGTCACTAGGTGGTAAATCAGTCTCCTTTGCAAGCAGTCTGTACAGGGGTAGTAGAAATAAATCCTATACAAGGGACACAGACTATCACCTTTTGCAATACTGGCATTACCATTTAAATGGTCTTTGACAAGGATCTTATTTTGTTCCATTTTACATTCATGCTTTGCAAACAAATGCTGAACTTTCATTAAGCAAACCTGCTATAACAAACGAAAAAGTGACTTCAGAAATGTTATCACACTCTGTGTTCTGAGTGTGATAAATAATTAAAAGCCTGTTGGCACGCTGGTGTGTGTTTTTATGTTTTATGTATGTATAAGACTCCATATCTGCAGCAGGCTGGGAACCTGTCTTTTCCTGTAAATACCTAATACTCTTGGATTTGGAAACCAAAGGCTGGAGCTTTTTTAACAGTTTAATCAGAATTGTTCTACTAAAACCAGTGGAAACCCTTCTGACTTCGATAGGACAATGTTGATTTGCACATCTAAAATAAATGTTCACAACAATTTAATTCCAAAATAAATTAGGTCTGATTTTTAATTGAACTAAATATATATTTTTATAATTGAGCACTAGGAGAAAATAAAAAGTGCAATAAGATTCAAATCAGAAAACTGCATCTTTTGCATTAGATAAAATTAAAATGGCATTTATGTTAATGTTTATAGTTCATATAAGTAGTGTGAAAAGGAAGTAGAAGAAAAGGAAAAAAAATTTTTGTAATCAAAACCCAATTACTTCCCAGTCCACAGTCAGAAAGAGAATGTAAATGTACAAAGCCAAGTATACACATAAGAAGTTAACGGAAAAACTAATCTAAAAATATGTGAGATTTTTTTTATTTTGAGTTACTTTCATAATTATAAAATATTTTGAGCTGTAAAAAAATTTCTGTTTCCATTTAGAAATCACAGTGTAGAAATATTCTTTCTTTTATTCTTTTATGATTCAGGCAATTAGCTGAAATTGTCTTGAATTCACAAATTGCTTAAGTTAATCTGAATGTACAGGTTAGGACATGTTCCAACAGATAAACAAGATAGAACTTAAGTTAGAAATTAAATCTCATTTAAAGCCTATAGGAGCTTCAACTCCTCAGTTGTTTATGTTCTTCTGAAACTTGTTTCCTGTCAAGCTAATAATGCATTTTTATTTTTATTATGGGCTGAAGATAAGATTTCTCCAACACTGTTAACCACTTACTCTCAGGGACTGTGTGATGCCCAGGCTTCTGCATTGGCTTTCTCTGCCTTTCAGTTGAAGAAGAAATGACAAATTATACAGAAAGTAATTATTAGAAGAATTATTAGAAGTGGAAAGGGAAGCTGTTCACAGTGGAACAGACCAGGGAGCACCTGCGCCAGTTGGATTTGTTTTTCAGTTTGCTTTTTCTTTCCTCTTGTCCAATACAGGAAACACATTGAGAGTCAGGAGCGTGTTCAGAGATAGGAATGGAGCTGGGGAAAGGTCTGGAGCACAGGTCTGATGGGGAGCAGCTGAGGGAGCTGGGAAGGGGCTCAGCCTGGAGAAAAGGAGGCTCAGGGGGGACCTTGTGGCTCTGCACAGCTCCTGAGAGGAGGGGACAGCCGGGGGGGTCGGGCTCTGCTCCAGGGAACAGGGACAGGAGGAGAGGGAACGGCCTCAGGCTGGGCATGGGGAGGCTCAGGTTGGATATTTGGGAAAATTTCTTAATGGACAGGGTTGTAAAGCATTGGAGCAGGCTGCCCAGGGAGGTGGTGTAGCCACCTGGAAATGTTCAAAAAACACTTGAATATGACACGTGGGGACAGATTTCGTGATGAACATGGTGCTGGTGATGGGTTGAAGGTTGGACTTGATTACCTCAATTGCCTTTTCCAACCATAATAATTTTTTGATTTCATAATTCTGTGATTCAGTAAAGGTTGTATGGCAATTATTTTTTGTCTGTCTGAATTGTCACCTTTTGCTTTTAAATCATTTAATGACAGAGCTAAGTTTCTCTTCTATCTAAAAATTATAGTGTATATTCTTTTGCACTTAAAAAACATCATGTATAAAATCCATTCATATTATTCAAGTGTGTGCACAGTTTACACAGCTATATGTATCTTTAAACAAGGTACTTCTCTGTTTGCTTTTTCACTTAAATAATTAGGAAATATAAGTCTGGCCTGGAGGTATTTAACTTTAAACTGAACTAACTCAATTCCCTTCTCTGTATCAAGGAAAAGAGATCACTGTGTTTTCAAGAGCTGTGTCTTAACACCACTGCTCACACATCTGCTCACTGTGTTACGGGGAGAAAAGATGAGGAGACTGTGTCCCTTTTCCAGATTAAATAAAGTTGGCCAGTCCAGCTGTATCAAAATCACTAAGCTATGAGAGAGGTGATAATTCTGACAATGCCCCTCAAAGCCAAAGCAGACTTTGCTCAACTCCCCAGACTCATTGGCAAAACATCTTCTTATAAAGGCAGGGTGTCTGCTTGCCACTTACCATCACTGACAGAACAGACTCTACTTGGGGAAAAGATACTGATATTTTTTAGGTCCTAAGAAAGACCCAATTGTTTCATACTTTATTGCTAATTAAAAGAGACTTAGGTAGGGAGAAACCCTAACTTCTAACAGAGGTCAATCCTGCAACCCCTCACTTCCAAAACCTGAACACAGACACATCTCTTACAGCCACTTGAACAAAAATAGGCAAGAAACACTGAGAGGGCACAGACTGTTGTATTATTCAGTCACCAGAAGGTACCATTACAGTTAATCTGACAGTCTGCTGAACTGTATGAATAGGCAGTTAGATATGGAATAAATGTCTGTTTGCTGTGTAATTCTTTTTTAGATGAAATGGATATTACCAGAAAACTCTTTTTCTTTTCCAAGTCTCTCTTTGACAGAATCATTTATTACATGCAAAGCTGCTGCCTGAAGGTTAATATGCATGCAAAGCAAATAAAATAATTGCCTATTGTAAAATCATGGCAATACAAAAGGATATGGAAATGTAAAAGCAGAGTAAGAAAAATGCATAAGTAACCAAAACTATGGAATTTGATGGAGTTCATGGGCTTAGGAAAACAGGAAAACATGAACTCTTCCCAACCCTGAAGGTATTTAAGAAATTTTTTTCAAATTATCTTTCAAGGATGCTCAAATTAAACAGGGAGAGAGAAAAGTACCCTCTACATAAGATAAAGGGCATTTAAATGTGTAAATCTCAGGATTAATACTGTTAAGAGTGGGGAAAAGGGGGATGAGGGGCTCACCCATGTCTAATTAACATCACTTGAAAATGCTAAGCAACTTTAAAAACCATGGAGCCCACTGATACCAAGTAAGGTCAATGACCCTGACTGGGACTTGAGTGACAGATGAAATAACTGCTAATGTTTCCAGCAAAATCACATTAATGTCATTTTTTCCAAATTAATGGTTCTTTACCCATGGATCTACATGTGAAAATCCCTGTGTTTATGCTTCAGGGATATAAGCTAAAAATTGCCACCACACCAGCACGGTTTTAATCTGTGTCTGTTTGTACTTTTACTGCCAGTGATCAAGCAGTTTACAAAACAGAAGGGGACACGGATTTTTTCCCAGAAGTTATCCTGGATGATTACTTTCTATTTGGGGATAGGACAGCTGGATAAGGAGTTTAGCCACATAAATGCAATAGTGTCCCTTCATGAAGTTATTTCCTCTTTTTTTTCCCCCAATATTGACAAAGTTAATGAGCAAGGATGCCAAAACAAGGGCCAATACCAGCAGAAAGGATTGTGGGGAAGAATCTTACCCATTTCTCAACTCAGCCTTATCCTTAAACAGAACTGACAACTGGCACAGCTGAGAAAACTTACATATTTATATGTAAGATACTACAATTCCAGTAAGAGTTGAACAATTAATCATTTATAGCAGCCTGAAATCAGTGATTAGGAGGAAGTTTATCATGCTGATTGCAAACACTCTGCAGCATTAGAACACCATGTGACATTTGGTTTGTGATCTAATCCATATTATAACAACTTCAGAATTTTTAAAAATAACAGGTAATGTTTTTCCTTTTGTCCCATGCTGAAATAATTCCTGCCCTCGATACTTGTGGTTGCAACATGATTAGTGATCTTAGGTAAATACAGCTTCCATCTATAACTGCAGTGGAAAGTGAGAACAATTTTCTATTAAAAACATCAACATCAAAATGCTTGTTTGAGTTTTGGTAGAAAGGGGAAATGAGTATGAATAATACTACAAATCCCAAGATTTTATCCTCCCTTTGAAAGAGTGTTTAAAAAAGTTGACAAACTACTTCTCCTTGCCGAGATCTGATTCACAATTCAAATCCTTACACTGCCCATGATTCATACTTCAAGGAGTTATCCTCATTATTGCTGTTGACTGTTACTGCCATGTGTATATTTCATATCCTTTGGGGGAAGTGAAACTAAAAATAGGGTTTTGGTTTGCAAACAAAGAGCATGTAGGCAAAGACTTTCTGAGGATGTGAGTTTCTTTTCAAGCCAGACAGGAGAAGGTTTGTGTGTCACCTCTCAGCTCTCAGTGCATGGCTGAAACCAGATCACCACTGGCTCTTGTAAGGCTGTGTCACTTGTTTGTGACATACTACAATTCACCTCTGTCAGAGGAAGAGGATTCCTGTTTTTGGGGAACTGTACTCTGAGCATACCAGGAAATCATCACAACTGGAGTGTTAAAACAGAGAAATAAATGTATATAATTTCTGAGAGAGGGGTGGGAGACTGAACAGCGGAAAATGAGAGGGTGGACTGTGAAGTGACAAACTCTGTGTCAGAGGGGAAGGAGCATCATAGTTTGGGGGGAGGATAAATACAGGGAAGTGAGAAACAAGGTTGGGCCCTGGGAATGGCATTTGGATGTGCATGACAGATTGAGTGAAAACAGAATTTGGCAGGGCTTTCTGGACCACATTTTTTTTCTCTGCTCAGCATGCTTGGATCAAGAGTGAACAGCACTGCTCTCTACAGTATCTCAGTTACTGTATCTATTACCCTGCTGACCTAAGATCCTTTTGAAATAATATGACTAAACTTTTCCCTCCTATATTGATATAACTCAGCAGCTTAACTTGAATCTTCAAAAATAAAAGCTTCCAAAAATATCTGTCTGGGTAGAGAAGATGAAACCATGTTGAAATAAATGAAATAAATGTTCCTAGGCTGTCCTCTCATTCCCAGCTTAGGTTGCCTCTCAAGAAGCCTTGTCTCAAGGACTTGGCTCCCCTGCCTGTGGACCTACTCCATGTATCAGAGGCAGATGCTGACCCTGATCTGCCATCCCACAAAGCTGGGATGCATCTAGGACAGGGTGACACAGGAAAAGAAAGACCAGAGTTCCTACTCCTTAAAATGTAAGTGCCTGAAGTTGGATGTTTTGTGGCGAATATTGACAACCTCCTCTGGTTAAAGCCTTGTCCTTGCCAGGAGAACTCTGCAGCAGACAACGTTCCTTTCTTGTGTAGAGACTGCCAAGACTCAGGGTGATAGAAAAACAGGTCCAGGAGAAAGAAAGTCTGAGAGGGAAAAATGGAAATAGTAGCAACATGGAAACAACAGACTGTGAAGTACAAGGGTGTGGTCAGAATGGTCTGGGAGAAACAGCCCAGCTGTGCAGGTGAGGAGGAAGCACAGGGATGTTGTGAGCAGTCCAAGAAGGAAAATAAAGCAAATGGTGTTTGAGTGTGACAAACCAGCTGTCAAACACAGTGGTGAGCATGACTTTGTCAATGGATTCTGAGATGGTGAGGGATTCATGGTATGGAAAAGGGCAGATGGTGAGGCAGGAAGCTCTCTTTGTAGGAAGCAGTGAGGGAAAGTGGAGAAAAAGTCTCACACCTCCTTTCAGATGCAGGTACAGTGTCCCTGCATGGACCTATGCATGGTCTGGAAATACACACATTCCAGGCATCTGAAAATTCAGTCATAATCCCCAGTCTACTGTAATAAAAGATGGCTATTAAGCACCTTGTAGGGTAAATCAGGGTATGAAATTATGATGCAGTTGTTGTTATAGTAACTGCATACTTATGCAGTGTTTCCATTTTACAAACATGAGATAAATTATTCTTTCAAGAAAAGGAGACAATTATGAGAGCTTTCAAAGATGAACTGTGCATTTGCACTGAGTTTAGATGAGATCTTACGTGTAGAAGTTTTACATCTGTATTTCCTCATTGCAATTTAAACAAGTTCCCTGAATAAAATTATACAGAAATGGGCAGCACAGTTGCAAGTCATATGGCATGCCCTTGCTCTGTCTAATTTCATCAGGATGTTTACTTCTATTTCCTGATTCTTCCTATGGAAAGTTTTTCTCCTCTTGAAGACTATTGATGATATCAAAAATAGTGGCCCCAAGATGATAACAAAAATATCAGTTCCCAGTTTATCATTTGCAACACTTGGCAAGAATATCCAGAATTTAGAATGTTCCACCTAACAACAAAAATTTTGTCATTCTTATCATATTTAGCTTTGAATGGACATACACACAAACATAAATGGAAGGGTTGCATATGAAATTGATGACAAGAAAAGGTATAGAAAGAAAAACCTTACTTAAACTTATATTTAGGAAATATGAACTTCCCTATAAGGAAAAATGTTAAAGCTTGTTTACAGAGTCATGCTGTTTTAGTAACAGTGGATACAGAACTCAAAATTATGAAATAAAAATAAAAAATAAAAATAAATGATGAAAATTTTTTTCTCAGCATCATCACTGAAGAGAATGACATGTCTGTGTCATGAAAGGCTCATTACCAGGTTCATAATCTATCCAAAATAAAAACATATAAACTCTGCATCGTAAAATGAATTACATCCAGCAACTTTTGAGTGGACCACTAAAATAAAAAATCAATAAATAAATACTTAGTCTTCAGAAAAAAAAAATTAGTGTTAGGTTAATGTGAATTTCTGAAAATGAGTTGCTGTGGTACTGATATTCAAAAAAGATGAGCTAAAAAGTCCTAGTAATTATAGGCCAGTTACCTTGACATCAAACTCAGACAATATAATGAAAAAGTCAATATGATTTTCCATTAATAGAGAATCAGAGAGAGGGACTCTAATTCATGCCAGTCAATGTGGTTTTATGGAAAATAGGTTTTGTCAAATAGTTCAGATTTCATTATTTGATAAGACTACAAATTTGGTTGATAAAGGTAGCTCCTTGTATGTAATACATGCACATTTTAGTGTGGCATTTGACTTGCATCAGATGAGGAAGCGATTTAAAAAAAAATTACAAGTATCTACAGGTTTCATATTAAATGTGTTCTGCTTTTCCTAATGAAAAACTTTTAAGTGTTTGCTAATGAAAAATAATCTCTGGATACACTAACAATGAATATACCTATTTTGTGTTCACTGTTTGAAAAAGGAATTGCTACAGGAAAAAAAAAAAACCTCCTAGAAAAGATGATATGGCACATAAAGTGGGACTTCCTTCTTGTTCTCCTGAAACTCCCTGCTAGGAGGTTGCAGTAAGGTGGTTGTGCATTCCTTCTTCCAGATATCAAAGGATAGATTGAGGGAAAATGGCCTCAAATAGTGTGAGGGAAGAGGTAGGTTGGATAATACAGAAAAATTCCTTACCTTTGGGGTGTCCAGAAATTGAAACTGGCTGTCCAGAGCAGTGGTGGAGTCATCACGCATGAAAATATTTCAAAGACATGTAAATCTGATACCTAGGGGTGTGGTTTAGGGATGGAGTTATCAGCGCTGGCTTAATGGTTGGACTATATGATCTTAAATTTCTTCTCTAACCTAAAAATTCTATAATTATATGATTCTGTGATTCTATGATAAGGGCCAGGTTGCTATACTTGCATCAGGTACTAAGAGGAACAGACAAAAGGAAAATTCTCTCTCTCATTTTATTTGCCAGCTTGGGACAAAAATTTCTGACAATAACGAAGGTGAGCAGTGAGTAGATAAGTGGAATTTTTAAAACTGGGTGTGGCAGCAATGTAACAGGAAATGGAATGGAGCTCATGTGTTTGTGCCTCACAGAGGAACTTACAAACTGGTGATGAAACAAATAAGGAACAAACTGCTTTGGCATCTACCAAATACACCTTAGAGTGGAAATTGTAAGAGTCTAGGTGAATTGCTTTGTTAAAATAAGCAATTTTGATTGTTACATCTACAATTTGTAAGTCTGTCCAAAGACAATGGTGCATAACAGGCATTTTTTCTGCTTTGTCAGAGCCATAACAAGAAATATTGACTAGGGAAAAAAAGGGGTGAATTTCACTCTAAAATGGAGAGTGAAATTTCCATCTTGAAGGGTAACAATGATCAGCGATCATTAGCAATCAATGATGAAGGACAACATTGTTGACACAGAATGAATAGGTCAGAGATAAACAGAAAGTCAGATTAAATGATCCATAGTTAAACACTGAGGGGTTTACTTGACTTGAACTAGAATTTGTCATAGCATTCCATTATTAAGGCATCACAAAATAGCATACTATGAGAATTTCAATATACATCTTACAATCATCTCCCTGCCTGCAGCTGCATTTTATTTGAAGTTTTATTTTCTGACTCATACAGGAAGAAATTGTACTTCCTGTTGTACTTTGAATACAGTTGTTTGTCTCTAGTTAAATAATATCCATAAATCCCCTTGCAAGTTTTATCAAATATGACATAAAAGGAAAAATGTAGAATCAAAGGTTAATTTAATGTTACAGAGATTTTTCATGGTGATTTAGTATTAATGATGGCAGTTTATGAACCATGTTTAATTAAATGAGTGTGGGAAATAAAAATCACCCTTGTGTTTAGCTTTATTTAAAATTATAGCCTCTGAAGCTCAAAAGAGGTTGTGAATAAACTTTGTTTTGATCTCTAGTGAGGCATGTATTTAGATAACAATGAGAGCACATTCTATAGAGTATATATTCAGATTAAACTTCACCTTGAAAGAGGTGTGACTTTTCTGAAATGTCTTTTACTGAAAGAGCTACAGAGTATGGTGCCAGCAGCATATCTGGTCTATTTGTCTCTGTGTGGGGTTTGGCAAACAAGTAACATTTATTGACCTGTGACACACATTGCACACAAAGATGATGCTCAGGCCCTTGGAACAGCAAGGCCCCCTGAGAGGAAATGCTGAAAACACTTCTGAGATTGTGTCTCCTGCTGCTCCAGTTAACACTGGAGTGGTGGCTTCATAGTTGCATTTGGAAGTTGGTCTTACAGGACAGTGATTTAAATAATGGGTTTTAGCACTCCATGACACATCTTTGTAGAGTTGCACCATTCCAGGATCACTGTGCAGAAAACCACTGAAATAAGTATGGAGTGGTAAATAACCAAAATAAAAAAGGCTGAGCTGAAAAGAAAGACTAAGGATATGCTTTTGTTGTCTTTTACCTATCTGATCAACCAGGAAGTAGTCACCATTAAAAGATGCATTCTGGGAATTTGCATCACCATTTTGTATTTCACAGAGTCACAGAATACCCTGAGTTGGAATGGACCCACAGAGATCACCGAGTCCAACTCCAGCTCTGCACAGACATCCCAACAATCCCACCCTGTGCATCCCTGGCAGTGCTGTCCAAAGGCTCCTGGAGCTCTGGCAGAGCCCAGCTCCTGCCCTGCACAGACACCCCAACAATCCCACCCTGTGCATCCCTGGCAGTGCTGTCCAAAGGCTCCTGGAGCTCTGGCAGCCTCAGGGCTGTTCCCATTCCCTGGGGAGCCTGGGCAGTGCCAGCACCCTCTGGGGAAAGAACCTTTCCCTGATATCCAACATAAACCTCCCCTGACCCAGCTCCAGCCATTCCCTCACACAAATAGGAAAGATATCCATCTGCTACCATGGAGCTGTGCTGTATTTGTCTGCTCCTAACAAATCTGAGATCTGTTTTGATCAATCCTGTTTCAACTATAGCTGCACTGAAAGGAATACAAACAGCATATATAGAAAGAGATGTGCTTAATGATATCAGAAACCTGGTCTGCTCTGATCCCCAGACTCCCACATGTTCCTGGCCTGCAGCCTGGACCATCTTGAACCTCTATTTACAGCTCAGCACATGTGTATTTCCATATGGCTACTTAAAGGCTCTTCCCTGCCACCCTCCTTTCAGAACTCATTTTAAGCATGACATAGAATTTAAACAGAAAATGGAGTGTCAAAAATAACTTGACTTGAATTGTTGAAAACAGGCATTGTGGTGAGAATTAGAAAGTTAACTTCTACAATGAGATTATTGCTGTTCAGTTCCAAAACAAACAGCTTACAGCCTTCACTCCACAGAGCTTGTCCAAATTTTAATTTTTTTTTTTAACTTTTCATTTTATATCCATTAAAATAGGTAAATATAACGATTTAAAAATAAATTATCTATTATATATAACTATACCTTCATACATTTATAAGATGTTGCAGTCTGGTGTAACCACTCTTGGTAATTTATTGAAAAAAAACATATATTTTGAAGGTGACAGAATTCTACTGGCACCATGATTAGGTAACTTCTTCTTCAGAATATTTATGCTTCAGAATAAGAAGCTGTTGCTGTGACAAGTAACAATAATTAATTTAATAAGGGTTTAGTTCATTTGCTTGAAGTCCTTGGACAATTCCTATGAAGGCTTTGCTTTTTCTTACCTTCTAACAAAATTGATGTGACTTATACTTCCCTGAACAACAGAGGTGGTGTGATCTTATATTTATGCTTTGAGGCTCTAGTACAAAAAGAATCAAGTACAATTTAAGTACCTGAGGGGGAAAATTACCAACAAAGAAACAAAAGGAATACTGCAGTACACAGATTAAAACACGCAAATATGTGAACTAATCACAATAGAGTTGTTTTAGTTATTTAAATTCAATTACTGTATATTGAAATTTTTTTTATTTTTAAACAACTGAGAAGTCTCTCTCCATCTCTTCTGCCTGCTATGCTTTCTCCACAGACAGATAAATAAATAAGAGGGTTAAATAAATAAGAGGGATAAATAAAGAATAGGGTTTTTGTTGGTGTCCTATTTACTGGTGTAAATGTGCAATCTGGGAGACAATATAACACCTTCTGGAAATAAAGCTTGTGTGTATGCCAAAGAACACAGGTGATTTGCATTCCCTCATAACTGATTCCCATCCTGCTTACCCTGCATTGCCACGTGGCACCATGGAAACTTTCTCTTCCAGCAAGACATTCCCAAGAGCTCCATCTTCAAGAGAACATCCATCTGTGCTCTCAGACTGGGAATGTCAGTGCTCAACAAGGCCAAAAGGAGAAGGGAAGTCAGTGTTCAAGGGGAGTAACCACCCTAAAATTCCACAGGTCTTGCTAATTTTGGTGGGGGTCCTTCCAGTGAATGTTTTGAGGATGAGACGGGGGAGGCTTGGTTGCCCAACACCAGAAACACTGATGCTTCCTGGCACTCCACACCTGAGCAGTCCATGGACTCTGCTGGCTCCAGGGCTCCATTTGGCCATATTTCATGACAGTCATAGAACTGTGTGTGTTGGGAAAGATGTCTGAGATCACCACATAAGCTGTTCTGTTTTCTCCTTCAATAGTAGTTGTGCTCTCTTTAATTTTCAAATATATATATATATGAGGGAAATGGATTTGTAGAGAATTCTCAAAGCCTGACAGAAGGCTCACACAGTGTGCATCTGCATGCAAACTTTGAAATAAGAAATGCTGACTTAGAAATGCCATGGAATAGGACAGATATTGTTGAGAGAGAAATGGAGCTAGAAAAAAGTTTCAAAGGATGGCCTTGCAAATAAGACTGGATACTTTGGAGAAATAGAACTATGCATTGTAGTAGGACCCATGAGGAGTAATTTTAAATTATTGGTTTGAAGGCATTTACAGCGTGCTGTGGCAAAAGCTGATAGAAGAAGAAACTCTTACAATGTATTTTAATTAAGAAATAGTTGGCTNTCTTCAAATCTGATATGTTCCCATCAGAAAAACAGAGAAATGAGAGGAAAAAGTTGAAATAATGAATCACAATTTCACCACACTATATGAACACAGTCCTTCCTGTACCTGAAGGAAGCCTACAAGAAGGAAGAAGAGAGACTATTTACAAAGGCATGCAGAGGAGAAGGGGGAAGGGCTTCAGACTGAAAGAGAAGGCTTTTGATTGGGTATTAGGAAAAAAAAAAATCTTTCCCTGTAAGGGTGGGGAAGCCCTGGCACAGATTGCCCAGAGAAGCTGTGGCTGCCCAATCCCTGGAAGTGTCCAAGGCCAGGCTGGAGAGGAGTCTGAGCAACCTGGGATAGTGGGAGGTGTCTCTGACTGCAGCAGGGAGTTGGAACTGTATGATCTTTGAGGTGAGTTCCACTCAAGGCCATTCCATGATTTTACAAATCTTTATCTCCCAACACAGTCACTAGCCTAGCTGCTGATAGCCCCTATAGATGTTTTAAAAATACAACTTCTGTGAACAAGAAAAGGGTTAGTGGAGAGATTATTAAGATTTGTATTAAAAGAGGAAGTTTCCAACTTTTGTACCTATGCTGATTTCTTGACACAGTTTTGTTTCTCATAACCACATTTAATCTTCCAGAGATGATCTATGATCTGGTTATATTACTGGGGCAAACTGAACCAACAATCTGAATAAATTGGAAAAGTGGCATTACTTGTATCACCTTTTTGGTTATCAGCCTAATATTAACTGACTAAAGTCTGTACATTCTGACTCAGACACTTACCAATATAATGAGATTTTGAAAATAAATTTTATGATGAGTCACACTGCTGCTACCTTTTCCAGTATTGGCTATGCTCTGCTTAAGAGTTTGTATAAGCTTAAAACCCTTAAATGTCACAGCCTAGAATGATTGTATCCCCAGACAAAGATGGCAATTTAAGACGGTGAGTGAAGAATCAACTAAAAATAGGTTATGAGACTTCTGATGATGTACTTTCTGTTTCCTCTTCTTACTTATGTTACATTTTTCTCCCATGGATACTTCATAAATACTTCTCTATCTTTGAAGCTTTTATGAGAGGTGAATATAACTGGAGACAAGTTTTCATGGGAAGGACTCAGTGTCATTACACTGGTTTCATCAGCCTTGGTGTGCTGGGACATCAAGTAGTGTTGTAAACCCGTAGTGTTGATGAAAAGAGTCTGGACAAATTTCAGCAAAGATATGCAGTTTCATGCATTTTTTAGCTTTAAAAGCATTCAAGGAGAGACCAGAAACTGAGTGCACACAGCTGTTCTCATAGTTGTAAAATCTGATGTAATTCAGTCTGCTGTGGTCACTGAGGCAGTAGAGGGGAGGCTGCCCCAGTGCTGAGCTGCTCCCTCCAGAGAAAAAAGTAAGAAGCAAAGACATATCCCTCAGGGATCAAAATGTTCTTTCTGCCTCTTCGCTCTCTGCAGCTCTTCTCTGCATTAAACTGAAAGCTTCTCATTTCCAGTACTGTAAATCTGACACATTTCATGAGTGTTAGGTCCACTTACCTGTAATAAAAATCACAGTTGTTAGAAAATATAGAAAAATGGAAACATTCTAAAGCTGTGCTGTACCTCAAAATCAACTGGAGTGCTTCAAGCACTATATCTCTACTGCAGATGCTGTATTTATCAGCTAAATAATAAATGTGGTCAGTTTGTGTTACACTGATGGAACTGGGGCATTTTTTGTAAGCTATTTGCTTATTACTAGGCTTGGTGCTGTTCTCTGAAAAGAAGTTCCTTCACATTCTATTGTAAATAAGGGAGGGTGGTGGTGGTATGGGTTGCTAATAATCCCTAGAAATTTTTTCAGCCTGTAACCCTCACTATCACAAACCCACAAAAAGAGATCCTTTATACAAGAACTCTGCTCCAATGTAGTCCAGGTCTAATCTGGGGTGAGGATGGTGGGACACTGGCACAGGTTGCCCAGAGAAGCTGTGGCTGCCCCATCCCTGGAAGAGCTCAAGGCCAGGTTGGATGAGGCTCTAAACAGCAAGGGATAGTGGAAGATGTCCTTGCCCATGGCAGATGGGGTTGAAATTAAATGGTCTTTGAGGTCACTTCCAACCCAAACAAGTTTATGCTTCAATGATTCTAGAAACAAGTGAAATTGCATTTAGTCAAACTCTTCCATTCATTTGGCAGAACTAGGTATTTATTTGTTTCTATCTTCAAATTAGAAAGAGGTTAGCAAAATAAATTACTTTTAAATTAAATGACAGAACTGAACATGGGTTGCTGCCAATTTAACAGTATTAATATAAAAATTAACTTAAAGTATTTGATTTCTGATTGTCTTTTCATAATCTCCAGGTCTACTGAGGTTAAATAATTCTCCTCCTTTATTTATTTAATGAATTTGTTAAAAAAGCAAAGAAAATGTCATTAATTTAGTATTTCTATGTACAATACTGGAAAACTGATTAAGAGTAAATAAAAAATTAGTTTAGCATTCCATTTAACATGATAGTTTTATTTCAACAATTGCTTCATTGAAACATTTTTAATTATTTTGCAAATAAAAAAAAAAATTGTCCTCACATTTCCTACCGAGAAAATTATTACTCTATTTCACACATACTTTTGCCTAAAAGGTGTTTGGCAGTTCCATTTGCTAAGTGTATTGCAAAGAAATGACCGAGGTAAGAAACTAACTCGTATTCCTAGGTATTTATTTGAGTTTTAGCCATACACCCAGGCTTCCTAAAGAGAAAAATGCTTCTGCTGGGTCAAACCTGGTGCTCCTCTAAAACCATTAACTTTTCTGAAGGTGACCCTTGTAAGCTGGTTACAATTGCAAATGTACTTCTCTACTGCACCAGTAAAACCCCTTGGGTTCATCTCCAAGTGGAACCAAGTGATTTGAAGACAATAAACACAACCTTAAAAACATTGACAGACCAGTTTTGAATTAGGTTTAAAGATCAGCTCTTTTGGTAAACTCTTTTTTTTTTTTTTAAAGGAAACAGATTCAACACTCCAGTGTGTAATACTAACTTTTCTAGTATTACACATCATGGTTCCTTCCCCATTAAAAATGTCCTAATGGCATATACAGACCTTGCAGATGTTTATATTCCATATAGATTTTTGAATTTAACATGTAATTTTTCCCATGGATACACCATCCGTTTACACAATTACTGCATTTAAATTTCAGATTGGGTTTGGTGGGTTTTTTTAATCTCATTCCTTATATAGTTTACCATTTTAGTTTTTTGGTTTGTTTTGTTTTCTCATCTTTAAAAGTAAGAAAAATACATTGAAACGGGTGATATTATGAACCATGCACTGTGAAGACAGGAAGTTTAGTGGATGGTATCTCTTAATTTATTTTTCTCAGTGCTTATAGTTGATGCAGAAACTAATAAGCGAATTTTTCTCTTCATTCTGTATTATCTTGCCTGATTGTGTGTGTCTGCATCAATTACTTTATGACTATATCAGCAATATTCTCATTGCCTTTGAATTTTGTCCTTGTTAAATTAATAGGAACATGATTTTATGGAGAAGAGAAAATAAAAGTCTATTTTGTCTGAAATGTTTACTCATTAGCGTATTTCAGTGATACAAATGCTAACAGAGATTATCATTTTGCCTGTAAAAGGGCTCATTATTTCACCATAAAGGTATGTCTGTTTTACTAATAATTAGACTTTCTGATAATAATGTTGTAAGAGTTTTTGATGTACACATATAAAATGAACATCACACTGTTATTTTGTGACTTGATAATTAACGGTAGCTAAGTTGTACTTTTCACAGAATCACTGAATCATTTACGTTGGAAAAGATCTCCAAGATCATTGAATCCAACCTGTGATGATCCCCACCTTGTCACCCACACCAGAGCACTGAGTGGCTCACCCTGGAAACTTCCAGGGATGGGGCGACTCCACCACCTCTCTGGGCAGCTTCCAGTGTTTATCAACACTTTCTGTGAAGAAATTCCTCATGGTGCCCAACCAGAATCTCCCCTGGTGTAATGAGTTTATGTCCTCTCATCCTGTCCCTTGTTCCCTGGGAGCAGAGCCCAACCTCCCCTGGCTGCACCCTTTTTCAGGGAGTTGTGGAGGGCCAGAAGGTCCCCCTGAGCCTTCTTTTCTACAGATTGAACAACCCCAGCTCCCTCTGCTGCTCCTCACAGGATTTAACCTCTTGAAGCTTCACCAGCTTTATTCACCTTCTCTGGACTAAACTTTTGCGTCATTTTGCATGCATAAAGAAAAAGGGTGATCACAAATCAGCAATACATATAGTTAAATTATTAATTTTATCACTTAATGTATATTTTGGAATGTCACTGGAAGATGCCTGGCTATTTTTAGTGTGTCTACCCAGGCAAACATGGGAAATATCTTAAATATTTGCTGCATGTGCATCCAAAGAGTAGTAGCAGTTAATGCCTCCAGAGTTTTGTAATTAATACTGATGAAGCTTTAAGGCTGATTTGCTTTAAATACCAGTTGAATGACAGGAGCATCTTGTTCAGAACATGCTCAGATTACATAAATTTGAATTGTGAGAATTTGGCCTGGAAGCAACATTTATTTTAATTCAAGGTAGTTTATTGTATGTATGTCGAATTCCCAACTGCCTGCTAATTCAGCAAAGATGATTCAGCTGGCATTTTTGGCTATGTGCTAGTAAATAGAATGAATCATAATCTTTAGTCTGCCATGAAAACAAGGTAAATACCTGTCTGTACATCCATGGCTAGACCCCTCCAGAGTGTCTTGAGTGACACCAGTAAAGGAATTAAGCACACTACACAGAGTAAGCTGGTCTAGGAATATTCCAGTGATAATGTTACAGATTTAAGGAGACAGGAATTTGAGACAAAAATCACAATATTTTCCTGGTTGCCTTTAAGGACTCTGTATCAATTAGAGAGAGAAAAGATGTGCATTCCAGAGTCCCAACCAACAAGTACAGGAACCTGCAGATAGCTGAGAAACAGAAAGACAGTGGAGCCAAACTCTCCTCTTATAAGCAATGTGGTAAAACAACATCAAACAGCATTAAAGTGTGGCATAGTAAGCTCAAGCTGAACATGTGGAAAATTTTTCTGATGAGCAGTAGGAAGTGTGTCACCAAAATATGTTTCCCAGAGGACTTGTTGGATGATAGTCCTGATTCAGGTGGGAGGTTGGGATGACATCAGGAGGGAACCCATCAAATCAACGTTTTTGTGACTGGCTGACAGTATTAAAAATGACATTACACAGCTCAAAAGTGACAATGAATCTCTAGAAGAGTGACTAATAGAGTCAGTAGTTAAAATTCTATTGCCACTAAAATCCCAGTCACTAAAATCTTGCGTCATTGTTCAGCCTTGACATTTGGCATTGTCCTGTTTGCTAAAAGGGCTGAGAATGTTTGTCTTATCCTTCACTGGTGCATCCTGTGGTTGAATAGATCTCTCTAAAAGGAGAAAAAAAGTTCTCTCCTAAGATCAGCTGAGATTGGGCAGGCAGTAATTCTTCACATTGGGATCATCTTCTAGGACACATGGGCTAAAGATGATCCGTGAGTGAGAAGGATCAATGTCTGCAGAACAATACATTGTATCGAAAAACTCAAACTCATAGCAAATCTGCACATCACTGCAAGTAGGTAAATTGAGGACAAAAGTGACAGGAACTAACCTGTCCAGCAAAAGAGAGGTTCAGGATATCCTTATTATTTTGTCTTATGCAATGGGAATTTTCTTATCTTTCTGATCCATCATACTAGAATTTAGATTGAAATATTCATAAACTTTTTGTCTTGCTCATATTTAAGAGAGCAGACCCTCCAGATCCACTTTTTTCCAACATATCATTAAAAATATTGCTTTATCTATGGGTAGCAGATGTCTTTTCCTGATCTTCATCTACAGAGAGGGATAGACTGTTGAAGGTTTATTGCTAGTGACTGAAGGAGAGAGGGTACACAGGTGTCCTCTTGCTGAGCACCATTTGATTTGAAAGACTGAACAATCCATAGTTTCTTTTGTAACTAAATGGCAAGAACATCCAAATACTTAGTGGTAATAGAAAATTTAAAGCAGTTGTACCTGAGGTAGAATAAGAAAGACAATTAAGAGGAAACTGAATTTTTTTTTCAAGAGGAATTTTGTTAAACTTTGTAAATAGGTTTATGGAGATGTTAAGAAATGGAAAAATATGTTAAAGCAATGTAATTTTTTGTAAAGATTAATAAATGCTTACTCAATTATTAATATTAAATTTGAGGAATAATTTAAAAATTGAAACTACATTTGGCTCATCAATAATCTAAATCATAAGAATAAACATAATAAAGAAATGGAAACAAAGGTGAGACAGAAATGGAAGTCTTTCATGGCTGTTTCTCCACACATAAATGAAAACAGGAAAGAAAAATAAATTAATTGATTATTGAGCTACAAACAGTATACCAAGGAGAAGTCCTCTAACAGAGAGAGAAAGAAATTACAGATATAGATGAAGACGGCCAGGATGCATTATGTCATTCTTGAAAAAATGTTTACCAAAAAGTCACATGCATTTAGAAAATGCAGGTCCTGCCTGAGCAGTCTCTGCTGAGCAGCTGACCTGCCTGCTGGCTGAGGACAGGCTGTGGATGTGTCTGCCTGCACTCCAGCAAAGCCTTTGACTCCGTCTCCCACGGCAGCTCCTGGAAAAGCTGCAGCTCAGGGCCTGGACAGGTTCCTCCTCTCTGGGCTGGGAACTGGCTGATGGCCCTGCCCAGAGTGGGGTGGGGATGGTGCCACATCCAGCTGGGAGCCGGCCACCGTGCTGTCCCCAGGGAGCAGCGATGGGGCCCTGTTTAAAATCTGTACTGGGGATCTGGCTGAGGGGATGGAGTCACCCACGGTAAATGCCCGGAGGACACCAAGCTGGGTGGGAGTGTGGATCTGCTGGAGGGCAGGAAGGCTCTGCAGAGGGATCTGCCCAGGCTGGATCCATGGGCTGAGGCCGATGGCGTGAGGGGCACCAAGGCCGAGTGCTGGGTCCTGCCCTTGGGTGTCACCAAGGCCTGCAGCTCCAGGCTGGGCAGAGGGGCTGGAAAGGGCCCTTTGGGAAAGGCCCTGGGGGTGCTGGGCCAGTGGCTGGACATGAGCCCAGGGTGCCCAGGGGGGCAAGAGGCCAATGATTTCCTGACTTGTTATCAAAGCAGCATGTCCAGCAGGAACAGGGCAGCGATTGAATCTCTGTAGTTGGCAAAGCTGAGGCTACACCTCAAATCCTGTGCTCAGTTCTGGGCCCCTCACTGTTTGAGAGACACTGAGGATGTGTAGCTGGGGAAGGATCTAGAGAGCAAGTAATAGAAGGAGTGGATGAAAGAGCTGGGAAAGGGGCTCAGCCTGAAGAAAAGGAGGCTCAGGGGTGACCTTGTGGCTCTGCACAACTCCTGACAGGAGGAGCCAGGTGGAGGTTGGGCTCTGCTCCCAGGTAACTAGAAATAAGACAAGAGGAAATGGCCTTAAGCTGCCCCAGGGGAAGTTCAGGGTGTACAGCATGAGAATTTATTCACAGAAATGGTTGCTAAGTGTTGGAAAGGGGCTGCCCAGAGAGCTGATAGAGTCACTATCCCTAGAGGTGTTCAAGAAACAACTGGACATGTCACTCAGTGCTTTGGTCAGGCTGACCAGGTGGTATTCAGGTGCAGGTTGGACTCAATGATCTTGGAGCTCTTTTGCAACATGAATGATCCTATTTTGCTGTGATGCTATGAAAAAATCTCTCAGTTATTTGATTAAAAGGTAGGAAACACTGATATTTCTTGAGCATCAATGGAATAATATCCAAGGGACAGAGAAGTTAAACTACTCAACCAAAGCAAATATATTTAAGACAATATGTAAGAAATTTTTCTGCCTTTAAAAGAAATCTAATCTGTCATTAAGTCTGAGACTGTCGGGAAATATAAATACAAATATCCTATTTATTCAAGAATGTATTTTTTCTTATATATGTAAACTGGGCATTGTCAGTCACTGTAATTTAAGTTCTAAGAAAAATGATGGAGCACATAAGCAGTGACATATAAAGCCACAAAGGAATAAGGAGATGATCAGCATCCATCAAGGATTTATTGAAAACAAGCAAGTCAAAGCAATGTATGTTACTTCTGAGAAATTCTTCAAAGTTCCCTTGGGTGCAGGAAGCCTAAATGCTTGATGCATCTGACAAAGTTTGTATAATAAAAGTTATGATCACACTGAGTTAAGAAGTTGGTCTGTCAGAAGAGAATAATGGAATTGAGCTACTAAACTGATGCAAAATCCCACCATGCTGTTCAATAAAGACTGGTGGGAAGAAGACACCATATGCACTAGGTGAATCATGATTGACTAAAACAGCAGCTCTGTAGATAAAACTCCAGATTTTAGAGCCTTAGTGGAAAGAAGAAGTTGCAACGTTAAATTACAGCAAAGATAACTTTGCTTCAGTATTAAGTGCAATTTTTTTTCTTTTAGTTAGAGAGTTCATCATAAATAGATCCCGAATCCCGAGTAGATTTCAGGATAAAAGAGTGGGTTTGGATTTTGCAACATCAAGTGACTTTAAAAACAGATTAGACAGATGTCCATCAGAAATGATGTAGAAATAGCCCATTTTGCCTTAGGGAAGAGGAATACTGTGGGGACAGCTATCATATCAATCAATTCTGTGCCTCAAGCACTGATGCATGTATATCCCATTGTGCTCACTTTTTACTGCTGGTGACCACAAACAGAGATGTGCTGGAATATTGCTGTTGCCATTAGTTTAATCTGGCCAAGGACATAATCTCTTAAAAAGAGCTCTTTTCTTCAAGATCAAGGACTGGAAAATGCAGACCCAGATTGTAAAGAAAGCTGGTTTCTCCTCTGTTTTGTGATATGGCACTCACATAAAATTTCTGTGTCCTTAAGAATGCCCCAGTTAAATAGTCTTCTACAAACTTACACAATTGGACAAAAATAATATGAGGATGATAAGACTGTACTTGTGTTTTCGACTTCTAAAATAGGTGTGGATAAACATTCTATTTCATAAACTCTGAAGATAACACCATTTTTCATTTTTTTCTATCAAAAATGAGTGCATGAACAAACTGCAACCACTTTTCCACTCAGTATGTGAGAATTTTCCATAAAAATATGCAGCATAATATTCCACTAGGCCTTTCATTGTCCATCCCAGCTCTCATAATCAATTGCAACAGAAAGAGCTGAATTGGCTTGTTCATATGTCAAAAAGATTCATATTGAATTACAATGTGATCTTGTATGCCTTTAATGGATGTGTTGATGTGATAGCAATAATAATATTAATAGAAATAATAGCACTTTGCAATTCTGTAATTGCATTCTGATTATACTAACATGATTTACAAACACTAATTATGTGAGCCTTTCAAAGCTCTTGTAACAAACATAGTAGGCCCATATACAGCAATTGCAATAATACTTCTCTTTCAGAAAGAATTTCCTGCAGATTTCCACACAATCTATCACAAAGAAAATACAGGAATATGAGTATTTTGTCAAAGACTAGTGTGCTGAAGATACAGATATTATTTTTATCCTTATTAAGCTACTTCTTTTTCTTCTATGTCATTGTGTCACCATGCAATGAAAACTTTAATTTTTCTTGGTTTATTTGGGAAACAAAAGTAAGTTTGCAAATTGCAAACTTTGCAGCTCATTCATAATCAATGTAAGTAGCTTATTAAATATTAATTTGTTGGGAAAATCTCAGTATCTTTCCTCTTCACTCTATTCACTGTTTTATGTCACCTGTATGCTATTTTTTCTCTCACTTGACAGCTTGATTTCTCTGGCATATTAATATGTTTAAAGTAGCCATTATGCAAATACCAAAGCTGAAATTTACTTCACATAGGGATGCTATTTCAAAGCACAGCACATTTCTCACACAGTTGCTGAAACACTTAAAAAAAAAAAAAAGAAAGGAATAAAGAACAACTCTCAAAACTGTAGCTGGATATGGATGCATATTAGGAAGTAACTTTCTGGTTTACATCTGGAAACACTGATCTGTGTTCTCCTCCAGGGCCACACTGCCTCACAGCATTCCATCATCCATTTAATTTCCCTCAGTGCAGTGTTATTCTTCCATGGAAACATTTTCTCCCTCCCTGCTGCCCTTTACCTCTACTTTGCCTTTTTGAAGTGAGACCTTTAGATTTGGCAGAGACAAGATACATTGTTTCAAAGTGGATGTTTTACAGCTTGATGCTCTTTTTGTGCATTTTTAATATCATTTTTTTGTGGCTCAGGGGAGTCTCTATGTAGTCTAAGTCAGGGAGTCTGAGTTAACAGTGGGTTTTTTTGTGAGAAATAAACTTGCTTATTGGACCAATAAGCAAACTTTGTGGTAAATTCACAATGTGGCACATCTTTCAGCTTCTGCCTTTCAAGGGAAAGTAAAATCTGCTCAGCCCCAGGCATGGGCCAACTTCTAAACTCCTCTAGTACCATCAATGAGAAATAAAGCAAATGGCTATATTATGGGAAATTTTGCAGGACTTTATGTTCAGTTGATATTGCCCACCCTACTCCATCCATTTCTATGTCTTTACCTCACTGTAGGACAAATTTCTGCTGATTTTTGATGCAATGAATTAAAATGAAAAATTTTTAAACATGTTTCCTTCACAAAAAATCCACCACCAACAACAACAACAATAACAAAACAAACAAACCAACCAAACAAACAAAAAACTCACATCAAAAAAGTCTTAGGTTTTCCCTTCTTGCTTTTATTTTTAACAAAATATTTATTTTTTCTTTTTCTTCATTTAAAACATTCAGCTATTAAAAATCTTCCTCTATCTATAAAATTCCTCAGTGTAGCTTAAAGTAAACATAAAGACACACATATAAAACAGAGTCCATTTAAAAAAAAAATCTGTTTTTTTTTCTCATCTGCTTAGATGAATCCCATGGGTAAACAGTAATACAGAAGGTATTTATCTTTATATGATCTTCTAATCCCAACTGCTGTATTAGATAATTTTTCACTTGTTTCATGCATGTCATTTCATTGTCTGCATCAGAGAAAAAATATTGGTAATAAATATTGATTTGGAGAAAAGTAGAACAGAAAGCTATCCCATACTGCATTTTGCAGGATGAGGGGTTTAAGTTCAATTTAAGAAGTAAACTGTAGTGAAACCAAAAAAAAAAAGAAAGAATCCTTGGGGATCTCTTCCAACTCAAGATATTCTATGATTCTATGATCCTGTATTATGATAAAACCTATATACCCTCCTAGCAGACAATGCATTTAATTAATTCAGTAAGTCTTTGGAATGAAATAATTTAATCAATTTTTTGAAATTTAATCAATTTTTGAAACCTTTTCCACCAGAATTCACCTAAACTCTTCCATATTTATATGGACAACTCATAGACATCTAAAGATAGGTACTGAATGGAAATTATCAAGAGACTGAAGGTCTTAGACTTTGAAACTGCTGTGAATAGACAAAAAAAAGTGTGTTTCAAGTGATTCTGGTTTTAACAAGAATATCAATTCTCATTAACAATTGTTTGCTGAGTCCATTATAAAAAACATACTGGAGCAAACTGAAGATTTTTTAATATGGTGAAAAATCACTTAGTTGATGACTATTGAATTACTGCTGCCAATTATGAAAAATTCTTACTGGAGAAAAAAAACATTGTACCAAGGGAAACAAAGTCCCTGTCTCACGGCAGTATGAAAATATGTGAGGAAATCTGCAAAGGGCAGAATGTGCATTTGAAGATGATGAAAAATAGAGACAAAGAGAAACTGGGAAGAATTAGACAACGTGTGTGTGAGGTTTGCATTCAAAATAACAAAATTATTTAGCAGAACACCAGTTAAAAGTAGCCCCAGTAAGCAAAAATGCATTTTAAAATTACAGAAATCAGGAAGACTTTCCTTTAAAGAAGTATCTGTGCCCATGGAAAGTAGAGCTGTTGTGACTAGAAAATATCAAGGGAAATGTTCATTATTGGAATAAGATATTAGGAAACTAAAAAAAGTCTTTTTCCTTAAAATGGAACTTTTGGTGGCCACTGATGAAAGAGAGGCTAAGTCACAACTTTTTTGTGTCCATCTCTCAGTTTGCTCTGTCACAGATGAATCAGTGTAGCAGAATAACATCCTTGCTGCTGTCATGCCTTACTTCCCCAACCGTGGGTTTGGAGGGGACAACAGAAATTAGTCCAGAACTCTCTCTTTGTGCCTGAAAAGCAGGACTAATTAATTTGCTAGAAAGAGAGAACTTGGAGCTGGCTTTTTTCCTCAAATACAGTGTTTATCACATTAGGAAAGTGCTTACCAATAAGTGCAGTCAAAAAGTGGGTACTGGAGGGCACGGCTTTATTTCTGGACAAGTCGCATGAATGATGATAGTCCTCAGGAGAAAACCTGGAAACTGTTCCCTTTTTTATTTGCAATGTTCTTAGCCTGTATTGGGAGTGGTTTTTGAGTGCTTTTTGAGTGTTGTTACCATGCATCAACACTTTTGAGTGTTGTTACCATGCAAAATTAAGAACAAATAATAACAATTAGCTCCATCTTTTGTTCCTGAGCCCAGTGTCTTCTAAAGCTGAAGAAAAGATTAACTTTGATTTAGACAGGTAGAGTGAGAATCACAGTGCTGGGAGAAAACTGAGGAAATGTGAATAAAATTGCTTTATAATGGGCAGATATCATGAGCCTGGTCATAAACTATGGCCTTGCCTCCCAAACCTCCTTATCAGATTCTCTTGTCTCTGTCAAAGACAATTTCTCACAATCTTGAATTATTTTTAACTCTTTCTAAAAGACTACTATTCTCTGGAGCAGTCTTTGTCCACTTTCAGTCATGGAGCTCCAGAGAAGGTCTTACCCAGCAGTAAACTGAATATGAAATGAGTCTGTGAGGGTGAGGGCAGAGTACAGCATTGTACTTTCTCACAAATTGTTTCTATTTATTCATTCTTTCTTCTTAGATAAAAGCAACTCTTTTTTTCACATTATCTAGACCTTTAACTCAGAAATTCTGAAACCCTACAGTTCAGTGTATTTTATTTCAAGTTCTATCTAGTAGCAGAGCCTGGTATTCCTAGTGTACATATATTTAAGCAATAACAAATCCCTTCTGTCTTGCAGTATGCAGCCAATGAAGATTTTGCTTCATCCCTTTAAATGTTATGCTGCACCTTCTTTATTTTCCAGAGGAAGAGAGAGAAGAAATTTATTTGTGTTTCCTGCAGTGTAATCCACAACAGTGCTGGTAGGACATTGAGTTAAATCCTGCACCCTGTGAGAATGCAATTATCATGCCCTCAGAAAAAGCACTTCATTTTTTAGAGGGGCACAACAAGTTCAGATAATGTTTGACATCCTCATCTTGAGCTGGTTTAAAGTACTATATTGCAGAGCCATAATGCTGTATTTCTTTTCTTTATTTTTTTTAATGTCAGTCTTTCAAAACAGCACCATGTCCTATAATTAAATCTATCACAACATTTATTTTAGAGACCTCAAATTTGTAGAATTGCTTTAATGGCTTATTTTGTGTTCATCTCTCCCTCTTGTGGCAGATGTCAGCAAGGAAAAAGATTGCTATTTACTAAAAATTGAGATGAGCTAACCCTTAATACAATCTATTTCTAACACCAGGATGTTTTGAGATATGTTTAAGTTGCAGAGTGTTATGTAGGATATAATTTGATGTCCCCAACTCAACAGTGCACATTTATACTTTTATAACACAGGAATTTAATTGGACCTTACCCACCAAAACTCTCACCTGTTAAATGGTGTTTAGGTTGTGCTATTAATCGGATGTGTGCAAATGAAATATTTTTATAAAGAAACCTTTGGAGAGGGGAAGACTTTTCTATATTTTTATTTCCATGTTTGATGTTTATTTGCATTTGAACATTGTCATATTAATAGCAATTTGCTAAAGGGAAAGAAAAAATGTACTAAATATCAGTGCATGGTAAATGTTACTATAACAAAAAGCTTTATTGAACCACACTGCCTCACTGCTTAAAGGACCTTCAAGGGTGATGGATTTCTCCCAAGGGACAAAATATATTTTCAAAAAGCTATTTTTTCAGTTTGTTCCCCTCACACATTTGACATATTTTTATACAGATTGAGTTATATTGTTTCACTGTCAGTCTAATTTGCTGTTGGACCTTTCAGATGGAATTCCAATAAATAAAAGATTAAGTGAAACAAAAAATGGCTCTTAAAAAACCCCAATCAACCAAAAAAGGCCACCAACTCCAAAATTTGTAAGTGTGACCATAAAACTGAGTCAGAAGGGTACTCTGACTAAAATGATGTATGTGCTGGGCATGGTTTTAGGGTTCTGTTTGTTTTGTTTTTTGTTGGGTTGTTTGTTTGTTTGTTTTTTGTAGTGTGGGGGTTTTTTGTTTTTTTTGTTGTTTGTTTTTTGTTTTTTTCTTTCTGTTTGTTTTTTGTTTTGTTTGATTTGGCTTTTGTCTTTTTTTTTTTGTTTCTGCTTTTGTTTTTTCTTTGGTTTTGTTTGATTTTTTTTTTTTTTGAAGGATGCATGTACATGTGTGAAAAGAGAAAGATGTGCATCAATAATTTTCCTTTCTTCTATGTGCAGACTGGCAACCACTTATTTAGAGGGGTAGGACAAGAGGAAATATTCTCAAGTTGTGGCAGGAGGGGTTTATATTAGGTATTCTAGAAAATTACTTCACCCAAAGTGCTGTCAAGCCCTGGCTGTCCAGGGCAGTGGTGGAGTCCCCACCCCTGCAGGGATTTAAAAGATGTATGGTTGTGTGTGGCACCTGGGTTTGATGGGGGGTTTGGCAGTGCTGGGTTAATAGTTGGACTCAGTCTTAGAGGTCTTTTCCAACCTAAATGATTGTAAGAATCCATGGTTTACCGAGGGGTGGTGGCAGAGCAGTGAGGGTCCTGATGCCTTGGACTGGATCTTCTTTGTGGACTGTGGCTGATGGTGGGTTCTTGTTCCACTGTGAGTGATCCCCAGCCCAACACAAGGGAGCTGGCACCCAAAAGACCAGGCCCAATGAACTCTGCATCCCTTCTTCATGCACCACATCCCACAGGCAATGGGGCATCTCCCTACCAAGCTGTGGGGACTTCTAAGAGGGTTTTAAATTGTCCAGTGTACCTAATAAAAGTGAGATGTATAACAGGTAACCTGGTTGCCTCCTTCTGAAAGAATCACAAATATTTGCTGGGTTACTTTATTCTCAAAGCACACTGGAATTCTCCTCAGGGGGTGGTCAATCAAGCTCTGGTGGATGAGATTAACCTTGGAATTACAACACATTTATGTGTGCATTAACAGTATCTCCACTAAATCATTGGGAGCTAAGACTGCCCCTCAAGAAGATGACTATCTTTTCCTTCTAATCTAGCTCTGAATCCTACCCTAATATACCTTAACATGTCAGCTTAATGATCAGCTCAAGTTTGTAAAGGCTATGGACATGCATTGCATTCAAACAGCTTTAAAAAGGGTAGGCTCACAGTTCTCTCAAAAAGAAAGATCAAAAGGCAAACAACTGTCTTCTGCAAAATCTGGTTTAAAAAGTCTTTAAAGGAATCCTTATTTCCTATTAAATCATTCAAGATTCAGTGATTAACACTGGAACACAAGCATTGCTGATAATGCCTTTAGCATCCTTTCAGCAGATTTCAATTTTTTCACTTGAGAGTTGTTGCCTGACACCACTTGTTCATCTGTTTAGGTCATCTGTTCCTCACCATGGCAACTGAGAAATTATTGTACATCAGTGATCTGAAGTTTAAATGCATTTATTGTCCTTGCAGTTTTCTCTAAGTTGAGGAAATGAGTGTTGTCTTACAGTAAAAAACCCAGCAAGTACTGTAGCCAGCCTTATTTCCATGAGGGAAGAAACATCCTAATCATAGTTCACCATCATTCAAAGTGGAATTTGTGACTGTCTCCTCATAGTCTCCCTATTGCTGCTAGTTTCATGTTTTCAAAAGGACATTAGGCTGAGCCAGAGGGAGAACTTTTCCTTCAGCTCTTAGCCTGTTTTGCTGGGAGATTTAAAGCCTCAGATCTTGACCTTCTTGTTTTTGATCTGTATTAATATAGTGGATGGGATATTGGCAGCAAGGTCTGCTATTTTGTTCTTAAAAGGAATAAAATAATCCCTCTTGGAGATTACAGCATCTGTGTTTGCTTGACCGAGTCAGCCCATGGTGGGACATAGCAAGAATTTGCCAGGAAGCTTTAGCTCAGGGGCTGCAGGAGCTTCAAAGGCTGCAGAGAATTGAGTTAGTTTTATGGACCCTGGTTTTGATTTAGAGAGCCAATACAAATATTATTGTAACTTCTTTATGTTTAATATAGGCTCTTTTAAAAATGCATGAAAGCAAAGCTCCATTCTGCCATAATGAGACACAACACACTCTGGCTATATAAAAATGATACATTGAATTGCTTTTTTCAGAAAATAGCTTCTGAAAAATGTAGGCTTTAGGACCATTGCCATCATGTACTGCTCATAAAAGTTCCAATTAAACATTAAATTACAAATACATTTTTTATTATTATTATTTGAAGTAAACAGACCTTTCAAACTTTCTTTTAACTTTGAGATTTTCCTGGTGTTGGAATAAGCCTATTTTATTAAAGCTTATTTTACAATGAGATTTTTATCAGATCTGCCAGTTTATAAACCCCAGGGGTTTAGATACAAAGGGACAAATTTCTTCAAGGTATGCTTGAAGCTTGTTAGAAGCTTACCATTATTTGCCTGTTAGAGTCAGGTCAGAGCTAATTTTGTGAAGACCTTTTAAACCTCTGCTCTTGTAACACCCCAGAAGTGTTACAAAAGAAGTGAAGTAGAAGTGGAGAAATATGATAATTTGACCTGAAGGAGACAAACTACAAAAACAATTATTTGAGCAAGGGAAGGAAAAAAAAAAAGCACTGTTGAAAGCATCTTTTTAACAACATTTCAGCAATAACTTTTGTTTCTGTAACAATAGCTTGTAGTACTTTGATTTTCTTGCTTTTTTAATCTCTTATTATTTCATGCTCCAGGCAGAACAGGAGGTGGTAGGAATATTTTGATTGTTTTGGGCCTAATACTGATAATCACTACAAAAGTGATAATCACTTTTGAAGATAAATCACTACAAAACTATTTTCTTGCTCTGGGAATCAGACTGATAACTGGACAAGACTTGGTTCCTTGTCTTCCTGAATCCCATGAAACAAGATCCCCATGTTCCTACCAGGCTTCCCAAACACCACCAGAATTTCAGCTGGGTCTGTTCTCATCCAGCCTCGAGCTCAGCACCAAGGCCAGTGGCACCCAGGCAGTGTGAAATTGGTACAAAACAGGGCATTTCGGGTTGAATCATGTCCTTAGGATGTTGCTGCCATCCAAAGACACAAGTTGGTACTGCTGTACTGGCTGTGTGCAGGAATCTGCTGCCAGCAGTTATGGAATGAAATAGGGAGGCAGATAAGTCAACATTCCTCAAGTTCCAGTTTTTCTGCTAAGGCTCTAAAATAGGAACCATTTCTTTCTTCTTCTTTTTTTTTTTTTTTTTTTTTAATAAACCATGCTGCTTTTATGACAAAGAGCTGTTTTCAAAATCATGAAATACAGCACTGCCCTTATACCATGACAACATCCATTTTCTGTGATGTGACATCAGGCTGTGCTGCAGAACATGGACTTTGTTCCTTGCCCTTCACTTGTCTTCTTGCAAAGACTCTCAAATAATTTTTCACATCAAACACTTTAGTAAATTCTTTGGAGTACTTAAGCTGCAACTTGTATTTTTCTAAAACATCCTACTCCAGATCAGCAGATTAGATAGTGCCCAATTAACCCTTCTTACCTTTCCTGGCAGGATAAATCATACCAAAGAGATGAATTCTCAGGCATCACTAAGGAGAAATAAGAGACAAAGTTATACTGCAATGGTAACAGAAATGTTTGGTTTAGCATGGACTTGTAGGGACAGAAAAAGTCATTATCCAAACTGAGGGAAAATTCTATAAAAATATGTCCTCTTTAATCCACTTTTCTAGGTACCTCTGGTCAATGTATTAGAATCCAATTCTTCTGAGTGATTAAAATGCCTTTTTTTCTACATATTTCAGCACTCATTATTATATAATAGTCATATTAGTGCTGAAACCTCATTGTACAGTGCACTGTTAATTAAAACTAGCTCTTACCTAGTCTAAAGTTACAGTTTATAAAATGTCATGTCTTTATTTTTATTTTTAACCTCAACAAGGAGAGTCCTCACCCTAGTGAATGTTATATCCACAGTACAGCTTGGTTGCAACAAAGAAATTCCTAACTTCAATTTGCCCTCTTTTTCTGCAAAGTCCAATAATTTCAGTGTGGTTTACACAATTGTTTATAAGTAGTTTACCCTTCTCTAAGGAAGGTCAAATTAATTCTTTTTTCAAGTTCTTTACAATAGCCTTTCTCTTATTAACATGTCCAAATGTTCTGCCCAATGAGAAGAAAGAATTCTTCTTTCTTTTAAGAGAGAAATTCCTTCATTATCCCATCTAGTACTTACTGAGTGCTTCAACCTATTTGTGATCTTAATCTATGTGTTTGTTCTTCTGTGAAATTATTCCAGCTATTACTATTTGGTTGTAATTAATCCTATTTCTCTTCTTTGGTGGGGAGTTCCACAGGTTAATTATGTTATTATATAATTATGCTCCGATACTTGTGAAATACTTCTTGTTTCAAACATAACTTGGCTCATGTTTTCACCCTTCCTTCTATATTAACCTTCTTGTCAACACCTCCACTTTCCTGTAGCTTAAAATTCATTCTTGTATATGATTTCACAATGTTTGAATGTGGGAGCTTTGCCAGCACTGAACAGTCAACTCCAGTGTGCTTTTCTGCTTCTCAATCAACACCAAAACTTATAATAAAGGAAAAACTCAGGCATTTTCCCTATTTCTCTACCTGTGGTCTCATAAACATGCCACTCAATTTTATTTTATTAAACTAATGAGTTACAAATTTACATTATTTTTACTACAGCTGCAGGATTTGTGCAATTTAATACAACTTGTATCACTTTTTTTTTTGTTTTGGGTTTTTTTGTTTGTTTGTTTGGTTGGTTGGTTTTTTTTGTTTTGTTTGTCAGACTAAAAACAAAACTTTTCTTTCCCTGTAAAACTTTCTTTTATATTAGATTCTGATGTTGGGAATGATATAGGGCTGTATGTTCACCTACTCTGAGATACAGTTTGAGTTTCATTTGGAGCAGAAAGAAAAGGGATTGGTCTCTGGACAATTGCTGGAAACTAGGCAGCTATAAAGCATTTATGGTTAATTTATCCAGAAATCTAAACCTGTCGTAAAGTTTATCTCCATAAAGGAAATATTGGTGACATATCTGGAAAGTCTGTAAGGAAAGAAGTGGTGAGAATGATGCTAGACATTGGTATGTTCTGAATAATAATGAAATTGAGACTGTGAAAAAGTCAGTCCTTGTGCTTCTGAATCACCTGAGCATACTGAGCAGCTAAGGTCACTGCCATGGCCAAAATCCCTCTGTGAATACATACCATGAATTTTGGTTCTGAACACTTCCCCCAGAATTTGGTCCTCCTACTTGGAAGGGAATTAAACTACTTTGTTTTTCTATATTCCTGTAGCAAAACCAGGAAGAAACAGTTCCATTTTCAAATAATTCAATGAGTGAGAGAAACATTAATGACTACAGTTGCACACCTCCAGGGGATTTTGTCACAGAGCTATCAGCTTTAGGGTTTGGAATTTCTCATACTGTCTTTGGAAATATGCCTTAAATATTTCTTCCTGCAAAGGCAAAACGTAAGGGCAGCAAAGAAATTCAGAGTGAACATGGAAACTCCCTTCCTTTTGTACACTGCTGAAGTCTTCAAAACACAGTTAATTGTGTACATGATCAAATAAGCAGCCAGGTGTTATAGATAAATTTAAAAGGAGAAAGAAAGCACCAGATTAACTTGCCTTTTGCAGTGTGCTGCTCATCTTACATTAAAACAAATCCCCCTCAGGTATAGGGTGCCACAGACCCAGTGATATCAGCAGAGTCCCACTGATGAAATTTGCTGGGAATGTTCTCCACGACTCCAAGAAGTACTGGGACAGCATGGGGAGTAGGAATTAGAGGCATCAGACCAGATGCACAGCCCAGGGAGAAAACTACTGAAATGAGATTGTCTGAAGAGTTGTAGCTGAGAGGTCAGAGCTGAATTTACTTCTTCACAGGTCTTTTTTCTTCATCTTGTCAAAATTTGCATTCTCCCTAGGTGAGTCTATATGAAACCTAACTAAGCATCCAGCTCCACAGCAAGGGTTTACCAGGCAGAAGACATCACTGGTGAGGATGTGAGCTGACAGGAGGAGAGGGAGAGTGCTGAGGAAACCAGGCCCTTCTCTGCCTCTGCTTCCAACATGCTGCCTTTTGGGAAGTCGCATGGAATGTCATCCATCTTATTTATCTACCTAAAATATATTTAGCAGCCTAAAAGTGTCACCAAGACACATCAAGAGAGAGGAAAATTGATGACTCCCCATGACTGTCTCTGGTGCTCGTGTCTAGTTGTGATAGTACTGCAGATGATTTTGTATTTCAGCTATACCATGTGAAAAGGGCTTTGTGCATGTAAGCAATCTGTGAGAAAACTGTGTCTGTGTATGTGTCTAAACTAATTTTACATATGGTTTAAGGCATGTAACATTTTAAAATTAGAATCTGAAAAAATAACCTAGTTTTGAGGAAGTTTTGTATTTTTATTGCATTTCCTTTTTTTTTTTTTAAAGTTAAAGTCATTATGAATCCAGCTGCCTTCAACACATGCCTTGATGAGAAAGCTTGGAAAATTTCCTTATGTTAACAGCTTTCTTGCATCTTATGATATTATGTGTTTTTTCTTTAAAATAGTATAAGAATCCTGATTCAGAATACTACTGTTTTCAATGTGACTTACATATACAATACCATGGCAAAGCCAGGAAACAGTCAAGAGACAGACATGGAGGATCTGGAAACTAAAAGCTAAGCAAATGTAAATAAGTTAATTTTTTCTCATGAGGAAGTTTTTCTCATTTTTCTCCAAATTAATCTCAAGACTTTTTAAGGAATCTGTCTGAATTTTTGATGTTTCATCTAAGAGATGTAAATAAAGCTCAGGTTTTGTATTTCACAAGACAAAGAATGGTAACTTCACATCAGTGGAATATAAAGTCCAGATTTCCTACTGGGAAAAAGACATGATAAATTTTTGACATATTGATCAAATTCTACCTCAAGCAAGAAAGACTCTGCTCTAATTAGCTTTATTTTACATTTCTCATTTCATTTGTCTCCCTCTGTGTGCTGAGTGTGATGATCAAAAATCAAAGTCACATGTTAATTCTGTAAAATATGTTAATTCTGTTAAATATCTACAATGACAAAAGAGATTGTCAGGAGGAAAAAAAAATTGATGGTTATGTTCACAGAAGGCGAAGTTCAAAAGCTGGAAGGGTAAAATGACATCAATCAAAAAGAAAAAAAATTCTCTTCATGATGGCAAATAAAAGTGGAACTAACTGTTTACAGAAGAATACAGATGTTTCCACTCAGAGTCTTTAGAGTGGGGTCTCATACACCTTTGGAAAGGTGTTCTTTAGATCAGGTACACATTGCTGATGTTGGGGAAAGGCACATCAGCAGCTCCCACTGGATTTTATCAGCTGCTGAGTTCAGGGCTCTCTGCACAGAGGTGCTACTACATGCCATACATTTAAAAAAAAAACAAAAAAAAAAAAACCACACAATATTACACAAAAGATAATGTGTACATGCACGTGTGTGCAAACTTCACTCTTTCTGTTTACAGTTACATGACTGTGGTTTGAGACACAGGTTTGATCACCCAGCCCTTAGTTAATCACTCTTCAGAGGACTGTTTTCAGTGGTTCATGCAACATTTATATAGGGTGGTGCTAAGGGAGCCAAGATTTCCCTTTTTTAATAGTGCATTAGGCTCCAATACATGTTACACATGACAAATCAGAGAGTATGAGCACGTTACATATTCCTTCAATATCTGTGACCAATGGAAGCCCCACATGTTTCAAATATGGCAGAATTAACATATTATTACTGCAGAATAAATATATTATTTATACACAAAATTTAAAAGCAGTTTAGAAATGTGATTGCACTTAGCAGTGGTGGATTTTTTTTTGTGTGAATTCGAGATGTTTTGCATTCAGCAGACTGCAGTTTATATTTCTGCTTTATGTCCTTGCTCTCCTAACTATTTCAAGATTGAATAAAAATCAACGATCCTCAGCAATAGGTGAATCCTTTTAACACTTAAGAAGGAAAGCAAATAAATATAAAGGTGGATACCATAACAATATTTACAAATGGAAAACACCAGAGGGTAGTATTTATTTATTTTCCAATATATTTGGAAATAGGGGGACACTCTGAATGCTGAATCCAAGAGAGTATAAGTGAACACAAGAGTTTCTCTCTGTCAAATGTCACCTACTTCTGTTGGTAAGAATGTGAGAAAGCTGAGGTTTGGATCATATGAGCTATGAGGACAAGACTGAGAAGTGTAATATTTTTGAGGAAACAAAAGATAAGCACTAAATTGGCAAGCTTTGCTTCTCCAGCAGCTCTGAATTATTAACACCACAAAACAGAAGCACTGAAATCTTGAGAGATATTTTGCAGGGCTGAAATGAATAATTTAGGGAAGCTACTGTCTGCTGCCTCCTTGTTATTAAATATACAGTTGGAAATGACTGAAAATGACTGGGAGCAACAAAGCAGAGGCTGTTGAAATAGCACCTTTGCACAGCTTTGGGCTTCTTGGCCTGTGCTAGGGCGTGCTGTTAAATCCAGCTACAGAAGAAAACAGTTTCTCTAGTACCTAATCTGAGTGCTCAGTTGGATATTTATCTACTCCTATTGTTAGAATTGTCCTCTGTCCAGCAGCAAGCCTAAAAGCCTACTTTTTTTTTTACTGTAAAAAGTGACTGGCTGGTGATGGTTGCTGCAGTAAAAACACAAGCTGTGAGTCAAGGTTTTTGAACATAGGGGTCTGGAGTTCAACCTCTAAATTAATTTATGATTTTTTCCCCAGTTTTCACATTTACTTCTTAAACGATAAAGGAAACTAATTCCTTTGGATTACATTCCTCTGATACTTTGGGTAATCTCAATTTCAAGTACACATGATTGGCTGTGAAATATTGCTGCCAGCTAGATTGCTTCACTGGATATACACACACTATCAGATTTAGTAGTGTTTTTTTTGCTATAGCTACTTATGTTAGAAAACAAGGGCTAATTCTGTGAGTGGAACAGATAGCCTTTGGTTAAAATTGCATAGTTAAACTTAAAAAAAAAACCACCCAACAAACAAAACTGTTTTTCTGTAGTATTTATGTCCTTATGTAACATTTACAACAACCAGTGACCACAGCTTGGATGGAGTTCTGTCTCTGTAGGCAGCTGAGATGACTGCAGTTGTTACACACAGCTTGAAAATTTTAGCTAAGGGCTCTGACTCATCCCCAGTTACTTTTCTGCTAGACTCTGCCACTCAGGCTGGGAATTGTCTTGCCAACTGACTCTTAAATCCCAAATAAATTAAGGAATAAATGAGCAGGAATAAGTATACTCCTTCCCTGTTCTTGGTTAGCATGACCATACAGACTGCATCAACCATGTAGTATCTCAAGGAAAGCATTTAGGGAGCATTTCAGGGAGTTGGACTCAATGATTCTTATGGATCCCTTCCAGTTTGAGATGCTCTATGTTTATATGGTTCCCTGTGGTTTGTAAGGTAAAGTAATTTACTTTAAAGGTGATAGTAGTGCCAAATCCCCAAATTACTTACTTTAACCTCAGTCAAATCATCAAAAATATGCAATTACCAGGAGGTGTCCTTAGCCAAAGACAAAGGACTGAAGTCTTGAGAGGTAGCACAAGAGCTGTCAATAAATAGTGCTACTCTTACTCAATCTCAAAGCAAACAAGCCTGGACACTAAGGGCAGCTTTTGTTTGTCACCATGATTTAGTGGAAAGAATTGTACGCAACTGAAAACATTTAAGCCCCAGGAAAGATCTGAAAAAATGGAGATACTATCTAACAGAACATAAGCTTTAATACTAAAGGAAGAAAACAGCATCTGAGATGTTCACAGCTCTAGCATCTGGTACCCATATAAAATCCAATGCCAAGGACTGTTGAACAGTCTTTTTTCCTTCCACATTCAGGAAAAGAAAAGAAAAGAAAAGAAAAGAAAAAAA